>JAPFBE010000038.1:844383-1151325 GCA_034336665.1 Luscinia megarhynchos | reverse complement strand
AGAATCCAGGGCCGCATTCAATTGGTTTTGCCAATTTGATTGACATAAGCACGGACCAATCAGAACAAAGGGCTTCCAAAACAAACCTTGACGTCACAAACCTCGCCACTCTGTGATTGGCCGATCTCTCTGATTGACACCCACACCAACCAATCACCACAGCGCATCCCCAAACCCGGAAGCGCCGCTTATTTAAAAAAAAAAACCGGGAATATTTTGAGGGCAAATCGGGGGATTTTGGGATTCTCCTTTTTTTATTATTCCCCCTCGGGGGCCGGAGCCCGTTGGGGTTTCCTCTCCAGCAGCCTCCGGGCGGGGGATTTCGGCAGCCTCTGGAACGTTCTGGAGGCTGAAAGAAAAATGGGAAAAATCCCTGAAATTCCCAAAATTCCACCCAAAATTTTCAGGATTTTGGGAGATTTTTGGGGGATTTTCTCACCCAGTTTTTCGGAGAGCCCGGTCAGGAAGTTCCTGCTCTCCTCGTGGAATTCCAGCAGCATTTTCCCAGCTTGCTGTGCCTCATCCACCTGAGAATCACAAAAATCCCAATTAAAACCCAAAAAAAATCCCCAAAATCCCATAAAATTGCCCAAAATTCCCATAAAATCCCCAAAAATCCCATAAAATTTCCCAAAATCCCATAAAATTTCCCTAAATCCCTATAAAATCCCCAAAATCCCATAAAATTTCCCCAAAAAATCCCACAAAATCCCATAAATTTTCCCTAAATCCCATGAAATTTCCCAAAAATCCCATAAAAATACCAAAATCCAAAAAAATCCCATAAAATTACCCAAAATCCTATAAAATTCCCAAAAATCCCATTAAATTCCCCAAAAATCCCATAAAACCCCCAAAAATCACCCCAAAAATTCCCCCAATAAACCTCGAAAAATAAAAAACAAAAAAAATCTAAAAAATTCCCCAAAAAACCCCAAAAATCCCATTAAATTATCCAAAAATCCCATGAAATTCCCCAAAATCCCCTAAAATTCCCCAAAAATCCCAAAAATCCTCACCAGCAGCCTCAGGGATTCCAGCACTGGTCCCTGCTGAGTCAGGATTTTCCCATAATCGGGTTTGGAATCCAAAATTTGGGATTTGGGAATTTGGGGAGGGGCCCATGGGGGGGTCCCGGCTCGGAGCTGCTCCAAATTCCTGAGGGGGGAAAAAATGGGAATTTGGGAATTTTGGGTGGGAATTTTGGGGACCGCAGGTGGGAATTTTGAGTGGGAAATTTGGGAATTTCGGGATTCCAGGTGAGAATTTTGGGGAATTTTGGGATTGCAGGTGAGAATTTTGGGAATTTTCGGATTGGGAATTTGGGATTTTGGGTGGGGAATGTGGGAATTCTGGCATTGGAGATGGGAATTTGGGAATATGGGATTGCAGGTGGGAATTTTGGGGATTGCAGGTGGAAATTTTGGGAATCCAGGTGATAAATTTGGGATTGCAGGTGGAAATTTTCGGTGGGAATTTTGGGGATTGCAGGTGAGAATTTGGGATTGCAGGTGGGAATTTTGGGATTGCAGGTGGGCATTTGGGAATCCAGGTGATAATTTTGGGAATCCAGGTGATAATTTTGGGATTGCAGGTGGGAATTTGGGGGGATTTTGGGGGGTTCTCACCTGGAGGCCTCCTGGGAGCGCTGCAGGTGCTGCTGCAGGAGCTGATCCCAGGCCTGGAGCTCCCCTGAGAAACTGGGGGGGAAAGGGACAGGTGAGGGACAGGTGAGGGACAGGTGTGTCCCAGGTGTCACACCTCCAGGTGTGTCCCCAGGTGTGTCCCAGGACCCCCCCCAGGTGTCCCCAGGCTTGTCCCAGGTGTCTCTCCTTCCACAGGTGTCCCCAGATTTGTCCCAGTTCTCCCCCTGCTATGTCCCAAATGTCCCCAGGTGTCCCCTCCCCACTCCAGGTGTGTCCCCAGGTGTCCCCAGGTGTGTCCCAGGACCCCCCAGGTGTCCCCAAACTTGTCCCAGGTGTCCCCCCAAAAAGTCCCCAGGTGTCCCCTCCTCACTCCAGGTGTGTCCCTCCCCTCCCCAGGTGTCCCCAGATTTCTCCCAGGTCTCCTCAGGTGTGTCCCAGGTGTCCCCAAACTTGTCCCAGGTGTCCCCAGGTGTGCTCACCTGGCCATGAGCACCTTCACCTGAGCCACAGATTCCTCCAGGGCTGGATCCAGGGAACCCCTGTAGGAAAGGATCCAAAATTCCCCAAAATATCCCAAATTTTGGGCCAAACCCAAAGAAAAGTTTAAAAATTCCAAAATTTCAGGGCAAATAAAAAAAAAATTCCAAGAATTCCCAAATTTTGGGGCAAATTCAGCAGAAATTAATGAAAATTCCCAAATTTCAGGGAAAATCCTGAGAAAATTAAAAAAAAAAAATTCCCAAATTTTAGGGCAAATCCTGTGAAGATCCCCCCAAAATTCCCAAATTTTGGGGACAAAACTTTTGGCCAAAAATTCCACGGGAAAAGCTCCTGGATTGCCTCAAAAATCAGCCCAGAAATCTCAGGAATTTTTGGGGAAAATTCTGGGAATTTTCCAGATGGAATGGAGGGAAGGAAAAAAAAATCCTGGAATTAAGAAAATTCCAGGGATGGAGCAGCTCCTGAAAATGTTAAAATTTGCCAAATTCTTGGGAATTGACCCAAAATCCTGGAAATTACCAAAATTCCTGGGAATTCACAAAAAAAATCCTGGAATTTTGGGCACTTCCAGGGCTTTAAAACCCCAAAGTTGCCCCAAAATCCTGGAATTTTCAAGGCTGGAAAAGCCCCAAATTCAACTTTTTTTGGGGATTCCTGTGGATTTTGGCCCCTCCCAAGGTGGAAATTCCCAATTTTGGGTTTTTTGCCCCAAATTCTCACCCTGGGGGTTGCTCCAGGCAGTTCCCAAGGGTCCCATCCTGGATCAGCCTCTGGATCAGCCTCTGGAATTCCTCAGAGCCCACCTGGACTGGGAAAAAATGGGAAAAAAAGGGATTAGAAACCACCCTGGAATTAATTATTTACTAACTATTAATTAATTACTGATTTTTTTTTTGGGTGGGATTTATGGTCGTTTTTCTGATTATTTTTATTCAAATTTTTGGAGAAGCAGGAAGATCCAGGAATCCCCTTCTTGATCCTCCCCCAATTAATTATTGATTATTAAATAGTTATTAGTTAATTATTAATTAATACAACTTTTCCCCATATTCCTGTCTCTTTTTTTTAAACCCAAATTCCTGAATTTTTGAGGGAATCAGGAACATCCAGGAATTCTTCAGGATCCTTTTTCATCCTCCCTCAATTAATTATTAATTAACTAATAATTAATTGTCTATTTTTAATGGACTTTACTGATCAGCTCCTCCATTTCAGGTCATTTTCCTGATTTTTAAAATTTTTTTTAACCCAAATTCCACAATTTTTGGGGAATCAGGAAGACCCAAGAATCCCTCAGGACCCTTTTTAACCCCTCCAAAAATTAACTACCAATTAATTCTTAATTAAATCCCCAAATTCCCAAATTTTTGAGGCCCCTACCTCTTTGGGGAGTTGGAAATTTGGGATTTTGAGGGTGAAAAATGCCAAATTTTGGGAATTTTGGAAGCCTCAATCCCCACCTTTGGCAGCAAAAGCCTCAGGGTCGAATCCTTCAGATTCCTCCAGGACCTTCTTCAACTTCTGGGCTGAAAACTGAGGGGAAAATGGGAAAAATCCAACAAAAAAATGGGAATTATCCAACAAAAAATGGGAATTGTCCAACAAAAAATGGGAAAAATTGGCTTTTATCCCGATTTTCTGGGGGTTAAAACAAAGATTTGGAGCCCAAATTCCTTTTTTTGTGTGTTTGAGGAGTCAGGGAAAGGAATCCAAGGATTTTTTTGGGGTAAAATTCCAGGATTTGGATGAATTTTAATGTTTTAAGGAGCTGGGATTGTCCAGGATTTGGGTAAATTCCAAGATTCTTGAGGTAATTCCAAGATTTTGGTTAATTTTAGGATTTTCAGGAGCTGTTCCCAGCCTGGAAATGCCCAAAAAAATTCCAGGATTTTGGGTGAATTTACCTGGAAGCTGGAGAGGAGGAGGAGGGAGAGACGTTGGATCTCAGGAAGCTCCAGGCTGATGGATTTGCTCAACTCTGGAGAAAAAATTGTTAAAAATGGTGCAATTCCCAAAAAAACCTGCTGGGATTTGGCCCAGAATTCCCCAAAAAGCATCTGGGGGAAAAGCAGGGTGTGGGAAAAGCAGGAAAAAAAAGGAGGAAAATCAAATTTAAGGAGGAAAATAGAGAAAATGAAGATGAAAAAGTGAATTTAAAGGAAAAAATTGGGAAAAATGAAGGAAAATCACATTTAAGGGTCAAAAATGGGGGGAAATGGGAAAAATGAAAGGGAAAAGTCACATTTAAGGAGAAAAATGGGAAAAAGGAAGAGGCAAAGTAACATTTAAAGAATAAAAAAAGGGGGAAATGAGAAAAAAGAGAAGGGAGAAGTCCCATTTAAGGATCAAAAATGGGGAAAATAGGAAAAAAGAGAGGAAAAGTCACATTTAAGGGGAAAATATAGGAAAAGAAAGGAAAAATCACATTTAGGGTGAAAAAATGGGAAAAGAAAGAAGAAAAATCACATTTAAGTGGGAAAAATGGGAAAAGAAAGAGGAAAAATCACATTTAGAGGGGAAAAATGGGAAAAGAAAGAGGAAAAATCACATTTAGAGGGGAAAAGGGAAAAAAGAAAAATCACATCTAGAGGGAAAATGGGAAAAGAAAGAAGAAAAATCACGTTTAAGGGGGGAAATGGGAAAAGAAAAAAGTCACGTTTAAGGGGAAAAATGGGAAAAGAAATGAGAGAAGTCAGGTTTAGGGGAAAAAAGGGAAAAGAAAAAGTCACATTTAAGGGGGAAAAACGGGAAAAGAGGAAAAAGCGGAGCGGAAAAAAAAGGCAGAAAGTGCGAAATCCTCATTGACAGCGCCGCCCCTCCGGTTCTCCTCAAGCCCCCCAGAAGGATTTTCATTAAACCGCCCGACCGAGCGTGAGGGAGCACGAACCGCCGATGTCCGGGTGCACCGGGGGCAGCGACTTGCGGCGGGATCGCCTCCCCTTGAGGCTGGAGCGGCGCCACGAGCGGCGCTTGGCCTGAGGGGTGGCGATAATCGGCGACAGGCTGAAGGAAGCGAGCGGCGGCTCCGGCCCGGGGCTGCTGGCGGCTCTTTTCTTCTTGCTGGAGGAGCTCGGGGTTCGCTTGGGAGGTTTTAAAAACACCTCAGCGCCCGCTGCCTTCGCTGCCGAGTCCGGCTCTGAGGGGAAAGAGGCGCGATTAAAAGAGGAAAAGATGCGTTTGGCATTTCTTGGTTTTATGGGCGGGGATTGTTTTTATAAGGGTTTCACAGCGCTGAAGGCGGTGTTTAGGATTTGAATTGACACCGGGAGGAGCGGGGGCGCTGAAGGACAAGCAGGGCTGACAGAATCAGAGGGAAATCCCCACCTCCCAAACTCCAAATCACCGAATCAACTTCTCCTACACCGAGAGCAGCGATTTCCTTACCTGGCGCGCCCTCTCCGCTCTCAGGGCTGGGTCCGCCGGGGCATCGCTGAGGGGAAAAAGCATTACCCGGCTGGAAACGCGGCCGCCCCGCGGCTCCCCCGGCCGAGCCGAGCCTCTCTGGAGCTCACCTCGTTCTCCTGTGGCCCGGCCGAGCCCTGCGGGGCCGGAGCAGCGGCCGGGCCGGGGGAGCCGCCGGCTCCCGCCGCAGCCTCCGCCATGGCGCTTTCCCGCCGCCTGCCTGCCCTCAGCGCCGTGCGCATGCGCGGAGTCCGCCCCGCCTTCGCCGCCATCACTGCGCAGGCGCGGGGCTGTGCCTGCCCTCAGAGCGAGCGCGCTTCCCGCCCCTCACACATTCCCGCCCTTTTCTCACCCCTCACACATTCCCGCCCTTTTCCCGCCCCTCACACATTCCCGCCCTTTCTCACCCCTCACGCATTCCCGCCCTTTTCCCACCCCTCACACATTCCCGCCCTTTTCTCGCCCCTCACACATTCCCGCCCTTTTCCCACCCCTCACACATTTCCGCCATTTTCCCACCCCTCACAAATCTCCTGCCAAGCCAAAACCCGAGCGAAAAAAATCAGAATAAAGCGGGGAAAAAAACAAATGAAAGAAAAAAAAAAAAAAAAGGCTTTGGAAGTTTATTTCCTTTGATAAACTCTCAACTGAAAGGGGCGGACTCTGAGCAGAACAGCACAAACCCCCTCGAATTCCCACGGGGAAATCCAGTGGTTTGGCTGTTCTGTGGAAATTTGGGGTTTTTCCTTTAATATTTTTTTACTTTTTCATCAGAAAAAGTAAAGCTGTGGAATTTTTTGATGAGAAATCCCTTGGAATGAGACCAGTGGAAGGTCCGACCTGTGAGCGACGTCCAGTGAGACGTTTGGTAAAGCAACGTTCCCGTTAATCAGCTGAATTAATTAAGAAAGAGCTGAATTCCCTATACAAAATTACAATACAGAGAACAAACCATTACAATATTGGGGGGGTTTAACTGGAACTATTCACCTAGAACAGAAATCCCAGCGTAAAAAACCGGACAGAAACGAAAATAAATCCATTTTCTTCCGCTGTAAAACTGGAGATAAACACCAAGGATTTTTCTTTCCTTTTCTTCAGTTTTTTTGTGTAAAATCCGTGAGGTTTTTCCTTAAGAAAAACGAAATTGGCTGAGGCGAAAGGAATTATTATAAATAACATCAGGTCCCGGCGGGGCGATGAGAGGTAGAGGTGTCGCTGCCATCACAATCCATTGGCTTGTTCTGAGGTAATTCATTAATTGTGAGTCAATAATCCTTGATTAATTAACGCTAATTGACCTCTCTCCTCTCTAAAAAGGTCCTAAAAAAATCTTTAATTGGAGGCGTCGGAGTTGACGCTGCCCGGGTCTCCGGCGGGGGAGGTGATGGGCGAGGGGGTGTTGGCGTCCTGCCAGCTGCCATTGGCCTGCGGGGACGTTAAAATAAAAATAATTAACAGTTCATTAATTAAAACTGCAAGAAATTATGTGTAGGTGGTATAAAATGGCATTGTGTGTTTGGAAGTGATGTGGTTTTACGAGGAAATAGTATGGTATGTGGGTATCCCCCCAAAAAATTTCTTTTCCCTTTTTGTATTTATAATTTAATATAAATATAATATAAATATAATTCCTATATAGAATTAGACTATGTAGATTATATATATATCATAATGTATTGATATATTAACATATTACATTAGTATATTAATAATAAATACATTTAATGTATATGTTTATGATATATACTGCATAGTATACAATCCATAATATGTAATATATAATATAAAATATCCAATATATAATATAATATCTATAAAATATACATACTTTCATATATTAAATTCATGGAAATATGCTACAGATTTATATATATATTATTTAAAATGTAATGTTTATATTTATATATATTTATAACATATATCTATAATATAATTTATAAATATACATGCTTATATACATTTAATGTATAATGTTAATTTATGTCTATATTTTAAAACACGTTTGTAATTTATACATTCAAATCTAAATTCTTACATTTTATTTAATGCATTTAAAGTATAATGATTACTGATGTTATAGAATATATTTTAAAATACATTATTATGTTTGTAATTTATACATTCAAATCTAAATTTTTATACTTTATTTAATGCATTTGCAGTATAAATATTTATAGTATGAAAAGTTTTTAAAACCTTTATTTAATGTATAATAATTATCTATAATATAAAGCGTATTTTAAAACATGTTAAAATTTTAAAATATATTTTTACATATTTTACATATAAAATACGGTTTTACATATTAAAAACATATTAAAACATGTTTTAAAATTTATTTTAAAATAATTTAAAGGGTTTAAAGATTTGAAAGTTGATCGATTAAATTCCACTTTTCCAGCTTTTCCACCATCCCAACATCGGTGATGTTGGGGGAAATTAAAAAGTAAAAATAAATTCAATATATGAATTGGAATAAATGTAAAAAATGCCATTTATTGTTAATATTTAGGATTTAAACCCCAACTGACCTCGAGGCGCTGCGTGGAATACAAAGGGTTCCCCAGCAGGACGTGGTGCAGGGAATCCATCTGGAAATGAGGGAAAAAAAGGGGAAAATGGTTAAAAGAACAAATCCAGAATTCCTGAAATGGGAATTTTTCATAAGAGTTTCCATAGGAATAAAGAATTGAAGGAACTGAAGGGATAGGAATTGGAGAATAGGAATTGGAGAATTTGTTAAGAATTTAGGGGAATCACAAAAATTTCAGCAGGAATTTCAAGTGAGAGTGGAGAATTTATGGATTGAAGAAGAAGAAATGAAGAAATTAAGAACTGAAATTTAAGAATTTCAATAGGAATTTTGGTGAGAATTTTAGTGGGAATTTCAGTGGGAATTTTGAATTTTAGTGGGAATTTCTGTGAGAATTTCACTGAGAATTTTTCAATTTTAGTGGGAATTTCACTCCTTAATCCAACAAGAATTTCATCAAGAATTTCAGATTTTCAGTGGGAATTTCAGTGCGAATTTTGGAATTTCACTAAGAATTTATTTAAGAATTTCACTCCTAATTCCAACAGGAATTTCAGTGGGAATTTCGGAACTTCACAAAGAATTTCAGAATATAATGAAGAATTTAATTCCTAATTCCAATAGGAATTTCAACGAGATTTTCAGATTTTCAGTAAAAACAGAAATTTAAAGAATAAGAAAACTTTAATCACCCATTAAAATTGAAATAATAATCGGAACTAATAAATTCCTTAGGAATCCAGGGCAGAAATTTGGGATTTTTTCCCATTTTTCCTGCTTTTCCTCACTGACCTGGGACTGCACGTTGGGAGGGCTCTGGTAGGAAGTCAAGGACTGAAGGTTGAGGAAGGAATCCCCTGAATTTGTCATCTTAAAAGACCCAGAGGAAGCTGGAAAAAAACAAAAATAACCCAAAAACTAAATTTAAAAAATGAATTTTTATGAGCAACATACCCACACAAAATGGTTCTTCAATTGAGATAAAAAAGGGAATAAAATGAAATTAAAAGGGGAATAAAAAGGGGAATAAAAGGAAATAAAATGGATCTTAAATGGGAATAAAGGGGAATTAAAAAGAGAATAAAAATAAATAAAAGGGATTTTTAAAGGGAATAAAAAGGAATAAAAAAGGGAATAAAAAAGGGAATAAAAAATAGATGGAAATAAAAGGACATTAAAGAAATTAAAGGGAATAAATGGAAATAAACAGAAATAAATAGGAATATAAAAGAAATAAACCATCTCAGAATGCTTCCAACCCCCAGAATTCCAAGCCATCCACTGTCCAAGGAAATAAAGTGAAATAAATGGAAAAGAAAAGAAATAAATGGAAATGAAAAGACGTTAGAAGAAAATTAAATAAAACTGAAGGAATTAAACAGAAATATACAAAAATAAATAGAAATATAAAGGAAATATAAAGATAATAAACCATCCCAGAACGCCTCCAACACCCAGAATTCCAAGCCATACACTATCCAAGGAAATAAAGTGAAATAAATGGAAATGAAAAGAAATAAAGGGAAATAAAATGAAATAAATGGAAGTAAAAAGACGTTAGAAGAAAAATGAAATAAAACTGAAGGGAATCAGCGGAATTAAACAGAATTAAACAGAAATAAACAGAAATAGAAAGGAAATAGAAAGGAAATAAATAGAAACATAAAGGAAATATAAAGGAAATAAACAGAAACATAAAGGAAACATAAAGGAAATATAAAGGAAATAAACAGAAATAAAAAGACGCTAGAAGAAAATGAAATAAAACTGAAGGAAATCAATGGAATTAAATGGAAATAAACAGAAATAGAAAGGAAATATATAAGAAAATAAACAGAAAGTAAATAAATAGAAATATAAGGGAAATAAAGAGAAATATAAAGGAAATAAAAAGAAATATAAAGGAAATAAATATAAAGGAAATATAAAGTAAATATAAAATAAATAAACAGAAACATAAAGGAAATAAACAGAAATATAAAGGAAATATAAAGGAAATAAATAGAAATATAAAGGAAATAAATAGAAATATAAAGGAAATAAATATAAAGAAAATAGAAAGGAAATAAATAGAAATATAAAGGAAATAAATAGAAATATAAAGGAAATAAACGGAAATATAAAGGAAATATAAAGGAAATAAATAGAAAGAAGAAGTAAATATAAAGGAAATAAATAGAAAGAAAAAGGAAATAAATAGAAAGGAAATACAAAGTAAATATAAAATAAATAAACAGAAACATAAAGGAAATAAACAGAAACATAAAGGAAATAAACAGAAATATAAAGGAAACATAAAGGAAATAAATAGAAATATAAAGGAAATAAATAGAAATAGAAAGGAAATAAATAGAAAGGAAATAGAAAGGAAATAAACAGAAATATAAAGGAAATATAAAATAAACAAACAGAAACATAAAGGCAATAAAACAGAGAGCACCGCCCCGGAAGCGCAGCCCGGGCCGCGCTGTGATTGGCTGACCGGCAGGGGGCGGGCAGGGGGAGGCGCCCCGGCTGCCCCGCGCCGCGTACAGGCTCGCCTCCTCCTGGAACTTGCCCATGTTCTTCTTGTAGCGGATCCGCTTGTTCCCGAACCAGTTGGAAACCTGGGCAAAGCAGAACCATCCCGGAAAGTCAGCTCAGAGTTTTTTAAGGGTGAAAATGAGCGGTTTTCCAAAAAATTTGGAATTTTTTTTGGGTTAAAATGGGCTTTTTCTCCCACAATATTTGGGATTTTTTTGAGGTTAAAATGAGCTTTTTTCCACAATATCTGGATTTTTTTGAGGTTAAAATGAGGTCTTTTCCACAAAATTTGGAAATTTTTTGAGTTAAAATGGGCTTTTTCTCCCACAATATTTGGGATTTTTTTGAGGTTAAAATGAGCTTTTTTCCACAATATCTGGATTTTTTTGAGGTTAAAATGAGGTCTTTTCCACAAAATTTGGAATTTTTTTTGAGTTAAAATATAGGCTTTTTCTCCCACAATATTTGGATTTTTGGGAGGGTAAAATGAGCTCCTTTCCACAAAGTTTGGAAATTTTTTTGGGTTAAGAAAAGGGCTTTTTCTCCACAAAAATTTTCCCTGAAAATTTCAGAATTCCATTGATAATTTCTTCAGTAATTTCCAGATTTCACTGATAATTTTAGAATTTCCAGATTTCACCAACAATTTTAGAATTCCACCGATAACTTCTCCAGGAATTTCCGAATTCCACTGAAAATTTCTCCTGAAATTTCCGAATTTCACTGATAATTCTAATAAGAACTCCCCAATTCCACAAATATAAACCACACCAAAAATTACTGCTAAAAATAATAATAATAAATTAAAAATTCCAATTTTTTTTTAATTAGAAGGGGATGAAATTTGCCCAAAATCCTGGGAATTTGCCCCACCTGGGACACGGTGATGCCGCCCTTCTTGGCGAGCTCCTCTTTGGCCTCTTCGCTGGGGTAGGGGTTGCTCAGGTGGGAATAGAAATATTCATTCAGCACCTCCGTGGCCTGCTTGCTGAAATTGCGCCGTTTTCGCCTAAAAATGGGGAAAAATCAAATTATTTGGGATTAAATTGGGTTAAAATATTAAATATTAATCTATAAAAACATATTAAATATATATAACTATTATATATTAACATTGAATACATTATATATTAATTTTCAAATTGTGCTGTTTTCGCCCAATTTTTGCCTAAAAATGGGGGAAAAAAATTATTTGGGATTAAATGGGGTTTAAATATTAATATATTAAATATAGATTAAATTTACATAAATTAATACTACATATTATACATTATGCATTGTTTATATATTATACATAATACATAATACATAATATATAATATACAATATATAATATATAATATACTAAATATTATTTATTACATACTATATATTATATATGTTCTGTATATTATATATTATGCATTTACATTATACATTGCATATCACACATCATATATTATATATTACATATATATAATATATGTAATATTTATAAATTAATATTAAATATATTTAATTAAATTATTTTTCCATCAAATATCCATTTTTTTTCCATCCATTGGAAGATTTTTTCCCAGAATTGATTTAATTGGCATCAAAGAAGTAGAACCTGAAGATCACGATGTCCTCTCAGGTGCTCTTCTTGAGCTGAGCTTCCCGTGGATGACACCCACTCAAAAATATCCGTATTTTCACCAAAAATCCTGATTTTTTCCACCAAATATCCACATTTTTTCCCAAAATTCCCTCACCTGGCATCGAGGAACCTGGACCTGAGGATCATGACGGCCTCGCAGGTGCTCTGCTTGAGCTGCACCTGGATGGAGCTGAACTTGCCGTGGATGACGCCCACCCAAAAATATCCCAGTTTTCCCACCAAAACTTACATTCCAACAAAAAATATCTTTATTTTTCCACCAAATATCCATATTTTTCCATCCATTAGAGAAATGTTTTTCCAAAACTCACTCATCAGGCATCAAAAAAAGTGTGACCTGAGGATCACGACGGTGTCTCAGGAGCTCTGCTTGAGCTGAACTTACCGTGGATGACGACCACCCAAAAATATCCGTATTTTCAACCAAAAACCCTTATTTTCCATCAAATATCCATTTTTTTTCCATCCATTGGAAGATTTTTTTCCCAGAATTGATTTAATTGGCATCAAAGAAGTAGAACCTGAAGATCACGATGTCCTCTCAGGTGTTCTTCTTGAGCTGAGCTTCCCGTGGATGACACCCACTCAAAAATATCCATATTTTCCCCCAAAAATCCTGATTTTTTCCACCAAATATCCACATTTTTTCCCAAAATTCCCTCACCTGGCATCGAGGAACCTGGACCTGAGGATCATGACGGCCTCGCAGGTGCTCTGCTTGAGCTGCACCTGGATGGAGCTGAACTTGCCGTGGATGACGCCCACCCAAAAATATCCCAATTTTCCCACCAAAACTTACATTCCAACAAAAAATATCTTTATTTTTCCACCAAATATCCATATTTTTCCATCCATTAGAGAAATGTTTTCCCAAAACTCACTCACCTGGCATCCAAAAAAGTGTGACCTGAGGATCACGGCGGTGTCTCAGGAGCTCTGCTTGAGCTGAACTTACTGTGTATGATGCCCACCCAAAAAATCTGTATTTTCAACCAGAAACCCTTATTTTCCATCAAATATCCATTTTTTTTCCATCCATTGGAAGATTTTTTCCCAAAATTGCCTTAATTGGCATCAAAGAAGTAGAACCTGAAGATCACGATGTCCTCTCAGGTGATCTTCTTGAGCTGAGCTTCCCGTGGATGACACCCTCTCAAAAATATCCGTATTTTCACCAAAAATCCTGATTTTTCCATCAAATATCCACATTTTTTCCCCCAAATTGGCTCACCTGGCATCCAGGAACCTGGACCTGAGGATCATGACGGCCTCGCAGGTGCTCTGCTTGAGCTGCACCTGGATGGAGCTGAACTTGCCGTGGATGACGCCGACCATGCGCTCGATCTCCTTGGGCGCGATCGGCCGCGTGCGGCTCTGCTCCCGCAGCAGGTTCAGCACGTGCGTGGTGAACTCGCTGCAGGCCTGGGGGGGCAGCCAAAAAAAATGGGATTGAGAATAAAAACATGGGGATGGAATCGGTGATTTCGGGTGTGGGAGGGGGGGGTGAGAAAAAAACGGGGTTGGAGAGTCGAAGCGGGGAGAAAATCGGCCGGAAAATGGGATTGTAAAATGTTGTGCAAAAATGGGATTATTGGCTCAAAATGAGGGAAATATTTCATTCCTTTAGGTTTTTTTAATTTTATTTTGATTTTTAAAAAATTTCTTGGATTTTTAAAAATTTATTTTGATTTTTTAAAAAATTACTTTGATTTTTTTAAAATATACTTTTATTTTTTAAATTTTTTTTTTAAATTTATTTCAACTTTTTTTAAAATTTCCTTCAATTTTTTTCTCTAGTTCTCTTGGTTTTTTCCATTACTGCCCTTGGATTTTTTTTTTCTTTAAAGTCCTTTGGTGTTTTCTTTAATTTCTTTTGATTTTCTTTAGTTTTTGTGGATCTTCCCTTGAATTCCCTTCAATTTTTTCCTTTATATCCCTTAGATTTTTCCAGTACTGCCCATGGATTTTTTTTCATTAATGTCCCTTGCTATTTCCTTTAATTTCTTTTGCTTTTCTTTAATTTCTGTGGATTTTTCCTTAAATTCTCTTTATTTTTTTCCTTTAATTCCCTTGGATTTTCCCTTAAATTCCCTTGGATTTTCCCTTAAATTCCGTTGGATTTTCCCTTAAATTCCTTTTGATTTTTCCTTTAATTCCCTTGGATTTTCCCTTAAATTCCCTTTGATTTTTCCTTTAATTCCCTTTGATATTTTCCTTCAATTCCCTTGGATTTTCCCCTCAATTTCCATCGATTTTTTTCCTTAATTCCCTTTAATTCTTTCCTTTAATTTATTTTAACTCCCTTTAATGTCCATTGATATTTTCTTTAATTTCTTTTGATTTTCTTTAATTTCTGTGGATTTTCCCTTAAATCCCCTTTATTTTTTTTTCTTTAACGCCCTTTTACGTTTTCCTTTAATTTTTTTTAAAATGCCAACTAATTTTTTCTTTTTAATCCCCGTTAACTTCCCCCTTAATTCCCATGCAGCCAACACCAACAAACCCCAAACCCCGCTTTCTTCCCCCTCCCCAAACCCCCCAAAAAACCCAAAACACCCCAAAAACCCCAATTTTTCCACGCTGGAAGATCACCTGGTCGTACTTCTCCAGCTCCGAGTGGAAAATCTGCCGGATCTGGGCCAGCTTGGCTCGGTAATCCGAGTGCTCGATGCCGTGCTCGTGGGGACACGGCCCGGCTGCCCCCGCCGCGAGTTTCGCGGGGGTTTCTCCCCTTCGCGGGGCTCTCCCCGAGGTTCCCGGGGCTCCCCCCGAGGCTCCCGGGGCTCCCCGCGGCTCTCCCGGCGCGTTTCGCGGCGCGGTCCGGCCCGGCCACGCCCTCGGCCAGCAGCATGTTGTCCAGGCGCATCAGCTGCGCGTCCGGCGGCTCCTCCTCGGGCGGGCTGCGCACGCTGAGAGCTGGGGAGAAACGGGGACAATGAGGGGAAACGGGGAAAAAAAATGAGGGAAAACGGGGAAAAAATGAGGGAAAACGGGGAAAAAAATGAGGGAAAAACGGGGGAAAAATGAGGGGAAAAAATGGGGAAAAACGGGGAAAAAATGAGGAAAACGGGGAAAAAATGAGAGGAAAATGGGAAAAAATTGAGGGAAAACGGGAAAAAAATGGGGGAAAACGGGGAAAAAATGGGGAAAACGGGGAAAAAAATGAGGAAAAATGGGGGAAAAATGAGGAAAAACGGGGAAAATGAGGAAAAACGGGGAAAAAAATGAATAATGGGGAAAAAACTGAGGAAAAACGGGGAAAAATGAGGAAAAATGGGGAAGATGAAGAAAAATGAAGAAAAATGGGGAAAAAAATGAGGAAAAATGGGGAAAAATGAAGAAAAATGGGGGAAAATGAAGAAAAATGTGGAAAAAATGAGGAAAATTGGGGAAGATTAAGAAAAATGGGGAAAAAAATGAAGAAAAATGGGGAAAAAATGAGGGAAAACGGGGGAAAAATTAAGAAAATGGGGGGAAAATGAGGAAAAACAGGGAAAAAATGAAAATGGGAAAAAACTGAGGAAAAACGGGGAAAAAATGAGGAAAAAAGGGCAAAACAAAATGGAGGATTTGGGGAAGGAAATTTGGGATTTGTTTCAGGTGGATGTTAAACACTGAAAGGAAAGAGAGGGAAAAACGGGGAAAAAATGAGGAAAAACGGGCAAAACAAAATGGAGGATTTGTTGTTTCTGGCAGTTTTGGGAAAGAAATTTGAGATTTGTTTCAGATGGATGTTAAACACTGGAGAGAGAGAGAGAGAGAGAGGGGAAAAAATGGGAAAAATTAGGAAAAAATGGGGAAAATGAGGAAAAACAGGCAAAAAAATGAGGAACAATGGGGAAAAAAAAATGGAGGATTCATTTTTTCCAGCTGTTTGGGAAAGGAAATTTGGGATTAAAAAAAAAAAAAATTCAAATTTCAGCCCAAAAAAATTTTAAAAACCCCAACTTTAAATGGAGAATCCGTAAGGGAAAATTGGGATAAAGGGGAATGGGAGAGGAAATTGAGGAGAAAAATGGGATTTGAGGGAAAAATGGGAATAAAAAGGAGAATTTCAGACCTGTTTTTTCCTTGATTTCACAGAGGACGCTGAACAGAGCTGGCTTCATCCTGTGGCAGTTCAGGGCGTGTTTCCTGCAAAAAACCATGGAAAAATCAGCCCCAAAATCCATGGGAAAAAAACCAAATTAGGGTCACATTGAGGGAAGAACAGGTGAGTGAGGAAAATCCTGGAAAAAATAAAAAAATCCAAGAGAAAATGGGAATTTTAGGGGGTTTTTTGGGATTTAATCTCATTTTTCTGGAAGGAAAATGAGCTGGAAATGGCCAGAATGTCAAATTTTGGGGGAATTTTGGGGGCTGGAATTGCCACCAAAAGCGGATTTTTTTTCCCCCAGGGAATTTAATATAAATCTGATTTTTAAGGGATATAAAAATTTTAAAATAGGAACAAAGGTAATGATAAAAAATTTTAGGGATAAGAATTCTCATTTTAAAGGAAAAAAAACCTAATTTTTGAAGCAAAACATCCCCAAAACCATCCAGAAACTCCCTCACTTCTGGAGCCAACAAATCCCATGGATTTAATGGAATTTTGGCCCAATTCCCACCAGAATTCCTTATTTTTTTAGCCATTTTTGAGGCTTTTTCAGATTTTTTTCCCTATTTTTCCAGGAATAACAATTTAAATCCCACCAAAACAAAAAATTCCATCCCAAAATCTGAGGAATTCCAAGGAATTTCAGCTTTTCTGACCCCAAAACCTCTCTCAGGTAAAGCAGAGTTGTGGTTTATCCCAAAATTCCTCATTTTCCAGAATTTTGGGGCTGAATTCCACAAAAAAAAAAAGGGGAAAATCCACTCCAAAATCTCATTCCTTTGCTGCTTTTCAGCCCTTTTTCACCTTAAAAAATCTATTTATACCTGAATTTCATGGAGATTTTATATAGATACGTCTATAAACAAATATATATTTATATAAATATATTTATTGTAATGATTTATCATAATATTATAAACTATATAATTATATTGTTATATAATTTATTAAAGTTACAAACTATATATATATATATATATATATATATATATGTATTTTTACATAGAAGTAAATATAGTACATATAAATTCCCAAAATTTCCCACTTTTCCAGGTTTTGGGCCAAAATACCAGCAGGAAAAATCCTCTTCAGAACTCGCCTCAAAAATCTCTCTTTTTGCTGCTTTTTCAGCCTTTTTTCCCCTTAGAAAAATCCATGAAAAACCAATTTTTAATCTCATTTTCCCGCCAAATCCCGATTTTCCCGCCCTGCGACCATCCCCCATTAGCCACGCCCCAAATCCTGGGATTTCCCCTCAAATCTTGGCAATTTTTTTTTCCCTCAGAACTCGGCGGGTTTTGCCCCAAAAATTGGGGATTTCGCCCTAAAATAAATCGGCGGGAATTTCCTGCAGGGAAAAAAAACAAAAAACAAAAAAAAAACCGGGAGGAGCTGCGGGAGAACAAAGGCGGCTCCGATCCCATTGTCCTCAAAAAAAAACGGGAATGTGAGGGAAAAATTTCACCCCAACATCTCCATTTTGGGGCTAAAACCTTCGATTTAGGTCCCCGAAGGCAGAGCTGGTTAATTAAGTAATAATAATTAATTAATCATTAATTATTCATTAATTAAATCCAGCGCAGCTCCTCCCTGCCGGATCCTTCTCTCGCTTCCCGCCTCAAACTAGGAGCGTGGATGTTAAAATTCCCAATTACGGGACTTTAAATGGTTTGGAACTCTCCGAAATTTGCATTTTTAATTAAAAAATATTTATTAATCCCTACTTAATTGCTGTAAAAGCCTCAATTCCGACAAACTTCGCAGCCGAAGGGGAAAAAAAATGGATTTTCCATGAAAAATGCTGGAAAATTGGGAAGCAGAGCGGTGGGTTTGGGTTAATATTAATGGATCTTGGTTAAAAAAAGCTCATTCCTCAATTTCTGGGAATTAAAACTCCCGACAAACTCAAAATTATCCCGAATATCCCAAAATTTTCCTCGGGATTCCATAAAATCCACATTTAGGGAATCCCTACAGGAGCTGCAGGTGGGGAATGCCCAAAACAACGGCAGGAGAGGGCAAAAAAAATCGAATTTTTTTGAAAACTGACAATTCCACCGCCAAAAAAAAACCCCAAAAAGTGAGTTTAACCCTAAATTTTGAGGGTTTGGATGGAAATGGCGAATAATTCCGAATTATCCATGCAAACAGCTGGAATTCGGGGCCACCGCGCCCAAAAAGGGGCCAAATTTTGGGGCGAGATAAGGAAAAACAGAGACTTTAATCAGCCCAGGGGCTCGCGAGCACTCCCAGCTCCCCAAAAACCGCAGGAATGAGGAGAAAACATCCCAAAAAATCCCAATTTTTGTGGGATTTGAGGCATTTCCCTCCTGGAGCACCCGCTAATGAGGCGTTAATTACTCGTAGCTAATTAAGTGATACTGAACCCGCCAAAATCCTGGAATTCTGCTCATTCCCAGAGCTGGTTTTTCCCTAAAATTCAGGAATTCCTGGTGGGGGGATGGAGGATTTATTCCAAATTATTCCGAATTTGGGGGATCTCACCTTCTCCTGGCCAAAATTCCAGCCCTAAACATCTCCAGTTTTCCCATTCCAGGGGTTTTTTACCCCATTCCCAGTGATGTTTTCCCCATTCCCTGTTTTTTTCCCCCATTTCCAGTGAGGTTTTTTTCCCCCATTCTCAGTGGGATTTCCCCCAGTAGTGTAGTTTTCTCCCCAACCCTTAGATTTTCCCCCCAATCCCGAAGGTTTTCCCCATTTTCCTGTGGATTTTTTTTTCCATTCCCAGTGGTTTTTTCCCCCATTTCCAATGAGTTTTCCCCCAATTCCAGTGGATTTCCCCTAATTTAATTGAGTTTTGCCTCATTCCCAACAGGATTTTCCCTATTCCCAGAGTTTTTTTCTCCATTCCCAGCAGTTTTTTCCCCATTCCAGTCAGGTTTTTTTTTCCATTCCCAGAAGTTTTTCCTCTATTCCAATGGGGTTTTCCCTCCTTCCAGTGCTTTTTCCCCATTTCCAGTCGGGTTTTCCCCCATTCCCAGTGAGATTTTCTCTATTCCCGGTGAGTTTTCCCATATTCCCAGTGGGGTTTCCTCCATTCCCAGAGATTTTTGTCCCATTCCTGGGTTTTTCCCCACATTCCCGAGGCATCTTCCCCATTCTCATCAGTTCTGCCCGGGATTGTCCTGCCTGATCCCCACTGGGAATGGGGCAAAATTGCTGGGAATGGGGTAAAAAACACCGGGAATGGGATAAAGATAACTGGGAAATCCCACAGGAATGGGGGTGAAATACCTGGAAATAGGGGAAAACCTGATAGGAATGGGGAAAATATGCTGGGAATAGGAGAAAACCCCTGGGAACGGGGCAAAACACACTGGAAATGGAGGGAAAACTTCTTGGAATGGGGCAGAACCCGCTGGTTATGGGGAAAACACTCCAGGATTGGGGGAAACCCACTGGGAATGGGGAAAATCTCGCTGGGAATGAGGCAAAACTATCGGGAATAGGAAAAATCCAGGAGGAATGGGGCAAAAGCAGCTGGGAATGAAGCAAAACCACTGGGAATGGGGCAAAACACTGGGAATGGGGGGAAAAGTTCTTGGAATGGGGCAAAAACATTGGAAATGAGGTAAAAAAACAATGGAAACACCAGGAATGGGGCATAAACCAAACGGGAATGGGGTAAATACACTGGAAATGAGGCAAAAGCACCAGGAACGGGACGAAATCCCTGGGAACTGTCCCCAGAACGGGAAGGACGAGGGGAACGCTCGGTGTGAGGCGGGAGCATCACCCGGAACGCGGGGCCTGAATGGAGCGGGGAAACCGGGAATAGCGGGGAAGTTCCCCCCTCAAAGCCTCCCTCAGTGTCCCCTCGGTGTTCCCTCACTGCTCCCTCAGTGTCGCCTCAGTGTCCCCTCAAATGTCCCATTAGAGTCCCCTCAGTGCTCCCTCAGTGTCCCCTCAAATGTCCCCTTAGAGTCCCCTCAGTGCTCCCTCAGACTTCCCTCAGTGTCCTCTCAGTGCTCCCTCAGTGTCCCCTCGCTGTCCCCTCGGTGTCCCCTCAATGTTCCCTCAGTGTCCCCCCAGTGTTACCTCAGTGTCCTCTCAATGTCTCCTCAGTCTCCCCTCACTGTCCCTCAGTGTCCCCACACTGTCCCCTCACTGTCCCCTCACTGTCCCCTTAATGTCTCCCTCAGTCTCCCCTCAGTGCCCCCCACATTGTCCCCTCACTGTCCCCCTCAGTCTCCCCTCACTGTCCCCTCAGTCTCCCCTCACTGTCCCTCAGTGTCCCCGCGCTGAGTCACGCCGGTCCCGCTCTCCCCGCTCCCCATTGCCCGGTGTCCCCCTGCCCGTACCTGGCCTGGGCCTCATCCAAGCTCTGGTCGGTGATGGCCATGATCTGCTGCAGGACATCGCCGGTGTCGTGCTGCGGAGGCCCCGCTGCTGGCCCTGAGGGTGGCGGGTCCCCGCTGGCGGCGGCAGCGGGGGGAGGCGCTGGCGGAAGAGACCCCGCCAGGCCCACCCCGGCCATCAACCGCGGCGCGGCCTCCATGGGCGGGCCTGGAGCCGCGGGCGCGACGCGACAGAGCGCGACAGGGCGCGACAAATCGCGACAGAGCGCCACAGCACCCGCGCCGAGCCGGCGGCCTCACAGGTACCCCCCAGCCCCCCCCGCGCTGCCGCCGTAGTGGTCACGCCCAGCCCTGACCACGCCCCTTCATGAGGGGACGCCCTTCCCGCCATTGCGGTTTGGCCACGCCCCCAGCGCAAACCACGCCCCGTCATGAGGGGAGGGATAGTCCAGCCACCGATGTTGCCACGCCCCCACAGTGACCACGCCCTCTTCCGCCATTTTGTAACTCCCGCCCAATTGTGACCACGCCCCCCACCCGCCATTTTCGCGCTCGACCACACCCATAACGTCATGACGTCATTATGACAACGCAGCCATTAGGCCACGCCCCTCCCACAGACCACACGCCCCCCGTTTTTCCCGATTTTTCCCTTTTTCCATCCAAAAATTTGGGATTTTTTTGTGCCCACAGCCCCATTTTGGGTCATTTTGAGACTCCGCGGCTGAATCGCAACAAAGCAGAGCTTTGGTGCCATTTTTAGGTTAAAAACAGAGGCGAAAACGAAGGAATTAAAGGGAGAAATGAAGGAATTTGAGGGAAAAATGAAGGAATTAAATGGAAAAATGAAGGAATTTGAGGGGAAAACGAAGGAATTAAAGGGAGAAATTAAGAAATTAAAAGGAAAATTTAAGAAATTAAAGGGAGAAATGAAGGAATTTGAGGGAAAAATGAAGAAATTAAAGGGAAAAATTAAGAAATTAAAAGAAAAAATTAAGGAATTGCAGCTTAAAAATTCCAGGGAAAATCCTACTTCATCATTCCCAAATCCTGGAATATTCCAGGGAAAATTCCCCCTCAGAATTCCCAAATCTTGCCCTCAAAATTCCCAAATTCTGGAGGATTTCTGATCCTTTCCCAAGGAAAAACAACTCTGGGTTAAAACCAGTCTTTAATGGGAATTCTGCTCCAAGAAAACCTTGAGTTTTCCAGGGAAAAATCCAGCCTGGAGCTCCCCAGGAATCCGGGATGCTCCCAAATCCCAAAAAAAGTCACTTCAAACTTGATCCACCAGGAGCTTTCCAGGAAAATTTGATGTTTTGAACCTTCCAAGCCTCCAAAATTCTCCCAAATCCCAAAAAAATTCATTTTATCCTCGATCCAACAGGAGTTTTCCATGGAAATTTTGATGCTGAAGTACCTCAGGAATTTTTCACGTTCCTCAATACCAAAAAATCATTTTGTCCTTGATCCACCATAAATCTTCCAGGGAAATTTTGATGTTTTGAGCCTTCCAAGCCTCCAAAATTCTCCCAAATTGCAAAAAAAAATCACTTGATCTTCAATCCACGACTTTTCCAGGAAAATTTCCACGTTGGAGCCCCCAGGACTCTGGAATTCTCCCAGATCCCAAAAAATCACTTTATCCTTGACTTTTCATCGACTTTTCCAGGAAAATTTCCATGTTGGAACCTCGCACAGGAATCCAGAATTCTTCTCAGTCCCACAATCCTTGATCCACCAGGAATTTTCCAAGGAAATTTTGATGCTGGAACCTTCCAAGCCTCCAAAATTCTGCCAAATCCCCAAAAAAAATCACTTTATCCTTGATCCACCGGGAGTTTTCCAAGGAAATTTTGATGCTGGAACCCTCCAGGAATCCAAAATTCTTCTTAACCCCACAATCCTCCATCCAACAGGGTTTTTCCAAGGAAATTTGGATTCCTGAGCTCCCCCCAAGACTCTGGAATTCTCCCAAATCCCAAAAAGATCGCTTTATCCTCGACCCACCACGACTTTTCCAGAAATTTCCACAAGATTCCAGAATGTTCCTCGTCCCACCACGACTGTTCCAGGAAAATTTCCACAAGAATCCAGAATGTTCCTCGACCCACCACGACTTTTCCAGAAATTTCCACGAGATTCCAGAATGTTCCTCGACCCACCACGACTGTTCCAGGAAAATTTCCACAAGATTCCAGAATGTTCCTCGACCCACCACGACATTTCCAGAAATTTCCACGAGATTCCAGAATGTTCCTCGACCCACCACGACTGTTCCAGGAAAATTTCCACAAGAATCCAGAATGTTCCTCAACCCACCACGACTTTTCCAGAAATTTCCACGAGATTCCAGAATGTTCCTCGTCCCACCACGACTGTTCCAGGAAAATTTCCACAAGGTTCCAGAATGTTCCTTGACCCACCACGACTGTTCCAGAAATTTCTACAAGATTCCAGAATGTTCCTCGACCAACCACAACTGTTCCAGGAAAATTTCCACAAGGTTCCAGAATGTTCCTCGACCCACCACGACTTTTCCAGAAATTTCCACAAGAATCCAGAATGTTCCTCGTCCCACCACGACTGTTCCAGGAAAATTTCCACAAGATTCCAGAATGTTCCTCGTCCCGCCACGACTTTTCCAGAAATTTCTACAAGATTCCAGAATGTTCCTCGACCCACCACGACTGTTCCAGGAAAATTTCCACAAGGTTCCAGAACGTTCCTCAACCTCACAACCCTCCACCGACCGTGATTGTCCCAAGAAAATTCCCAAAAAATTTCCAAAAAAAAAAAAAAAAATCTGAAAAAACCCCCCAAAATTCAGCTCAAAAAAATTTTAAAAAATTAAAACAAAAACGAAATAATTAGATGGAGGAGTCGACGGTGAAGTGGCCGTTGTGGGCGCCCAGGCCCCGCTCGGGGGAGGCGTATTTGGCGTTTTGGGGGCAGGGCAGGCAGAGCAGGCGGCGGAAGGTGCTCCTCATCTCGCTGTCGCGCCACGAGTAAACGATGGCGTTAATCAGCGAGTTCACCTCGGCCAGCAGCAGCACGTACTTCTCCACGGCCAGCACGTCACAGCTCTGGCAGCCCAGCCCGTCCAGCAGCAGCACCACCTGGCCTGGCGTCCAGCACACCACGAAGGCACCTGGGGAAATGGGAAAAATGGGGAAAAATTGGGGAAAATGGGGAAAAATGGGGATTAGAGGGGTGGGGAAATAAATGGGGAAAAAATTGGGAAAATGGGGAAAAATGGGTATTAGAGGGGTGGGGAAATGGGGAAAAATTGGGGAAAATGGGGGAAAATGGGTATTAGAGGGGTGGGGAAATGGGGAAAAAATTGGGGAAAATGGGGGAAAATGGGTATTAGAGGGGTGGGGAAATGGGGAAAAATTGGGGAAAATGGGGGAAAATGGGTATTAGAGGGGTGGGGAAATGGGGAAAAATTGGGAAAACGGGGGATTAGAGGGCAAAAATGGGAAAAAATGGGGATTAGATGGGTGGGAAAATGGGGGAAATAGGAAAAATGGGGAAAATGGGGGAAATGGGGATTAGATGGGGCGGGGAAATGGGGAAAATGGGGGAAAATGGGGGAAATGGGAAAAATGGGGAAAAATAGGAATTAGAGGAGAAAAAATGGGAAAAATGGGATTGGGGGAAAAATGGGGAAAAATGGGGATTAGATGACTGGGAAAATGGGGGAAAATGGGGAAAAATGCGGAAAAATGGGGAAAAATGGGGAAAAATGGGGAAAGATGGGGGATTAGAGGGGTAGGGAAATGGGGAAATGGGATTGGAGGGTTGGGAGTGGGGAAAAATGGGAATTGGAAAGGTTGCGGTGAGGAAAATGGGGATTTAAGGGGGAAAAATAGGAATTAGAGGGGTGGGAAAATGGGGAAATGGGATTTAGAGGGGTTGGAATGGGAAAAAATGGGAATTAGAGGAGTTGGGGTGGGGAAAATGGGAATTAGGGGTGATGATGTCCAACCCAGTTAATTACCCCCGATTACCATCTAATGACCCACCCAGGATGATGATGACCAACCCACCAATGATGACCATGACCAACCCAATTAACCCCTAATTACCCCTCATTAAGCACCCACCCAGCATGATGGTGATGGTCTTGACCAGCGCCAGAAAGGTGTAGCGGTGCTGCGAGTGTTACCCCCTAATTAACTGCTAATTAACTGCTAATTAACCACCCACTGAGGATGATGATGATGAAGAACCCACCATGGATGAAGATGACCAATCAACCCAATTAACCCCGAATTTTCCCTAATTAACCGCCCATCCAGCATGACGACAACCAACCCACCATGGATGACCATGACCAACCCACCAAGGATGATGACTAACCCAAATTAATTACCCCTAATTACCCCGCTAATGACCCATCATGGATGATGAAGACCAACCCACCAAGGACAACCATGACCCACCCAATTAACCCCTAATTACCCCTAATTAAGCACCCACCCAGCACGATGGTGATGGTCTTGACCAGCGCCAGCAAGGTGTAGCAGTGCTGTGGGTGTTCCACCCTAATTAACCACTAATCAACTGCTAATTAACCACCCACTGAGGATGATGATGACGAACCCACCATGGATGAAGATGACCAACCCACCAAGGACGACCATGACCAACCCAATTAACTGCTAATTAACCCCTAATTAAACACCCACCCAGCACGATGGTGCCGGTCTTGACGAGCGCCAGCACAGTGTCGCGGTGCTGCGGCTGTTACCCCCTAATTAACTGCTAATTAACCACCCACTAATCATGATGACGAACCCACCAAGGATGAAGATGACCAACCCACCAAGGACGACCATGACCAACCCAACTAACTGCTAATTAACCCCTAATTAAGCACCCACCCGGCACGATGATGACGGTCTTGGCCAGCGCCAGCACGGTGTCGCGGTGCCGTGGTTGTTACTCCCTAATTAACCGCTAATTAACGACCCATTGAGGATGACGATGATGAACCCACCATGGATGAAGATGACCAACCCACCAAGGACGACCATGACCAACCCAATTAACTGCTAATTAACCCCTAATTAAGCACCCACCCAGCACGATGATGACGGTCTTGACCAGCGCCAGCACGGTGTTGCGGTGCCGCGGGTGTTACCCCCTAATTAACCGCTAATTAACGACCCATTGAGGATGACGATGATGAACCCACCAAGGATGAAGATGACCAACCCACCAAGGACGACCATGACCAACCCAATTAACTGCTAATTAACCCCAAATTGGCCACCCACCCAGCACGATGGTGACGGTCTTGACGAGCGCCAGCACGGTGTCGCGGTGCCGCGGGTGTTACTCCCCTAATTATCTGCTAATTAACGACCCATTGAGGATGACGATGATGAACCCACCAAGGATGAAGATGACCAACCCACCAAGGACGACCATGACCAACCCAATTAACTGCTAATTAACCCCTAATTAAGCACCCACCCAGCACGATGGTGACGGTCTTGACGAGCGCCAGCACGGTGTCGCTGAGTGCCACAGCGGTTGTTGCTCCCTAATTATCCGCTAATTAACCACCCACTAATGATGATGACAAACCCACCATGGATGAAAATGACCAACCCACCAAGGACGACCATGACCAACCCAATTAACTGCTAACTAACCCCTAATTAAGCACCCACCCAGCACGATGGTGACGGTCTTGACGAGCGCCAGCACGGTGTCGCGGTGCCGCGGGTGCGCGCCCGTGTGCCGCGCCATGCGCGCCATCCTGCGGCGCACGTAGAGGAAGATGTGCCCGTAGACCAGCACCATGACCAGGAACACGGCCAGGTTGGACACGGCCCAGAAGGTCAGGTAGCTGCGGCTGTAGAGCGGCGCCATCCTGGAGCAGCTCTCCAGCGAGCACAGGCAGTGCCAGCCGTAGGACGGGATCAGCCCCAGCAGCAGCGCCGCCGCCCAGATGGAGAGGATGAGCCCCAGCACGCGCTGCGCCGACATCTCGCTGTGCAGCTGCATGGTCAGCACCGTGCGGTGCCGCTCCACCGCGATGGCCAGCAGGTTGACCACCGAGGCCGTCAGGCTGGTGTCCAGCAGGCTCTGCCGGACAAACCACGTCCGCAGCGACAGCTGCGCCGTCCTGGGCCCGGTGTGGAACATCAGGAACATGTACGCCACGCCCGCGAACAGGTCGGCGGCCGCCAGGTTGGCCAGCAGGTAGTAGATGGGGTAGTGGAAGCGGCGGTTGGCGGCCACGGCGGCGATGACCAGCAGGTTGGTCAGCAGCACCACGGCGCTGACCGCCAGCCCCAGCGCCACCACCAGCACGTCCTTGGGCCGCCAGTGCGCGCTCAGCTCCTTGCGGCTGTTGTTGTAGAAGAAGCCGACGGTCTCGTTGTAGAAGCAGTGCCTCATGGCGGGGGCCTGGGGACGGGGGAAAACAGGGTTTGGGGGGGAAAAATGGGGGTTTTGGGAGGGAAAATGGGGATTTTGGGAGGGAAAAATGGGGATTTTGGGGGAAAAAATGGGGTTTTGGGAGGGAAAATGAGGATTTTGGGGGGAAAATAAGGATTTTGGGGGGAAAATGGGGATTTTGGGAGGGAAAATGGGGGTTTTGGGACAGAAAATGGGGGATTTTGGGGAGAAAATCGCGAGGGCAAAAACAAGGATTTTGGGGGAGAAAATGGGGTGAAAATGGGGATTTTTTGGGGAGGGGAAAATGGGGATTTTTGGGAGAAAAATGGGGGAAATGGGGATTTTGGGGGAGAAAATGGAGGGAAATGGGGGATTTTTGGGAGGGAAAATGGGGGTTTTTGGGGAGAAAATGGGGGAAATGGGGATTTTGGGGAGTGAAAATGGGGATTTTTGGGGAGAAAGTGGGGATTTTGGGGAGAAAATGAAGGGAAAATGGGGATTTGGGGAGAAAATGGGGGGATATGGGGATTTTGAGAGAGGAAAAAATGAAGATTTTGGGGGAGAAAATGAAGATTTTGGGGAAAAAATAGGGGAAAAGGGATTTTGGGAGAAAAATGGAGGAAATAGGGATTTTGGGGGAAAATAATGGGGATTTTGGGGAGAAAATGGGGAAATGAGGATTTTGGGGGAAAAAATGGGGAAATGGGGATTTTGGGAGGAAAAACGGGATTTGGGGGGAAAAATGGGGATTTTGGGGAGAAAAATGAAAGGGAATGAGGATTTTGGGGAAAAAATAGGGATTTTGGGAGGAAAAATGGGGATTTGGGGAAAAATGGGGAGGAAATGAGGATTTGGGGGAGAAAAAATGGGGAAATGGGTATTTTGGGGAAAAATGGGGATTTGAGGAGAAAATGGGAGGAAATGGGGATTTTGGGGGATTGGGGGAAAAATGAGGAAATAATTTTAAGAATTGAGGAAAAAATGGGGGGAAATTGAGAATTTTCGGGGAAACATGGGAAAAATGAGTGTTTTGGGAGAAAAATCGGGGAAATGAGAATTTTTGGGGGAAAATGGGGGAAATTAGGGTTTTGGGGGAAAATGAGGGGGTGAAATGAGGATTTTAGGGAAAAATGGGGAAAAATGGGTATATGGGGGGAAAAATGGGGGGTGGGAAATGGGAGGGAAAATTGGAAAAAATGAGGGAAAAATTCCATAAATATCCCTAAAAATCCCAGAAAAATCCCTAAACATTCCAGAAAAAAATCTCCCCAAAAATCCAGAAAAATTCCCCAAAAATTCCAGGAAAAGACCCAGAAAAATCCCAGAAAAATTCTCCACAAAAATTCCATTAAAATTCCTAAAAATCCCATAAACTCCCCAAATAATTCCTTTTTTCCCCCCTCTTAAATTCGATGAGAATTCCATCCCAAATTTCCCCTCCTGGAACCACAAAAAACTTGGGAAAAACCCCAAAATATTGGAAAAAAATTCCCAAATTTCCCTCCCCCTCCAGCTTTTTCCAGCCCGACCTTGGAATTCCTGAAAGAATCAAAACTATTCCAGGAGGAAAAAAAACAACTTAAAAAAAAGGAATAAAAACACAAAAAATTCTCAAAATTCCCACCTGGAATTTTTTCGATTTAAAAAAAAAAAAAAAATCAACAGCTGCAGGAATTCCTTTGCTCCCAAAATTCTGGGAAAGGCAGAAAAAAATTGATTTTTTTGCTTTTTTCCCCATTTTTCCAACATTTCTGGCCTTTTTTTTACCAGCAGCTCTGCAAAAAATTCCGGGATGGGGAGAGAATTTGGGAAGGATTTGGGATTTTTTCCAGGAATTTTGGGTTTGCTTTTTTTTTCCCCTGGATTTGGGGATTTTTTTTTCATGGATTTTGGGATTTTCCTGGAATTCTGGGGGTCTCCCCTTGGATTTGGAGTTTTCTCCCAGGATTTTGGTTTTTTCCTGGAATTTTGGGACTTTTTTCCTGGAATTTTGGGATTTTTTTTCCTGGAATTTTGGGCGTTTTTTTCCTGGAATTTTGGGGGGTTTTTTTCCCCTGGATTTGTTTGGGTTTTTTTTTTTCCCTGGAATTTGGGGATTTTTTTCCTTTGGATTTTAGGAATATTTTTCCGTGGATTTTGGGGTTTTCTCCTTGATTTGGGGTTTTTTTTTCCCCTCTGGATTTGGGTTTTCCCCCCTGGATTTTGGGGTTTTTCCTCGAATTTTGGGGTGTTTTTTGATTTTTTTTTAAATTTTATTTTTTTTATTTTGGAAATATTTTCCTTCTATTTGGGACTTTTTTTCCCTTGGATTTGGGGCTTTTTTCTCGGAAATTTGGATTTTTTCTTTGGATTTTGGGTGGGTTTTCCTGGATTTTGGGTTTTTTCTGGAATTGTGGGGGTTTCCTTTGTATTTTGGGGATTTTTCCCCTGCATTTGGGTTTTTCCTGGAATTTTGGGGTTTTTCCCCTGGATTGGGTTTTTTTTCCTTGTATTTGTATTTGTATTTCCCCCTGGATTTTCAGATTTTTTCCCCTTACATTGTTTTTTTTTTTTCCCTTGCATTTGGAGTTTTTTTCCCCTCTGGATTTTGGGATTTTCCGGGAGGAATTTCCCTTTTCCCGGGATTTTCCCTCCCCCTCCTCTTTCAGCAGCTCCTTCCCTCCCCAAATCCTTTAAAAATCCCTTTAAAATCCCTTAAAAATCGCTTTTAAAAATCCCATTTTTCCAAGAAAAAAAACAAAAAACAGGAAGGGCCTCCCGCACTCCTCCCTGGGCCCGCACGGATTTGGGGGAAAAAATCCGGAATTCGCCTCCCAAAAAATCCCAAAAATCGGGAAACCCGCTCCACAAAAATCCCAAAAATACGAATATTCCCAAAAATCCGAATATTCCCAAAAATCCGAATAATCGCACTTCGTTTTTTGTTGTTTCTTTGGGAATTTCCCCCCCTCCCCCATTTTTAAGGAACTTTGGGATAAAAATTCCGGGAATTCTCACCTGGGATCAGCACGCGGCGCTCCAGGGGGGAAATTCCCATTTCCAGCGGAGGGAAAAAATTTTTAAAAATTTAAAAATTAAATTTTTAAAAAAATAAAACAGGAAATAAAAAGTTTGGAGGCTCCCGGTGAAAGTCGGGAAGGGGAAAATTCCTCGGAGGAGCCTCCGGGAGCCGCCCCCGGGCGGGGCCTGAAACCCGAAACCAAAAAACCAAAAAAAACCAAAAAAAAAAAGCCAAAAAAACCCCAAAATCCCCATCCCGGGAAAATTCCGGGCGCGGGTTAAAAATCCGGGAAAATTTGGGAATTCGGGAAGTTCAGGGAATGCAGGGAAATGCAGGAAATTCAGATGATTTGTTAAATTCAGGTGATTTGTTAAATTCGGGAAATTCAGAAAATCCAGGAAATTCAGGTAATTTATTAAATTCAGGAAATTCAGGAAATTCCGGAAATTCCAGGAAATTCAAGGATATCTTTGAATATCCAGGAAATTCAGGAAATCCAGGAAAATCCCAGAAATCCCCAAAATCCCAGAAACCCCCAAAATCCCCAAAATGGAAATAAATTGGGTTAAAACGGGAAAAAATTGGATTTAAATGGGAAAAAATTGGATTTAAATGAGAAAAAAAATTTGGGAAAAAATGGGAAAAAAAATTGGGAAAAAATGGGAAAAAAAATTGGGAAAAAATGGGAAAAATTTGGGGAAAAATGGGAATAAATTGGTTAAAACTGGAATAAATTTGATTAAAATGGGAAAAAATGGATTAATACAGGAATGAATAGGGTTAAAATAGGAATAAATTGGATTAAGGCAGGAATTAATTGAATTAATTTGTTTTAATTAACTGCAATTAATCATTTTTTTAATGACTTCATTGATTTTCCGGGCAGGATAAAACGGGATTTGGGATTGGACTGACTCAAAGAATTTCCGGTTTAGTTTTGGGGTGCGAAAACTGAGGGAATTTTGGGATGCATCTCAACTCGTCTTCCTCTTCCCTCCGTTTCACTTTTTTTTTTTTTTTTTTTTTGGGAAAACCGAGAGGATTTTGGGTGGAATCCTCCAACATCCCCATCACTTTTCCTCTTGCTCTTCCCTCATTTTTTTGGGAATTCTGAGAGGATTTTGGCACCATCCCACCCTACTCCTGCTCTTCCTCCTCCTCCTCCTCCTCCTCCTCTTCCTTGTCTTTCCTGATTTTTTTTGGGAAAACCGAGGGGATTTTGGGTGGAATTCTCCAACATCACCATCACTTTTTCCTCTTCCCTCTTCCCCTCATTTTTTGGGTAAAACCGAGAGGATTTTGGGTTGATTCCTCCAATATCCCTATCGCTTTTCCTCCTCTTCTTCCCTCATTTTTTGGAGAAACTGAAGGGATTTTGGGATCCAGTCTTACTCCTCTTCCTTTTCCTTGTCCCCCATTTTTTGGGGAAAACCGAGGGGATTTTGGCACCATCCCACCCAACTCCTTCTGCTCTTCCTGTTCCTCTTCCTCCTCTTCCTGATTTTTTTGGGAAAACCGAGGGGATTTTGGGTGGAATTCTCCAACATCCCCATCACTTTTCCTCTTGTTTTTCCTCCTCCTCTTCCCTGATTTTTTTGGGAAAACCGAGAGGATTTTGGGTGGAATTCTCCAACATCCCCATCACTTTTCCTCCTCCTCTTCCTTCATTTTTTTGGGAATTCTGAGAGGATTTTGGCATCATCCCACCCAACTCCTTCTGCTCTTCCTCTTCCTCCTCCTCCTCCTCCTCTTCCTCCTCTTCCTCTTCCTCTTCTTTCCTGATTTTTTGGGGAAAACCGAGGGGATTTTGGCACCATCCCACCCAACTCCTTCTGCTCTTCCTGTTCCTCTTCCTCCTCTTCCTGATTTTTTTTGGGAAAACCGAGGGGATTTTGGGTGGAATTCTCCAACATCTCCATCACTTTTCCTCTTCTTTTTCCTCCTCCTCTTCCCTCATTTTTTTGGGAAAACCGAGAGGATTTTGGGTGGAATTCTCCAACATCCCCATCGCTTTTCCTCCTCCTCCTCCCTCATTTTTTTGGGAAAACCGAGGGGATTTTGGGGCCCATCCTGCTACTCCTTCTGCTCTTCCTCCTCCTCCTCCTCCTCCTCCTCCTCCCGGTCCCGCAGCCGGTACTTGAGGCGCCGCAGCGGCTCCGTCAGGCTGCGCCGGGGGCCGCTCTGGAATTCCTGGCGCTCCTGGAAGTTCCTGTCCAGCAGCTCGGCCGCCTCTCGCCAGCTCTGGAAGCAGGAGGTGCCCGAGTCGCGGATCTCCCGCACGGCGTCGGGAACCAGGACGGCGCCGCTGGGCGCCAGCACCACCAGGGCGGGCAGCTCCGAGACCCCGAAGCGCGCCCGCAGCTCCCTGGGGAGAGAGGGAGAGAGAGAGGGACTTTGGGGATAATGGGGGAAATGGGGGGAATTGGGGATTTGGGGGGTTTGGGGATATTGGGAAATGGGGGAATTGGGGATCTGGGGGTTGGGGAAATGGGGGGAATTAGATTTGGGATAATTGGGGAAATGGGGGAATTGGGGGTTTGGGAATATTGGGGATTTGGGGGGAAATTGGGGGATTTGGGAATATTGGGGAAATGGGGGGAATTGGGGATTTGGGGGGTTTGGGAAATAGGGGGAACTAGATTTGGGAATATTGGGGAAATGGGGGGAATTGGGGGTTTGGGAATATTGGGGATTTGGGGGTTTGGGAATACTGGGAAATGGGGGGAATTGGGGGTTTGAGGGGTTTGGGGATATTGGGGGGAATCTGGGGATTTGGGAATATTGGGGAAATGGGGGAAAACTCGGGGGAATCTGGGGGGTTTGGGGAATATTGGGGAAATGGGGGGAATTGGGGGTTTTGGGAATATTGGGGGATTTGGGGATTTGGTATATTGGGGAAATGGGGGAAAAAAGGAGAAATTGGGGGTTTGGGATATTGGGGAAATGGGGGAATTGGGGGTTTGGGGATTTGGGAATATTGGGGAAATGGGGGAAAAATGGGAAGAAATGGGGAGAAAAGGGAAATTGGGGATTTGGGGGAATTTTGGAATATTGGGGAAATGGGGAAAACGGGGGAATTGGGGATTTGGGAATATTAGAAATGGGGGAATTGGGGATTTGGGGGTTTGGGATATTGGGGAAATGGGGGAAATTGGGGATTTGGGAATATTGGGGGTATGAGGAAAAAATGGGGATTTGGGAACATTGGGGAAATGGGGGAATTGGGGATTTGGGAATATTGGGGATATGGGGAAAAAATGGGGATTTGGGAATATTGGGGAAATGGGGGAATTGGGGATTTGGGGGGTTTGGGATATTGGGGAAATGGGAAAAACGGGGAAATTGGGGATTTGGGGGGTTTGAATATTGGGGAAATGGAGGGGAATTGGGGGTTTGGGGGTTTGGGGAAATGGGGGGAAAAATGGGAGGAAATGGGGGAAAAAGGGGAAATTGGGGATTTGGGGGTTGGTAATATTGGGGAAATGGGAAAATAGGGGTGGAAATGGGGATTTAGGGAATATTGGGGAAAATGGGAAAACCTGGGGGAAATTGGGGATTTGGGGGATTTGGGAATATTGGGGAAATGGGGAAAATGGGGAAATTTGGGAATTTGGGGGTTTGGGATATTGGGGGAAATGGGGGAAAAACGGGAAATTTGGGGAAATGGGGAAAAAAGGGGAGAAATTGGGGATTTGAGGGGAATTGGAAATATTGGGGAAATGGGAAAACCGGGGGGAAATTGGGGAGAAAACAGCTGTGCTCACCTGTCCCACCTGTTCTCTCCTCACCTGTCCTCACCTGTCCCACCTGTCCTCGCTTACCAAAGGTGTCCGCACCTGTTGCAGGTGTCCTCGCCCATCCTCACCTGTTCCTCATTTATCTCTCACCTGTCCCTCACCTGTCCTACCTGTCCCTCACCTAGCACTGGTGTCTCCACCCATCCCCACCTGTCCCTCACCTGTTGTAGGTGTCCCTCACCTGTCCCACCTTATCCTCACCTACCAAAGGTGTCCCCACCTGTCCCAGGTGCGCTCACCCGCCAGGAGCGGGGCGTGGCTCTCAGGTACTCCAGGTGCTCCCGCTCACACCTGTCCTGGCCCACACAGACCAGCCCGAGCTGCTCCTGCCCCACCTGTGCTCACCTGTGCTCACCTGTCCCAGGTGGGGATGAGAGGGTGGAAGAGGATGAGTGGGACAGTTTGGGACAGGTGAGCACAGGTGGGACAGGTGAGACAGGTGAGGGAAAGGTGAGCTCAGGTGGGACAGGTAAGGGACAAGTGAGCACAGGTGGGACAGGTGAGCACAGGTAAGCACAGGTGGGAGAGGTAGGACAGGTGAGACAGGTGAGGGACAGGTGGGCAGGTGAACACAGGTGGGACAGGTGAGGGACAGGTGAGCACAGGTGACACAGGTGGGACATGAGCACAGGTGGACATGGGGACAGGATGGACAGGTATGGACAGGTGAGACAGGTGAGCACAGGGTGGACAGGTGGACAGGTGAGACAGGCAGGAGTGGACAGGTGGGGACAGGTGAGACGGGCAGGGACGGGGACACAGGTGAGACACAGGGTGAGGACAGGTGGCGGACAGGTGAGCACAGACAGGTGGACAGGACAGGTGGACAGAGACAGTGGACACGGAGCACAGGTGGAGAAACGGACAGGTGGACAGGTGAGACAGGAGCACAGGCAGACACACACAGTGACAGGCGGACAGGTGAGCACAGCAGGTGGACAGTGGACACAGGTGAGCAGAGTGGCAGGTGGACAGGTGAGCACAGGTGAGGGACAGGTGGACAGGTGGCAGGTGGACAGGTGGCACAGGTGGACAGGTGGACAGCATGACCACACAGGAGGGAGACCAGGACACGGACCCTGCAGGCAGACCCAGGACAGCGGCCACCAGTGAGCGAGCGAAGGAAAGTGGCAGGTGGCTGGAAACAGTGGCAGTGCCGAACAGCAGCAGCAGAAAGGAGCCCAGTGCCAGAAGCCCTGCCTCCCGCTGTGTCAGGTGGAAACGCGGCGCGCAGCGCCGTGATGAGCGGGAGTAAATTGTGACATGGGGAGAACAGAATAATGCGAAACTAATGGATGGAAAAATAATCAGGGGAAAAAATAATGGAGAAACAATGGGGGAATAAACTATGGGGGAAATAATGGGGGAAAATAATACTGGGGAAAATAATGGGGAAAAATGGGGGAAAATAATGGAGAAATAATGGGGGAGAGGAATAAAGGGGAAAAATGAATGGGAGAAAAATAATGGGGAAAATAAATTGGAAATAATGGGGGGGAAATAATGGGAAAAATAAATATGGGGGAAAATAATGTAATGGAAAATAATGGGAAAATGGAAAAATAATGGGAAATAATAGAAAATAATGGAGAAATAATGGAAAAATAATGGGGGAATAAATTATGGGGGAAAAATAATGGAAATAATGGGAAAAATAATGGGGGGAAAATAAATTATGGGGGAAAAATAATGGGGAAATAATGGGGAATAGGGGGAAAATAATGGGGGAAGAATGGAAAATAATGGGGGAAATAAAATAATGGGGAAATAATGGGGAAAAATAATGGAAATATGGGGGGAAAATAAATGGGGAAAATAATGGGAAAAATGAAATAGGAAATAATGGAAAAATAATAGAAAAGTAAATGGGGGAAAAGAGGAAAATAATGGGAAAATAATGGAAAATAGAAATTATAGGGGAAAATAATTGAAAAATAATGGGGAAAATAAATTATAGGGGAAAAAGGAAATAATGGAGGAAATAATGGGGGGGAAAATAAATTATAGGGGAAAAATAATGGGGAAATAATGGGGGAAAAAAATTTGAAAATGGGGGAATAAATAATGGGGAAAATAATGGAGAAAATAATGGGGGGGAATAAATTATAGGGGAAAAATAATGGGGAAATAATGGGGGGAAAATAAATTATGGGGAGAAAATAATGGGGAAAAATAATGGGGAAAATAAATTATGGGGGGGAAATAATGGAAAAATAATGGGGAAAAATAAATTATGGGGGAAAATAATGGAAAAATAATGGGGGAAAATAAATTATAGGGGGGAAAATAATGGGGAAATAATGGGGGAAAATAAAATTATGGGGGGAAAATAATGTGGAAATAATGGAAAAAATAATGGGGAAAATAAATTATAGGGGGAAAATAATGGGGAAACTAATGGAAAAACAATGGGGGGAAATAAATTATAGGGAAAAAATAATGGAAAAATAATGGAAAAATAAATTATAGGGGGAAAAATAATGGGGGAAATAATGGGGAAATAATTGGGGAATTAAATAAATGGGAAAAGAATAACACGGGAAAAATAATGGAAAAATAATGGGGGAAATAAAATAATGGGGAAAAAATAATGGAGAAAATAATAAAAAGTTTATCTTTAAAAAGAAGAGATTTGGGGGTAAAAAATGGCGGGAAAATGGGAATTTTATCCCTAAAAAATCGCGGGATCAAAAAGGGGCCGGAGCTGCCTCGGGAGCGTCGCTGCCGAGCCCGGATTGGGAGCAACCGGATTAATTAATTAAGGCTTATTAAGGATTAATTAAAGGCCAGAGAGGGAGAGGGTGGGAGACGGGGAGGGTTCCCCAAAAAATGGGGTTTTATTTAGAATTTCAGCCCAAAAGTCGGGATTTTATCCCAAAAAATGGGCTTTTATTTTAAAAATGGGGTTTTATCCCCAAAAAAATTGAATTTTGGGAGTCCCGGGTTTGGGAGTTTGGGTTTTGGGGGTCCCGGGTTTGGGTTTTGGGGGTCCCGGGTTTGTGTTTTGAGGGTCCGTTTTTAAGGAGGGGCTTCTGGGGTTGGGGGTCTGGGTTTTGGGGTCTCCATGGTCCCAGTTTTGGAGCCTCAGGGCTGTGAGAGGTCCCCAGTTTTGGGGGTCCCCACTCTTGGGGTCCCCAAACCTGGAAGGTTCCCGCGCTCTCCTCCGCCCGCCAGGGGGCGCCAACAGCGCGTGGGCGTGGCTTAATTAGCCCCGTCCCCATATTTGCATGACCCCGCCCCCATTCTGACCCCGCCCCTTTTCCCGCCTCTCCTCTCACCCAATCAGCGGCCGCCAGTCTCGCTGCCAACCAATAGGAACGCGCAGTTCCCAGACCCCGCCTTCCTCCCCTCCTCTCAGCCAATCAGCTGCCGCAGCTCGCGCTGCCAACCAATCGGAAGGCGCCGTTGTGCAGACTCCGCCCCGTGTGGGCGTGGCCTCGCTGAGGCGGCGGTGGCGGGGCGGGAGCGGCGGCCGCACCGGGAGGGCCCGGGGAGGCCTCGGGAGCCCCGGAGCGGCTCCGGAGCCGCGGGGAGACCCGGAGCGACCCGCGGGGAGAAGCGAACCGAGCCCGCGGGGGGAAGCGGAGCGGAACCGGCGGGGAGAACCGGAGCGGAGACCGGAGCCCCGAACCGAGCACCGGAGCCTCCGCTGAGGCCTGAACCGGCCGCGAACCGAGCCCCGAACCGGCCCCGGAGCCGGCCCCGGAGCCCGACCCCGCTGCCCGTCCCAGCCCCGGCCGGTGCCGCTTCCCGGTTCCCGTTCCCCGTCCCGGTTCCCTCACTGAGCCCCGCACCGGCTCCTCAGCCCCGTCCCGTTCCGCTCTTCCCGCATCCCGGTCCCGGCCCCCGTTCCCGGCCGTTCCCCCGCCCCGTTCCTGCTTATTCCCGGCTGTGCTCGTTTATTCCCGGTTATTCCCGTTATCCCGGCTATCCCCGGTTATTCCCGGTTATTGCCGGCTAATCCCGGCTATCCCCGTTTATTCCCGGTTTTTCCCCTTATCCCGGCTATCCCCGGTTATTCCCGGCTATTCCCGGTTCCCGGTTATCCTCGGCTATCCCCAGTTATTCCCGGTTGTTCCCCCATCCCTTTCCCGGCTATTCCCGGCTGTTCCCGGTTATTCTCCTGCTATTCCCGGCTATCCCCGGTTATTCCCGGTTATCCCGGCTATTCTCGGTTATTGCCGGCTATTCCCGGCTATTCCCGGTTATCCCGGCTATCCCCGTTATCCCGCTATTCCCTGTTATTCCCGGTTATCTCCCGTTATCCCGTCTATCCCCGGTTATTCTCGGCTATCCCCGGTTATTCCCGGTTATCCCGTCTATCCCTCGGTTATTCCTGGCTATCCCCGGTTATTCTGGCTATCCCTCGGTTATTCCCGGCCATCCCGGTTATTCCCGGTTATCCCGCCTATCCCCGGTTATTCCTGGCTATCCCCGTTATTCCTGGCTATCCCTCGGTCATTCCCGTTATTCCCGCTGATCCCGTCTATCCTCGGTTATCCCGGCTATCCCCGGTTCTCCCAGCTCTCCCGGTTCTCCCTATTCTCCCTTTTATCCCGGTTCTCCCGGTTTCCCCGTTTTTCCCGTGTCTCCCGGCTATCCCCGGCCATCCCCGCTTCTCCCATTTCCCCGGTTGTTCCTGCTTCTCGCTTCCCCCGGTTCCCTCGGTTCCCCGTTTCCCCCGTCCCCGTTTCTCCCGGCTCTCCCCAGTCACTCCCTGCTCCATGCTTCCCCTGCTTTCTCCTGGGATTGTTCCCGTTTCCCGATCACTCCTGCTTCCCCGGTCTCCCGGTCCCCCGTTTCTCCTGTTCCCGTTTTCCGGTTCTCCCCAGTCAGTCCCCGTTCCCTCGTTTCTCCCGGCTATTCCTCGATCACTCCTGTTTCTCCCGTTCCCCCGGTTCCTCAGTTCCCCCGTTTCCCCCGTTCCCGCTTTCTCTCGGCTCTCCCTCAGTCAGTCCCTGGCCCCTGTTTCTCCCGGTTATTCCCGATCACTCCCGGTTCCTCAGTTTCCCCGTTTCCCCCATTCCCGTTTCTCCCGGCTCTCCCCAGTCCCTCCCGTTCCCGTTTCCCCCGCTCATTCCCGGTCACTCCCGGTCCCCCGTTCCCGTTTCCCCCGCTCACTCCCGGTCACTCCCTGTTCCCCCCGTTCCCGTTTCCCCCGCTCACTCCCGGTCACTCCCGGTCCCCCGTTCCCGTTCCCGTTTCCCCCGCTCATTCCCGGTCCCTCCCGGCGCCCCGTGCCCGTTTCCCCGTTTCCCCCGGTCCCTCCCGGCGCCCCGTGCCCGCCATGCGCGCGGCCGCGCTGTGCGCGCTCTCGCTGGGCTCGCTGGGGCTGCTGCGGCTGCTCGGGGCCCCGTGGGGCTGGAGCGGGGCGGCGGCGCTGGGGCTGTGCCTGGGCGGCGGCGGCTGGAGATTCCTGCGGCTGCTCGTGAGAACGGCGCCCAGGGACCTCTTGTGAGTCCGGGGACACCGGGGGGGCCTGGGGACACCGGGGACACCGGGGGGGTTGGGGACATTTGGGACAGTGAAGGGCCACAGGGCAGGACCCCCTGGTGACCCCGGTTTGGGCCACGCTGACCCTGCTGTCCCCAAGTTTGAGCCCTGCACTGTGACCCCCCCAAAAACTCACCTTTGATGCCAAAATTGAGCCCAAACCCCCAAAACTCACCCTGATCCCAAAAACTGAGCTCAAACCCCCTAAAACTGAGCCTGACCCCAAATCTGACCCCAAAACTGAGTCTCACCCCCAAAACTCATCCTGACCCCACAAAAACCTGAGCCCAAACCCCCCAAAACTGAGCCTGACCCCAAATCTGACCCCAAAAACTGAGTCTGACCCCCAAAACTCATCCTGACCCCACAAAACCTGAGCCCAAACACCCGAAGCTGAGCCTGACCCCAAAAACTGAGCCCAAACCCTCCAAAACTGAGCTTGACCCCCAAATCTGACCTCAAAACTGGCCTTGCCCCCCAAATCTGACCCCCAAAAACTGAGCCTGACCCCCAAAACTCACCCCTGATCCCCAAAAACTGAGCCCAAACCCCCAAAAATCTGAGCCTGACCCCCAAAAACTGAGCCCCAAACCCCTCAAAACTGATCCTGACCCCAAAAAACTGACCTCGACCCCCAAATCTGACCCCCAAAAACTGAGCCTGACCCCCCAAAACTCATCCTGACTCCCACAAAACCTGAGCCCAAACCCCCCAAACTGAGCCTGACCCCAAATCTGACCCCCAAAAACTGAGCCCAAATCCCCCCAAAACTGAGCCTGACCCCAAAACCCCTGACCTTGACTCCAAATTCCCCAAACCCTGATCCCCAAACCCCCAAAATTGACCCCCCAAACCCCTGATCTTGACCCCCCATGCTGACCCCCAAACCCCCCAAAACTGAGCCTGGCCCCAAACCTGACCCCAAAAACTGAGCCCAAAACTCCCCAAAATTGACCTTGACCCCAAAATTCCCTCAAACTTGACCCCAAAATCTCAACGCTAACCCCAAAACCTTGACCTTGACCCCAAACCTGACCCTGCCAATTCCATTAATTTTAACTCCCCCAAAATCAGAAATTTCCCTTTTTTCCCCAAAAATTCCCAAAGATTTGGGCTCCCTCACCAGGGATTGGGATCCCACTGAAAATCCCCCCAAATCCCACAAATTTCACCCCAAAAAACCCCAAATTTTTCCCTTTTATCCCCCTCAGAATCTCCCAAAAATGCAAAATCCCAGGACAAAACTCCCTTTGTTTTTTTGGGATCCCTCAAAGGCTCCTCTGTTCCCTCTGCCAAAAAAATTTTGGCTCCAAATTCCCTTGGAGTCCTAAAAAAAAGCAAAAGGAATTTGGGAAGTTTTCCAAGTTTTTGGGGTTTGACAATTCCCTGATTTTCCGGGTGGGGGGAAAAGAAAAGGAAAAGGGAAATCCCAATTCCGGCCTTTTTTTGGGATCCTGATTAAAATTTTAGGGGAAAAGCTCAGAGGGAAAATTTGGGACGTGAGGTTTTATTGGGAAAAAGGGTTTGGGGAGTTTGAAAAAGGTGAGAAATGGGAAAAAAATGGAAAAAAAAAGGTGGAAAATGTGGGAAAAGTCACAAAAAATGATGGGAAATGTGGGAGAAAAAACAAAAAATAGTGGGAAATGTGGGGAAAAAATCCCGAAAAATAATTGGAAACGTGGGAGGAAAAGCCCCAAAAATAATGGGAAATATGGAAAATAAAAATGGAAAATTTTTGGGGAAAAAAATCCCCAAAATAATGGGAAATATGGGGAAAAAACCCCCAAAAAATAATGGAAAATGTGGAAAATAAAAATGGGAAATGTAGGAAAATAAACCCACCCCAAAAATCATGGAAAATATTTAATTTTGATTCATTCAATAATTTTAATTCCAGCCCAGTTTTAATTTAATTCCAGCCCAGTGTAGTTTGAAATTACCCAGTATTTTTATTTCCAGCCAAGTTGAATTTGATTTAATTCACATTTTTTAATTCCAGCCCAGTTTAATTTGAATTAATTAAATATTTTTAATTCCAGCCCAGTTTAACTTAAAATTATTAAATATTTTTAATTCCAGCCCAGTTTCAATTTAATTCCAGCCCAGTTTCAGTTTAATTCCAGCCCAGTTTAATTTAATTTAATTAATTATTTTTAATTCCAGCCCAGCTTCATTTGCTGCCCCTTTAATTGAATTTGAGCCTGGTTTAATTTTAGTCCAGGGTCACCTTGGGGGATTGGATTTAACTCTGGAGTTAATTTTAACTTTAATTGTTTAATTCCAGTTTTAGTCCAGACCAACCCCAACTTCACCCCAGTTTAACCCCAAATTTCCTCCCAAAATTCCCATAAAATTCCCATAAAATTCCCATTAAATTCCCATAAAATTCCCATAAAATTCCTATAAAATCCCCGAATTTCAGTGCAAAATATCTAAATTTCAGTGCAACCCCCAAAATTCCCATAAAATCCCAAAATTGCACTGCAGAATTCCCAAATTTCACTTTAAAAATTCTCAAATTTCAGTGCATTAAATCCCAAAATATCACTGAAAAATTGCCATAAAATCCCCAAATTTCAGCGCAAACAGACAAAAATTCCCATAAAAATCCCCAAATTTCACTCTAAAATTCCCCAAATTTCACTGGAAAATCGCCAAAAATCTCCAAATTTCAGTTTAAATTTCCCCAAATACCCCAAAAATTTCCCCAAAATTCCCTAAATTTCACCAAATTCCCCATTTTCCCCAGCAGTCTGTGGGTTCTGCTGCATGTCCCACAAAACCCCCAAATTTCACTCCAAAATTTCCATAAAATCCTCAAATTTCAGCACAAATTTTCCCAAATTTCAGTCTAAATTTCCTGAAAATTACCCAAAATTCCCATTTTCACAATTTTTTCCCATTTTTTCCCATTTTTTCCCATTTCCCCAGTGGTCTGTGGGTGCTGCTGCGTGTCCGGCTCAGCCTCTCCCTTTCCGGCCGCTCCGTCCCCGCGCTGTTCCCAACCCCTGAATCCCCATAAACCACAAATTTCCCAAAATTCCCCAAATTTCCCCAAAATTCCCCAAATTCACCCCATTTTTTCCCCGTTTCCCCAGCGGTCTGTGGGTGCTGCTGCGTGTCTGGCTCTCCCTGTCCCGCCTGCGCCGCTCTGGTCTCTCCATCCCCTCCCTGTTCCCGACCCCTGAATCCCCAGATTTCCCCAAAATTCCCCAAATTTCACCATTTTTCCCATTTTTCCCGTTTCCCCAGCGGTCTGTGGGTGCTGCTGCGTGTCCGGCTCTCTCTGTCCCGCCTGCGCCGCTGCGGCCTCTCCGTCCCCGCGCTGTTCTCGGCCCCTGAATCCCCAAATTTCCCCGAATTTCCCCAAAATCCCCCAAATTCACCCCATTTTTTCCCATTTTTCCCCAAATTCCCCATGTTTCCCCAGCGGTCTGTGGGTGCTGCTGCGTGTCCGGCTCTCTCTCTCCCGCCTGCGCCGCTCTGGTCTCTCCGTCCTCTCCCTGTTCCCAGCCCCTGAATCCACAAATTTACCCCAAATTTCCCCAAAATTCCCCAAATTTACCCCATTTTTTCCCATTTTTTCCCATTTTTCCCATTCCCCAGCGGTCTGTGGGTGCTGCTGCGTGTCCGGCTCTCCCTGTCCCGCCTGCGCCGCTCCGGTCTCTCCGTCCCCGCGCTGTTCTCGGCCGTGGCGCGGCGCTGGCCGGACAAGGCCGCGCTGGTGGACGCCGCGTCCGGCGCCGTCTGGACGTTCCGGCAGCTGGACGAGCTGTCCAACGCGCTGGCGCACCTGTGCGCGCACCTGGGCTACGGGCCCGGCGCCGTGGTGGCCGTGCTCATGGAGTCCCGGCCCGAGTTCGTGGCGGCCTGGCTGGGGCTGGCCAAGGCCGGCGTGGAGGCGGCGCTGCTCAACTCGCACCTGCGGAGGGAGGGGCTGGCGCACGGGCTCACCTGCGCCGGGGCCAGGGCCGTGCTGTTCGGGACTGAGATGGGGGAAGGTGAGCAGGGAGGGGCTCAGGTGAGCACAGGTGAGATGGGAAGGGGCTCAGGTGAGCACAGGTGAATTCACACCTGAGGAGGGAGGGGCTGGCGCACGGGCTCACCTGTGCTGGGGCCAGGGCCGTGCTGTTCGGGACAGAGATGGGGGAAGGTGAGCAGGGAGGGGCTCAGGTGAGAGCTCAGGTGAGCTCAGGTGAGATGGGGGAGGGGGCTCAGGTGAGCTCAGGTGAGATTCACACCCGCGGGAGGGGATGGGGGCTGGCTCGCGGGCTCACCTGTGCGGGGCCAGGGCTGTGCTGTTCCGGCACTGAGATGGGGGAGGGATGAGAACAGGGGGCACAGGTGAGATGGGGAGGGGATGGGGAGGGGAGCTCAGGTGGGCACAGGTGAGATGGGGAGGGGGCTCAGAGTGAGCTCAGGTGAGATGGGGGAGGAGCTCAGGTGGGCTCAGGTGAATTCACACCTGAGGAGGGAGGGGCTGGCGCTGCGGGCTCACCTGTGCTGGGGAGCCAGGGCCGTGCTGTTCGGGACACTGAGATGGGGGGAAGGTGAGAACAGGGGGCACGGGTGAGATGGGGGAGGAGCTCAGGTGGGCTTAGGAAGGGGATTTAGAGGGGCTCAGGTGGGCTCACAGGTGAGATGGGGGAGGGGATGGGGAGGGGCTCAGGTGGACACAGGTGAGCTCAAGTGGGCACAGGGGAAAGGATGGGAGAGGGGCTCAGGTGGGCACAGGTGAGATGGGGGAGGATGGGGAGGGCTCAGGTGGGCTCAGGTGAGATGGGGAGGGGCTCAGGTGGGCACAGGTGAGATGGGGAGGGGATGGGGAGGGGCTCAGGTGGGCTCAGGTGAGATCAGGTGGGGATGAGGAGGAGCTCAGGTGAGCTCAGGTGGGCTCCCCGAAAATTTCAGGGAATTTCTCTTTCTCATTTTTTAATGAATTTTTTTCAGGATTGTACTTGGGAAATGGAAACATTTTCCACGTTCATTTTTTCCCGTTTTTCAGGAATTCTCTCCCGTTTTTCCCCTTCTTGACGGATTCTCTCCTGTTTTTCAGGAATTCTCTCCTGTTTTTCAGGAATTCTCTCCTGTTTTTCAGGAATTCTCTCCCATATTTTCCCTATTTTTGGTGGATTCTCCCGTTTTTCAGGAATTATCTCCCGTATTTTCTCATTTTTTCAGGAATTCTCTCCCTTTTTTTCCCGTTTTTCAGGAATTCTGTCCTGTTTTCCCCATTTCTGATTTCCCCATTTCTGATGGATTCTTTCCTGTTTTTCAGGAATTCTCTCCCATATTTTCCCCATTTTCGGTGGATTCTCTCCCGTTTTTCAGGAATTCTGTCCCGTTTTTCCCATTTTTTCAGGAATTCTCTCCCATATTTTCCCTATTTCTGACAGATTCTCTCCCGTTTTTCCCCGTTTTCCAGGAATTCTCTCCCGTTTTTTCTCCGTTTTTTCAGGGATTATCTCCCTTTTTTTCCAGGAATTCTCTCCCGTTTTTCCCTGTTTTCCAGGAATTCTCCCGTTTTTTCTCCGTTTTTTCAGGAATTATCTCCCCGTTTTTTTCAGGATTTTCCCCAGTTTCTCAGCAATGCTCTGCCCTTTTTCCTCCCCAGCCCTGTGCGAGGTGAGCGCTGCCCTGGGCCCGCAGGTGCAGAAATTCTCCTGGGGCCCGGCGGGGGCGGGGCCGCTGCCCGAGGGGTCGCGGCCGCTGGAGCCGCTGCTGGAGCGAGCGCCGAGAACGGCCCCGGGGGGCGGCGCCGGGCGGGGCATGGACGGTAAAAACGGGGGGAAAAATGGGGGGAAAACGGGGAGAAAAATGGGGAAATTGGGGGGAAAAATGGGGGAAATGAGGAATAAAACCCACCCCAGGAACGGCCCCGGGGGGCGCGGCATGGACGGTAAAAACGGGGGGGAAAAATCGGGGAAAAACGGGGGAGAAAAATGGGGAAGTGGGGGAAAAATGGGGAAATGAGAGAATGGGGAAAATGAGCCCACCCCAGGAACGGCCCGGGGGGGGCGGCGCCGGGCGGGGCATGGACGGTAAAAAGCGGGGGAAAAATGGGGGAAAAAGCGGGGAGAAAAATGGGGAAATTGGGGGAAAAATGGGGAGACATGAGGAATAAAATCCACCCCAGGAACAGCCCCGGGGGGGCAGCACCGGGAAGGGCATGGACGGTAAAAGCAACGGGGGAAAAATGGGGAAATTGGGAAAAAATGGGAAATTGAGAAAATGGGGAAAATGAGGAATAAAACCCACCCCAGGAATGGCCCCGGGGGGCGGGTCTGGGAAGGGGCATGGACGGTAAAAACAGCGGGGGGAAAATGGGGGGGAAAAACGGGGAGAAAAATGGGAAATTGGGGGAAAAAAATGGGGGGTGAAATTGGGAAAAGAGCCCCAAAATCCACTCAGGAACAGCCCGGGGGCGGGCTGGGAAGGGCATGGACGGTAAAAAAAGGGGGAGAAAAAATGTGGGGAAAAAATTGGGGAGAAAAATGGAAAGGAAAAAATGGGAGGGAGACGGGGGAGAAAATTAGGTGGGGAAAAAATGGGGGGGAAAAATGGGGAAAATGAGCAACAAAAATCCCACCCCTAGGGAATGGCCCCCGGTGCCAGGGAGGGGATGGACGGTAAAAACAGAGGGGGAAAAATGGGGGAAAAAACGGGAGAAAAAATGGGAAAGTGGGGAAAAAATGGGGGTGAAATTGGGGAAAATGAGGCCCCAAAAATGCCCCCAGAAATGGCTCTGGAGGGCATGGGGCGTAAAAGCAAGTGGGAGGAAAGAAAGGGGGAAAATGGGAAAAGAAAGGGGAAAGTGGGAAAAAAGAGGGGGAAAATGGGGAGGGAAAATTGGGGAAAATCCCCTGGGAAGGGCCCCAGGAGAGGGATGAGCGGGAAAAAATGGGGAAAATGAGGGGAGAAAAATGGGGAAAATGAGGAGAAAATGGGGGAAAAAATGGGGAAAAAATGGGGGAAAACGGAGGAAAATATGGGGAGAAAAAATGGGAAAAAAAAGGAGGAAAAATGAGGAGAAATGGGAAAAACCCCAAATTCCTGGTTTTTCACCATTTTCCCAATTTTTCCGTTTTTGCCTGTTGCAGACCGGACTGTTCTACATCTACACCTCGGGCACCACCGGGATGCCCAAGGCGGCCATTGTGGTGCACAGCAGGTGGGGGCGGGGCCGGGGGCGTGGTCAGTGCTGGGGTGTAGTTAATGGGTGTGGTCAGTGCTGGGTGTGGTCAGTGCTGAGTGTGGTCAGTGCTGGGGCGTGGTGTGGGTGTGGTCAGTGCTGGGTGTGGTCAAGGTGTGGTCAGTGCTGGGGCGTGGTCAGGGTGTGGTCAATGGGTGTGGTCAAAGGTGTGGTCAGTGCTGGGTGTGTGGTCAATGGGTGTGGTCAGGGTGTGGTCAAGGTGTGGTCAGTGCTGGGTGTGGTCAAGGTGTGGTCAGTGCTGGGGTGTGGTCAGGGTGTGGTCAGTGATAGGTGTGGCCAGTGCTGGGTACGTGGTCAGGGTGTGGTCAGTGATAGGTGTGGCCAGTGCTGGGCTGTGGTCAGGGTGTGGTCAGTGATAGGTGTGGCCAGTGCTGGGTGTGGTCAGGGTGTGGTCAGTGTTGGGTGTGGTCAGGGTGTGGTCAGGGTGTGCCTCTCACCTGCCCAGCTGTCCCAGGTGTGTCTTTCACCTGTCTCAGGTGTTTTTTCTCTCTCTCTCAGTTATTACCTGTCTCAGGTGTGTCTCTCACCTGTCTCAGGTGTTTTCTCTTACCTGTCCAGATGTCTCAGCTGTTTTGTCTCTCTCTCAGTTATTACCTGTCTCAGGTGTGTCTATCATGTGTCTCAGGTGTTTCTCTCACCTGTCCAGGTGTTCCAGCTGTTTTTCCTCTCTTTCTCAGTTATTACCTGTCCCAGGTGTGTCCCTCACCTGTCTTAGGTGTGGTTTCTCTCTCTGTCTGTCTCTCTCAGTTATTACCTGTCTCAGGTGTGTCTCTCACCTGTCCAGGTGTTCCAGCTGTTTTCTCTGTCCCTCTCTCAGTTATTACCTGTCCCAGGTGTGTCCCTCACCTGTCCAGGTGTTCCAGCTGTTTTCTCTGTCCCTCTCTCAGTTATTACCTGTCCCAGGTGTGTCCCTCACCTGTCCAGGTGTTTCTCTCTCTCTCAGGTTTTACCGAATCGCTGCCTTCGCCTATTTTGCCTTCCGGCTCCGCCCCGATGACGTCATCTACACCTGCCTGCCTCTCTACCACTCGGCAGGTGCTGCTCCTGCCCCTCCTCCCTCATTAATCCGGAATTTATCCTGAATTTATCCCGAATTTATCCTGAATTAGTCCCAAATTTATCCCGAATTTATCCTGAATTAGTCCCAAATTTATCCTGAATTAGTCTCAAATTTATCCCAAATTTTTCCCAAATTTATCCTGAATTAGTCCCAAATTTATCCCGAATTTATCCTGAATTAGTCCAGAATTTATCCTGGATTAGTCCCAAATTTATCCTGAATTTATCCCAAATTTATCCCGAATTAGTCCCAAATTTATCCCAAATTTATCCCTAATTAATCCTGAATTAGTCCCAAATTCACCCCAAATTTATCCTGAATTAGTCCCAAATTTATCCCGAATTTATCCTGAATTAGTCCAGAATTTATCCTGGATTAGTCCCAAATTAATCCTGAATTTATCCCTAATTAATCCTGAATTTATCCCTAATTAATCCCAAATTTATCCCTAATTAATCCTGAATCTATCCCAAATTTATCCTGGATTTATCACAAATTTATCCCAAATTTATCCTGAATTAGTCCCAAATTTATCCCAAATTTTTCCCGAATTTATCCCAAATTTCTCTTTAATTTATCTCAAATTTCTCCCGAATTCATCCCAATTTTTTCTCAAATTTCTCCCAAATTTCTCCTGAATTTTTCCCAAATTTTCCCCGAATTTTTCCCAAAAATTTCCCGAATTTCTCCAATTTCAGAAACCATCCTGGGAGTGGGGCAGTGCCTGACCCATCCCAAACATCCCAAATTTATCTCAAATTTAACCTGAATTATCCCATATTTTTCTCAAATTTTTCCCAATTTCTTCCCAATTTTTTCCCAAATTTCTCCCAAATTTTTCCCAAAATTGTCCCAAATTTCTCCCTAATTTATCCCAAATTTAACCTGAATTTATCCCGATTTTTCACAAATTTATCCCGAATTCATCCTGATTTTTTCCCAAATTTTCCCCAATTTTTTCCCAAATTTTCCCCAATTTTTTCCCAGATTTTCCCCAATTTTTTCCCGAACTTTTCCCAATTTTTCCCCAAACATTTCCCAATTTTCTGCCCTGCAGGGACCATCCTGGGGGTGGGGCAGTGCCTCCTGCACGGCCTCACCGTCGTCATCCGCAGCAAATTCTCGGCCTCGCGATTTTGGGACGATTGTGTCAAATATCGCTGCACGGTGAGTCCCAACTCACAACCTTCCCCTTTCTTCACAATTTTGCCCACTTTTCCCCAAATCCCATTTTTTTGTTATTTTTGGTTATCTTAGGTTATTCAGTACATAGGTGAGCTGTGCCGGTTCCTGCTGGCCCAGCCCCTCACTGACCCAAATTCCCATTTTTGGTTATTTTTGGATATTTTTTGGTTGTTTTTGGATATTTTCAGGTGAGTTTTGGATATTACTTTCAGGTGATCCAGTACATAGGTGAGCTGTGCAGGTTCCTGCTGGCCCAGCCCCTCAGTGACCCAAATTCCCATTTTTGGATATTTTTGGATATTTTTTATTATTTCTGGATATTTTTTTTTGTTTTTTCCCCCCCCCCCAGGTAATTCAGTACATAGGTGAGCTGTGCCAGTTCCTGCTGGCCCAGCCCCTGACTGACCCAAATTCCCATTTTTTCACCCCAAATTCCCATTTTTGGTTATTTTTGGATATTTTTTGGTTGTTTTTGGATATTTTCAGGTGAGTTTTGGATATTATTTTCAGGTGATCCAGTACATAGGTGAGCTGTGCCGGTTCCTGCTGGCCCAGCCCCTCAGTGACCCAAATTCCCATTTTTGGCTATTTTTGGGTATTTTCAGGTGATTTTTTGGTTTTTTTCCCATTTTTATCCCCAGGTGATCCAGTACATAGGTGAGCTGTGCAGGTTCCTGCTGGCCCGGCCCCTCACTGACCCAAATTCCCATTTTTGGTTATTTTTGGATATTTTTTGGTTGTTTTTGGAAATTTTCAGGTGAGTTTTGGATATTACTTTCAGGTGATCCAGTACATAGGTGAGCTGTGCAGGTTCCTGCTGGCCCAGCCCCTCACTGACCCAAATTCCCATTTTTGGATATTTTTGGATATTTTTTGGTTGTTTTTGGATATTTTCAGGTGAGTTTTGGATATTACTTTCAGGTGATCCAGTACATAGGTGAGCTGTGCCGGTTCCTGCTGGCCCAGCCCCTCAGTGACCCAAATTCCCATTTTTGGCTATTTTTGGATATTTTCAGGTGACTTTTTGGTTTTTTTCCCATTTTTATCCCCAGGTAATTCAGTACATAGGTGAGCTGTGCCGGTTCCTGCTGGCCCAGCCCCTCACTGACCCAAATTCCCATTTTTGGTTATTTTTGGATATTTTTTGGTTGTTTTTGGATATTTTCAGGTGAGTTTTGGATATTACTTTCAGGTGATCCAGTACATAGGTGAGCTGTGCCGGTTCCTGCTGGCCCAGCCCCTCACTGACCCAAATTCCCATTTTTTCACCCCAAATTCCCGTTTTTGGATATTTTTTGGTTATTTTTTGATATTTTCAGGTGATGTTTGGTTATTTTTGGATATTACTTTCAGGTGATCCAGTACATAGGCGAGCTGTGCCGGTTCCTGCTGGCCCAGCCCCTCACTGACCCAAATTCCCATTTTTGGTTATTTTTGGATATTTTAGGATATTTTTTGGATATTTTTCCCCATGTTCTCTATAGGTAATTCAGTACATAGGCGAGCTGTGCCGGTTCCTGCTGGCCCAGCCCCCCGGCCCCGCCCAGCGCCGCCACCGCGTGCGCCTGGCCCTGGGCAACGGGCTGCGGGCCCAGCTGTGGCCGCAGTTCCAGAGCCGCTTCCAGATCCCCCAGATCGGCGAGTTCTACGGGGCCACCGAGTGCAACTGCAGCGTGGCCAACCTCGACGGCAAGGTGGGGAAACATGGGGAAACTGGGGAAAGAATGGGCAAAAAATCTGGGAAAAAATGGAGGAAAATTGGGAAAAAATTGGGGAAAAAATGGGGGAAAATTGGGAAAAAATTGGGGAAAAAATGGGGAAAATATGGAGAAAGATGGGGAAAATTTGGGGGAAAATTGGGGAAAAAATGGGGGAAAAATGGGGAAAATTGGGAGTTCTACGGGGCCACCGAGTGCAACTGCAGCGTGGCCAACCTCGTCGGCAAGGTGGGGAAACATGGGGGAAATGGGGAAAGAATGGGCAAAAAATCTGGGAAAAAATGGGGGAAAAATCAGGGAAAAATTGGGGAAAATTCAAGCAAAAACTGGGGGAAAGATGGGAAAAAATCCAGGAAAAAACTGGGGAAAAATCGGAGAAAATATGGGGAAAAGTGGGGGAAAAATCAGGGAAAAATTGGGGAAAATATGGAGAAAAATGGGGGAAAAAATGGGGGGAAAATTGGGGGAAAAAAATGGGGGAAAAATGGGGGAAAAAATGGGGGAAAAAATGGGGAAAATTGGGGAGTTCTCTGAGGGCCACCGAGTGCAACTGCAAGCGTGGCCAACCTCGTGACAAGGTGGGCAAAAATGGGGGAAATGGGAAAAGAATGGGCAAAAATCTGGGGAAAAAAATGGGGGAAAATTGGGAAAAAAATTGGGGGAAAAAATGGGGAAATTTGGGAAAAAATTGGGGAAAAAATGGGGAAAATATGGAGAAAGATGGGGAAAATTTGGGGGAAAATTGGGGAAAAAATGGGGGAAAAATGGGGAAAATTGGGAGTTCTACGGGGCCACCGAGTGCAACTGCAGCGTGGCCAACCTCGACGGCAAGGTGGGGAAACATGGGGGAAATTGGGGAAAGAATGGGCAAAAAATCTGGGGAAAAAATGGGGGAAAATTGGGAAAAAAATTGGGAAAAAATGGGGAAAAATTGGGAAAAAAATGGGGGAAAAATGGGGGAAAATTGGGAAAAAATCCAGGAAAAAACTGGGAAAAAGTCTGGGAAAAATCGGAGAAAATATGAGGAAAAGTGGGGAAAATTTTCCCCGGGTTTCTCCCCGTTTTGCCCTGCCAGGTCGGAGCCTGCGGGTTCAACAGCCGCATCCTGCCCAACGTGTACCCCGTGCGCTTGGTCAAGGTGCAGCCGGACACGCTGGAGCTGCTGCGCGACTCCCGCGGCCTCTGCGTGCCCTGCGCCCCAGGTCGGCCCCACAGCCCCAAAAATCCCCCTTTTCACCCCAAAAAAATGGAATTCTGGCAGGTTTTGGGGTCCCAAATGGGATTTTCCAGCTGGATTTTACGCCCAAAGTTGGGGGATTGGGTCCAGCCCGAACGTCTTAGGGTTACCTTGAGTTGATCCTGAAAATTTTGGGGTCACCTTGAGTTGATTGCAAAAATTTTGGGGTTGTTTGGAGTTGATCCTAAAAAAAATTGGGGTTTGGAGTCAATCCTAAAAAAATTTGGGGTCATTTGGAGCCGATCCCAAAAAAAATCTGGGGTCGTTCTCTGCTGTTCCCATAAATTTTGGTGTTTTCTTGAGTTGATCCCAAAAAATTTGGGATCATTCTGCGACCCCATTCCCATTTCCCATGAATTCTTTGATCCCATTCCCATTTCCCATGGATTTTTGATCCCATTCCCATTTCCCCATGGACTCTGTGACCCCATTTTTCCATGGATTTGTGACCCCCAGGCGAGCCCGGGTTGCTGGTGGATTCTGTGACCCCATTCCCATTTCCCATGAATTCTTTGATCCCATTCCCATTCCCCATGGATTCTGTGACCCCATTCCCATTTCCCCATGGATTAGTGACCCCATTCCCATGGATTTGTGACCCCCAGGCGAGCCCGGGTTGCTGGTGGATTCTGTGATCCCATTTCCCCATGGATTCTTTGACCCCATTCCCATTCCCCATGGATTTGTGACCCCATTCCCATGGATTTGTGACCCCCAGGCGAGCCCGGGTTGCTGGTGGGCCGCATTGACCAGCGCGACCCCCTGCGTCGCTTCGACGGTTACGTCAGCGCCGGCGCCACGCGCAGCAAGATCGCCCGCGACGTCCTGGCCAAGGGCGACCAGGCCTACCTGTCAGGTAACTCCCACAATTCCACACCCAAATCCCGGGATTGTCCACCCTGGGACACCCCAAAGGCTTTGGGAATCAACCGCAGGAAGAAGTCCCGGAGCGTTGGCCGAAAATCCCTGCGTTGGGATTTGGGATCTTCTCCCCATCCTTGGGTGGGTTTTGGGGTTTTTATTCCCACTTCCCATGGGAATTCCTGGATTTCCAGATCTGAAATCCCGGGATTTTCCATCTTGAGACACCTCAAAAGTTTTGGGAATCAACCAAAGGAAAAAGTTCTGGAGAGTTGACCAAAAAACCCACATTGGGTTTTGGGGCGTTGTCCCAAATTCCAGATGAGATTTTGGGGGTTTTTCCCCACTTCCCTCGGGAATTCCTGCATTTTCAGACCCCAAATCCCGGGATTTTCCACCCTGGGACACCCCAAAGGGTTTGAGAATCAACAACAGGAAGAAATCCCGAGAGCGTTGGCCAAAAATTTTTCTGGGATTTTGCGGGAATTTTTTTGGGAATTTTCCCAGAATTTCTCTGTGATTTTCCCCTGATTTCCCATTTTCAGGGGACGTCCTGGTGATGGACTATTTGGGGTACCTGTACTCTGGGATTATTTCCCCATTCCCATCTGTGATTATTTGGGGAATTTTTTCAGGATTTTTCTGTGATTTTTCCAGGTATTTTCTGTGATTTTTTGGGGAATTTTCCTGGAATTTTTCCGTGATTTTCCCCCGATTTCCCATTTTCAGGGGATGTCCTGGTGATGGACAATTTCGGATACCTGTATTTCTGGGATTATTTCCCCATTCCCAGCTGTGAATTTTTGGGAATTTTCTCAGGATTTTTCCCAGGATTTTTCCCAGGATTTTTCTGGGATTTTTTTGGGAATTTTCCCGGGATTTTTCCGTGATTTTCCCCTGATTTCCCATTTTCAGGGGACGTCCTGGTGATGGACTATTTGGGGTACCTGTACTCTGGGATTATTTCCCCATTCCCATCTGTGATTATTTGGGGAATTTTTTCAGGATTTTTCCGTGATTTCCCCCCGATTTCCCGTGTTCAGGGGATGTCCTGGTGATGGAGGATTCGGGGTACCTGTATTTCTGGGATTATTTCCCCATTCCCAGCTGTGATTTTCTGGGAATTTTCCCAGGATTTTTCTGGGATTTTTTGGGAATTTTCCCAGGATTTTTCCGTGATTTTCCCCCGATTTCCCGTGTTCAGGGGACGTCCTGGTGATGGATGATTTGGGGTACCTGTATTTCCGGGACCGGGGCGGGGACACGTTCCGCTGGCGCGGGGAGAACGTCTCCAGCACGGAGGTGGAGGGAGCCCTGAGCCGGCTGCTGGAGCAGGCCGACGTCGTCGTCTACGGCGTCGAGATTCCCGGTAAATCCCAAAAAAATCGCTGTCCAGATTCCTGGTAAATCCCCCAAAAAATAATGGTGTTGAGATTCCCGGTAAACCCCAAAAAAATCTGGGAAAACAGCGTCGAGATTCCCCAAAAATCCCCGAAGAAATCTGGGAAAACGGCATCCAGAATCCCGGTAAATCCCAAAAAAACCCTGGGAAAACGGCGTCCAGATTCCTGGTAAATCCACCCAAAAAATCTGGGATAACAGTGTCCAGATTCCTGGTAAATCCCCCAAAAAATCTGGGATAACGGTGTCCAGATTACTGGAAATTAAAAAAAAAAACAAAAACCCCAAGATAACGGCATCCAGGTTCCAGGGAAATCCCAAAAATATCGGGATAACGGCACTGGAGGGCAGGGCTGGCATGGAGCTGTACCAGGAATGGGATTGGATTTAGGAACTCCAAAATCCCCATTTTTTACCCCAAAATCCCCATTTTTTTACCCAAAATCCTTTTTTTTCCCCAGTTCAGAGATGGACAGCAGGCCAGGTGGACAGGAATGGAGAAATGCCAAAAATACCCAGTTTTTTCCCCCAAAATCCCCATTTTTTCCCAAAATCCCATTTTTCTCCCCAATGCAGGGGCGGAGGGCCAGGCGGGCATGGCGGCCATCGCTGTACCAGCAATGGGATTGGATTTAGGAAACCCCAAATCCCATTTTTACCCCAAATCTCCATTTTCCCATTTTTTTCCCAAAATCCCGTTTTTTCCCCAACCCAGGGGCGGAGGGCCGGGCGGGCATGGCGGCCATCGCTGTACCAGCAATGGGATTGGATTTAGGAACCCCAGATCCCATTTTTACCCCAAATCTCCATTTTTTCCCAAAATCCCCTGTTTTTTCCCCAACCCAGGGGCGGAGGGCCGGGCGGGCATGGCGGCCATCGCCGACCCGCACTCCCGGCTGGACCCCGCCGGGCTGTACCAGCTGCTGGTGCCGGTGCTGCCGCCCTACGCCCGGCCCGTCTTCATCCGCCTGCTGCCGCGTCTCGACACCACCGGTACGGGCGGGGCACAGAGGGGCGGGGCTTAAAGGGGCGGGGCCCAAATGGGTGGGGCTTAAAGGGGCGGAGCTGAATTGAGTGGGGTTGGAGGGGGCGGGGGCATAAAGGGGCGGGATTCATGGGTTGGGGTTTAAAGGGGTGGGTCTTAAAGGGGTGGGGCTGGATGGGATTAATGGGGTGGGGCTCAAAGGGGTAGGGCCAGGAGGGGTGGGGCCTAAATGGGTGGGGCTTAAAGGGGGCAGGGCTGTATTGTGTGGGGTTAAAGGGATGGGGCATAAAGGCGGGGGCTGGGTGGGATTAGTGGGTTGGGCTTAAAGGGGCGGGGCTAAAAGGGTGGGGGTGGAAGGGGGCGGGGCTGGGTGGGATTAATGGGTTGGGGCTTAAAGGGGCGGGGCTGAGAGGGGCGGGGCCTAAATGGGTGGGACTAGGTGGGATTAATGGGTTGGGGCTTAAAGAGGTGAGGCCGAGAGGGGCGGGGCCTAAATGGGTGGGACTGGGTGGGATTAATGGGGGTGGAGTTTAAAGGGGAGGGGCTGAGAGGGGCAGGGCATAAATGGGTGGGGCTTAAAGGGGCAGGGCTGAATTGTGTGGGGTTGGAGGGGCAGGATTAATGGGTTGGGGCTTAAAGGGGTGAGGCTGGAAGGAATGGGGCTTAAAGGGGTGGGGCTGGATGGGATTAATGGGGGAGGGGGCTTAAAGGGGCGGGACTTAAAGGGGTGGGGGTTTGAGTGGTGGGGCCTAAAGGGGTGGAACTGAATGGGGATTGGATGGGTGGGGCCTGAAAGAGCAGGGGGCTAAAGGGGCGGGGTTTAAATGGGTGGGGCCTAAAGGGGTGAGGCTGAATGTGGTTTTAAAAGGTGGGGCCAAAATGGGTGTGGCCTAAAGGGGTGGGGCTGAATAGGAATTTAAGGGGTGGGGTTTGAGTGGGTGGGAATTAAAGGGGTGGGGCCTGAATGGGCAGGGTCTAAAGGGGTGGATTCTAAATGGGTGGGGGCCTAAGGGAGCAGAGGGTTGGGGTGGGTGAGGTCTAAGGGGTGTGGCCCAAATGGGTGGGGCTGAATGGGCATTAATGGGGTGGGGGCCTAAAGGGGTGGGGGCTGAATGGGGATTAATGGGGTGGGGTTTGAGGGGTGGGAATGAAAGGGGTGTGGCCTAAGTGGGTGTGGCCCAAATGCACAGATATTTGGGATGGGTGTGGTCTAAGGGGTGGGGCTTGAAAGAGGTGGGGTCTAAAGGGGTGGGGCTTAAAGAGGGGTGGGAATTAAATGGGTGTGGCCTAAAGGGGCGGGGCTTAAGGGGGGTTATTCCCCCACTCAGCATTGCTGTTCCCATTGGGAATTTCCCATCCCACGTCCCCAATTCCCCCCCAGGCACCTTCAAGCTGCAGAAGACGCGGCTGCGGGGGGAGGGCTGGGACCCCCGGCGGGTGCCCGACCGGCTCTTCGTGCTGGACCCGCAGCGCGGCCGCTACGTGCCCCTGGACGGGGAGATGCACGCCAGGATCTGCGCCGGCAGCACCCGCTTCTGACCCGGACAGGGTCTGGGGTGGGCCCCCAAATCCTGATGGGAAACCTGCCTGGGATCCCCGAAATCCCGATGGAAAAATTCCCTGGGATCCCTGAAATCCCGATGGAAAACCTGCCTGGGTTCCCCGAAATCCTGATGGAAAAATTCCCTGGGATCCCTGAAATCCCGATGGAAAAATTCCCTGGGATCCCCGAAATCCTGCTGCAAAAATTCCCTGGGATCCTGAAAATCCCGATGGAAAAATTCCCTGGGATCCCCGAAATCCCGATGGAAAAATTCCCTGGGATCCTGAAAATCCCGATGGAAAAATTCCCTGGGATCCCCGAAATCCCAATGGAAAACCTGCCTGGGATCCTGAAAATGTGAAAATCTCAATGAAAAACTTCCATGGGATCCTGAAAATCCTGCTGAGATCCCAAAAATATATCCTGGGATCCTGAAAATCCCAATGAAAAACCTGCCTGGGATCCTGAAAATGTGACAATCTCAATGAAAAACTTCCATGGGATTCTGAAAATGTGAAAATCCCCCTGGACGGGGAGATGCACGCCAGGATCTGCACTGGCAGCACCCGCTTCTGACCCGGACAGGGTCTGGGGTGGGCCCCCAAATCCTGATGGAAAACCTGCCTGGGATCCCCGAAATCCTGCTGGAAAACCTGCCTGGGATCCCCGACATCCCGATGGAAAAATTCCCTGGGATCCTGAAAATCCCGATGGAAGACTTGCCTGGGATCCCCGAAATCCTGCTGGAAAACCTGCCTGGGATCCCCGAAATCCTGATGGAAAACCTGCCTGGGATCCTGAAAATGCCAATGGAAAACCTGCCTGGGATCCTGGAAATGTGAAAATCTCAATGAAAAACTTCCATGAGATCCTGAAAATTTGAAAATCCCCCTGGATGGGGAGATGCACGCCAGGATCTGCACTGGCAGCACCCGGTTCTGACCTGGACAGGGTCTGGGGTGGGGCCCCAAAATCCCGATGGAAAAATTCCCTGGGATCCTGAAATTCCCGACGGAAAACTTGCCTGGGATCCCCGAAATCCTGATGGAAAAATTCCCTGGGATCCTGAAAATCCCGATGGAAAACCTGCCTGGGATCCTGAAAATCCTGATGGAAAACCTGCCTAGGATCTCCGAAATCCTGATGGAAAAATTCCCTGGGATCCCCGAAATCCTGCTGGGATCCCAAAAACTACCCTGGGATCCGGAAAATCCCGATGGAAAACCTGCCTGGGATCCTGAAAATGTGAAAATCCCAATGAAAAACTTCCATGGGATCCTGAAAATCCTGCTGAGATCCCAAAAATATATCCTGGGGTCCGGAAAATCCTGATGGAAAACCTGCCTGGGATCCTGGAAATGTGAAAATCCCAATGAAAAAAATTCCCTGGGATGCAGAAAACGTGAAAATCCCGCTGGAAAACCTGCCTGGGATCACAAAAATCTAAAAATCTGGATGAAAAACCTGTGAAAATCCCGATAGAAAACCTCCCTGGGATCACAAAAATCTGAAAATTCCAATGAAAAAAATTCCCTGGGATCCTGAAAATCTGAAAATCTCAATGAAAAAAATTCCCTGGGATGCAGAAAATGTGAAAATCCCGATGGAAAACCTGCCTGGGATCCTGAAAATGTGAAAATTCTGCTGATAATTCAGCAGAAATTCCAAGAAAAGAGCAGAATTCCCATGAAAACAGCGGGATTTTGATATAAAAAATTCATGATTTGATTATTGAACTGCGATAATTTTAAGGATTCGGGAGGAACCCGGCAGAATTTTACAGGAATTTCCGGGAAATTTGTGACTTTTTTCTGAGGGAAAATCGCAGAACTCCGAGAAAAGCCGGGACTGGTGGAGAACTGAGGCGCTAATTAACGGGGACAGCGCTAATTAACGATTAATTAGTGCCCAATTAACCTTCGGCACTTTTTTATCGAGTGCAATTAACCCCTTTGGGCGTTTTTAATCCGATTTTCTCTTTTTTTGTGCCTGACCGCGAGGCCATTAAAAAGCAGCGACTGTGCCGCGTGCTGAGTGCGGGATTGGGGAAAAAAAAACCGGGTAAAAATGGGAATTTGGGGTAAAAAATGGGGAATTTGGGGTAAAAAAATGGGGATTTTTGGGGTTAAAAATGGGGATTTTTAAGGTTAAAATAATGGGAGGTTTGGGGTTAAAATCGGGAATTTTGGGATTTCCTAAATGCAATCCCGTTCCCTGTACAGCTCTATGCCAGTCCTGCCCTCCGCCCCTGGATTGGGGCAAAAAATGGGAATTTTGGGGTAAAAATGGGAATTTTTGGTCAAAAAAAGGGAATTTTGGGATAAAAATAGGAATTTTTTGGGGTCAAAAAAAGGGAATTTCGGGCTGAAACCCAGGAATTTTGGGATTTTCTAAATTCCAACCCCATACCAAATGTTTGGCGCCATTTTCGCGGGATTTCACCCGTTCTCAACCCCCCGTTCTGCACCCCAAGAACGCGAGGGCGGCGCAGCGGCAGCGGCGCTACGCAAGGCCGAGGCTTCACTAGGCCGCGCGTTGCTAAGCAACGCGCAGCGCGTCGCGCTCTGACGCAACTTCCGCCAAGCTCCAGTGTGGCGTCGCGCTGATGACGTCACTTCCTCAGTCTCCTTCCCCTCAGCGCCGCCATCATGGCGGCGGTCTCGGTGTTCCCGTCGCAGCGCGAGCTGGGCGCGGCGCTGGCGCGGCTGGTGACCGAGGCCGCGGCCGAGGCGGTGGCGAGCGGCGGCCGCTTCGCGCTGGGGCTCTCGGGGGGGTCGCTGGTGCAGCTGCTGGCGCGGGAGCTGCCGCCCGCCCTGAGCGCGGCGCCCGGCGCGGAGCCGGCCCGCTGGCTGGTGGCGCTGTGCGACGAGCGGCTGGTGCCGCCCGAGCACCCCGAGAGCAGCGGCGGCGCCTACCGGGTGAGCGGGGGGGGGAAACCGGTCTGTACTGGTAATTCCCAGTCCGTGCCAGTAATTCCCAGTCTGTACCAGTAGCTCCCAGTCTGTACCAGTAACGCCTACCGGGTGAGCGGGGGGGATTCGGTTCGGGCCGGTCTGTACCGGTAACTCCCAGTCTGTACCAGTGACTCCCAGTCTGTACCAGTGACTCCCAGTCCGTACCGGTAATTCCCAGTCTGTACCAGTGACTCCCAGTCTGTACCGGTAATTCCCAGTCTGTACCAGTGACTCCCAGTCTGTACCAGTAACGCCTACCGGGTGAGCGGGGGGGATTCCGTTCGGGCCGGTCTGTACCGGTAACTCCCAGTCTGTACCGGTAATTCCCAGTCTGTACCAGTGACTCCCAGTCTGTACCGGTAACTCCCAGTCTGTACCAGTAACTCCCAGTCTGTACCGGTAATTCCCAGTCTGTACCAGTAACTCCCAGTCCGTACCAGTAACGCCTACCGGGTGAGCGGGGGGGAAACCGGTTCGGGCCGGTCTGTACCGGTAACTCCCAGTCTGTACCAGTGAGTCCCAGTCTGTACCAGTGACTCCCAGTCCGTACCGGTAATTCCCAGTCTGTACCAGTAACTCCCAGTAACTCCGTGCCCCATTCCCAGTCCCTCCCAGTAATCCCGTGTCCCATTCCCAGTGCTCCCAGTAACCCCGTGTCCCATTCCCAGTGCTCCCAGTAACCTCGTGTTCCATTCCCAGTCCCAGCTGCTCTCCCAGTCTCTCCCAGTGCTCCCAGTAACCCCGTGCCCCATTCCCAGTGCTCCCAGTAACCCTGTCCCCCATTCCCAGTCCCTCCCAGTGCTCCCAGTAACCCCGTGTTCCATTCCCAGTCTCTCCCAGTCCCTCCCAGTAACCCTGTTCCCCATTCCCAGTCCCAGCTGCTGTCCCAGTTGCCCCCCCCCGGGCCCCAGCTGCTCTCCCAGTCCCTCCCAGTCCCTCCCAGTAACCCTGTTCCCCGTTCCCAGTCCCAGCTGCTGTCCCAGTTGCCCCCCCCCGGGCCCCAGTTCCTCTCGGTCCGCACTGAACTGGACCCAGCTGCAGCTGCCAGGGACTACGAGCAGCAGCTGCGCACGGTACTGGGGCAACTGGGAGCCACTGGGAGGGACTGGAATGGACTGGGACGGGATTAGGAGCGACTGGAGAGGGATTTGGGGGGAGCTGGGATGGGCTGGATGGGACTGGGATGGGATTGGGATGGACTGGGAGAGACTGGGAGGGACTGGGATGAACTGGGAGGGACTGGGGGGGGTGGGATGAACTGGGAGGGACTGGGATGAACCGGGAGGGACTGGGGGGGGAATTGGGATGAACTGGGAGGGGATTGGGATTAATTGGGAGAGACTGGGATGGACTGATGGGGGACTGGGAGGGACTGGGATGGGATCTGAACCAGTCCGTACTGGTCCATACTGGTCCGTATGGTCCATACTGGTCCGTACTGGTCCATACCAGTCCATACTGGTCCGTACTGGTCCATACTGGTCCGTAGTGGCCCGTACTGGTCCATACCGGTCCATACCAGTCCATACCGGTCCATACCGGTCCGTACTGGTCTGTACTGGTCCGTACTGGTCCATACCAGTCCACACTGGTCCGTACTGGTCCGTACTGGTCCATACTGGTCCGTACTGGTCCGTACTGGTTCCCAGGCGTTCCCAGGCTCGCAGACCCCCCAGTTTGATTTGCTGCTGCTGGGGGTGGGGCCGGACGGTCACACCTGCTCGCTGTTCCCGGGACACGCCCTGCTCCAGGTGACTCCCAAAATTCCCCAATTCCCAAATTCCCAAAATCTCAAAATCCCAAATTCCCAAAATTCCCAATTCCCCAAAATTCCCAAATTCCCCAAATCCCAAAATTCCCAAAATCTCAAAATCCCAAATTCCCAAAATTCCGAATTTCCCGATTCCCAAAATTCCCAAATTCCCCAATTCCCAAAATTCCCAAATTCCCCAAATTCCGAATTTCGATTCCCAAAATTCCAAATTCCCCAATTCCCAAAATTCCCAAATTCCCCAATTCCCAAAATTCCCAAATTCCCCAAATCCCAAAATTCCCAAAATCTCAAAATCCCAAAATTCCCAAAATTCCAAATTCCCCAAATTCCCCAAATTCCCCAAATCCCAAAATTCCCAAATTCCCCAAATCCCAAAATCCCAAATTCCCCAAATTCTGAATTTCCCGATTCCCAAAATTCCAAATTCCCCAATTCCCAAAATTCCCAAATTCCCCAATTCCCAAAATTCCCAAAATCTCAAAATCCCAAATTCCCAAAATTCCAAAATTTTTTTTATTCTCTTTAGTTTCTCCTATTATATTCCCATTATTTTTCCCATTATTTTTCTTATTTTCCATTTTTTCCCCATTTTCCCCTGAATTTTTGCCTGTAATTTTTCTTTTATCCCCTGGATTTTTCCCTGTAAATTTTTCTATTTTCCCAGAATTTTTCCCATTTTCCCCTGGATTTTTCCCTGTACATTTTCCCATTTTTCCCTCTAAATTTTTCTATTTTCCCCTGGTTTATTCCCATTTTCCCCTGGATTTTTCTCCTAGATTTTTCCCATTTTTCCCTGGATTTTTCCCTGTGATTTTTCCCATTATCCCAGAATTTTTCCCATTTTCCCCTGGACTTTTTCATATAAATTTTCCCGTTTTTCCCTCTAAATTCTTCCAATTTTCCCCTGGATTTTTCCCTGTAAATATTCCTATTTTCTCCTGGATTTTTCCCATAATTTTTCCCTGTAAATATTCCCATTTTTCCCTGGATTTTTTCCCATTTTCCCTTGTATTTTTCCCATTTTCCCAGGGATTTTTCTATTTTCCCCTTTAGTTTCCCTGTGATTTTTCCCATTTTCCCCGGGATTTTTCCGTGTGATTTTTCCCATCATCCCATAATTTTTCCCTGTGAATTTCCCATTTTTCCCTGGATTCCCCAGGAGCAGGAGCTGCAGGTGGGGGCCCTGCAGGACTCCCCCAAACCCCCTCCCCAACGGTTTCCTCCTTTCCCACACTTTTCCCATTATTATTTTCCCTGTAATTTTTCCCATTTCTTTTTCCTGGATTTTTCCCTGTAAATATTCCCATTTTCCCCTGGATTTTTCCCTGTAAATATTCCCATTATCCCATTATTTTTCCCTGTAATTTTTCCCATTTTCTCCTTGATTTTCCCCTGGATTTTTCCCGTTTTCCTCTGGATTTTCCCCTGGATTTTTCCTGTTTTCCCCGGGATTTTTCCGTGTGATTTTTCCCATTATCCCATAATTTTTCCCTATAATTTTTCCCATTTTCTCTTCGATTTTCCCCTGGATTTTTTCTTATAAATTTTCCCATTATCCCATTATTTTTCGCTGTAATTTTTCCCATTTTCTCCTCGATTTTCCCCTGGATTTTTCCCATTTTCCCCGGGATTTTCCCCTGGATTTTTCCCTGTAAATATTCCTATTTTTCTCCTGGATTTTTCCCATAATTTTTCCCTGTAAATATTCCCATTTTCCCCTGGATTTTTCCCATTTTCCCTTGTATTTTTCCCATTTTCCCCGGGATTTTTCTATTTTCCTCTTTATTTTCCCCTGGATTTTTCCTGTTTTCTCCTGGATTTTCCCCTGGATTTTTCCCATTTTCCCCGGGATTTTTCCCTGGATTTTTCCCATCATCCCATAATTTTTCCCTGTGAATTTTCCCATTTTTCCCTGGATTCCCCAGGAGCAGGAGCTGCTGGTGGGGGCCCTGCAGGACTCCCCCAAGCCCCCTCCCCGGCGGGTGACGATGACGCTGCCGCTGCTGAACGCGGCGCGCGCGGTGCTGATGGTGGCGGCCGGCGCCGCCAAGGCGCCCGTGCTCAAGGTGGGGGACACCTGGGAAGTGGGGGTGACTCCTGGGATTTGGGAGGTCAAACCCTGGATTTTTGGGGTTCTGGGAATGATTTCCAGGGTTAAATCCCGGGATTTTGGGGATAGTTCCTGAATTTTGGGGATAATTCCTGAATCTTGGGGCTCAAACACTGGATTTTTGGCGTTCTAGGAATGATTTCCAGGGTTAAATTCTGGGATTTTGGGGATAATTCCTGTATTTTGGGGCTCAAACCCTGGGATTTTGGGGTTCTGGGAATGATTTCCAGGGTTAAATGCCAGATTTTGGGGATAATTCCTGAATTTTGGGCTCAAATCCCAGATTTTGGGGATAATTCTTGGGATTTGGGGCTCAAATCCTGGGAAATGGGGGTGGCTCCTGGATTTGGGGTCAAATCCTGGATTTTTGGGGTTCTGGGAATGATTTCCAGGGTTAAATCCCAGATTTTGGGGATAATTCCTGGATTTTGGGGTCAAATCCCAGGATTTTGCAGTTAATCCTCGAGTTTTGGGCTCAAATCCTGGGATTTTGGGGTTGATTCTTGAGTTTTGGGGATCATTCCTGAAATTTTGGGGTGAAATTCCCAATATTTTTTGTGAAATCCCGGATTTTGGGGTTAAATTCCCAATTTTTGTTGTGAAATCGCGGATTTTGGGGTGAAATTCTGGATTTTTGTTGTGAAATCCCAGATTTTTGTTCTGAAATCCTGAATTTTGATGTTCAACTCCCAATTTACATTGTGAAATCCAGGATTTTTGTTGTTAAATCCCAGATTTTGTTCTTAACTCCCGATTTTTGGTGTCAAATCCAGGATTCTTGTTGTCAAACTCCCGATTTTTGCTGTGAATTCCCCGTTTTTGCGGTGCAATCCCAGGTTTTCGTGTTAGGCTGGCGATTTTTGCGGTGCAGCCCCCAGTTTTGGCTCACACCCTGGTTGCTGTGTGTGTCTCTGCAGAGGATCCTGGAGGGGCAGGAGGAGTCGCCGCTGCCGGCCGCCCGGGTCCGGCCGCGCTCCGGCCGCCTGCGCTGGCTGCTGGACCGGGAGGCGGCCGGGGAGCTGCAGGGGCCCCTGGGGGGCAGCCCCGGGAACTGAGGGGAAAACACCCCTGGGAGCTGGAAAATTCCATGGAAAACACCCCCGGGAACTGAGGAATCCCCTGGGGAAATCATCCCTGGGAACTGGAAAATTCCATGGAAAACTCCCCTGGGGAAATCCCCTGGGGAAAACTCCTCTGGGAACTGGAAAATTCCATGAAAAACTCCCCTGGGAACTGAGGAATCCCATTAAAAACTCCCCTGGGAACTGAGGAATCCCATGAAAAACACCCCTGGGAACTGGAAAATTCCATGGAAAACTCCCCTGGGAATTGGAAAATTCCATGGAAAACTCCCCTGGGAACTGGAAAATTCCATGGGTAACACACCTGGGAACTGAGGAATCCCATTAAAAACATCCCTGGGAACTGGAAAATTCCATGGGAAACACCCCTGGGAGCTGAGGAATCCCATTAAAATCTCCCCTAGGAACTGAGGAATCACATTAAAAACATCCCTGGGAAGTGGAAAATTCCATGGGAAACATCCCTGGGAATTGAGAAATTCCGTGGAAAAAGTGCCTGGGAACTGAGGAATTCCATGGGGAAAATCCCTGGGAATTGAAAAATTCCGTGGAAAAAAACCCTGTGAGTTGAGAAATTCCGTGGAAAAAATCCCTGGGAATTTAAAAATTTCATGGAAAAAATGCCTGGGAATTGAAGAATCCCATGAAAAAATTCCCTGGGAATTGAAAAATTCCAGGAAAAAAAATTCCCTGGGAACTGAGGAATCCCGTGGGAAAAATCCCTGGGAATTGAAAAATTCCGTGGAAAAAATTCCAGGGAATTGAAAAAATTCCATGGAAAAACATCCCAGGAGTTGGGATGTTTTTCCATAGAAAAAATATCCTGGGAATGGAGAAATTCCCAATAAAAATATTCCAGGCATCAGGGAATTTCCATGGAATCACATTCCAGAGTGTGGAATTATTTGGGATTTTAGAGCTTGGAATTCCTGCAGAAAAAAGGGCCCAAGAATTGAAAATTTCCATGGAAAATATTCCAGGAACTGAAAAATTCCATGAAAAAACACTCCAGGAATTTGGGATTTCCCATGAAATGATTGGCGGTTTTAGAGTTGGAATTCAATGGAAAAAATATCCTGGGAATGGAGAAATTCCCGTGGAAAATATTCCAGGAATTGAGAAATATCCGTGGAAAAACACTCCAGGAATTGGGAATTCCCGTGGGATTTCTGGGCTCTTTTTGGGATTTTTTAATTCCTTTTTTTGGGAGTTTTCAGACTTTTTTTTTTTTGGCTGGTTATTTTGATTATTGGCTGGATTTTTTTGGGGTCAGAAATCGCTTTGGCTGAGCTGGGAATTGCCAGGAAATTTTTGGAATTCCGGGAAAAAATAATCATGGGAAATAAATTCTGGAATCCCAGCGGGAACTGGGATGGACTGGGAGAGGAAAATCTGGGATAAAAATTGGGATAAAAATCCCTGGATTTGGGTCTGACATTCCAAACCTGAGAATTCCCAGGGAAAATCTCGGGAATTCAGGAACAGCCCAAGTGGGATTGGGGAAATTTTGGGATATTTTTAAGAAATCGTTTTGGGAATAAACGGTGCTTTGGCTGAGCTGGAATTTGGGTCAGAATTGCTTGGATTTGGGGGAAATGGGAGGGAGCGGGACTGGGATAAACTGGGATGAACTGGGATAGACTGGGAGGGGCTGGGATGGAGGAAAAATGGGGTGAAAAAACCAGATTTTGGGTCCGTTTGGAAGCAGAAATGTGAAAACTTTCCTTCATTTCCATAGAAAATTGGGAATTTGAACTGGGAGGGACTGGGATGAACTGGGAGGAACTGGGATAAACTGGGATGGACAGGGAGGAGGAAAAATGGGGTGAAAAAAGAAGATTTTGGGTCCGTTTGGAAGCACAAATGTTTAATTTTTCCTTCTTTATCCATAGAAAATCGGGATTTTGAACTGGGATGAACTGGGAGGGACTGGAAAGGAGGAAAATGGGGCTGAAAAAAAGCAAATTTTGGGTCGTTTGGAAGCACAAATGTTTAGTTTTCCTTCTTTGTCTGTGAAAATTGGGAATTTGAACTGGGATGGACTGGAACAGGAGGGAAAAGGGCTGAAAAAATCAGATTTTGTTCCAGCAGGAAATTCCAGCGCCTCCCACACTCCCTCAGGAATTCTTCCCACAAAAAGCAGCTTTTCATTGCAAACCTCCCCAGCCCAAAAAAATCCTCATCCCAAAATTTTCCAGCAGCCACGATCCCGCCCTCCTTCCCTCCCATCCCCCTCCTCCGGCCACTTTCCAAAATAATTCAGGTTATTCCTTTTTTTCCCTCATTTATTTCCATTTTTTCCCCATTTATTCCATTTTTTTCCCATTTTTCCTCCTTTTTTCCCATTTCTTTCCCTCATTTCCCCATTTCCCCCCATTTTTACTTTTCTTTTTTCCTATTTCTTTCCCTTATTTCCGCATTTTTTCCTCTTTTTTGCCTTTCCTTTTTCCTGTTTTTTCCCTCATTTCCCCATTTTTCTCTCTTTTTTTTTACTTTTCCTTTTTCCCGTTTCTTTGTCTTTATTCCCATTTGGAATTTTGCGCGGTAAAAATCCCTTAAAAAAAACGAGAAAAATTTGGAGTTAAAAATACTTTGGAGTAAAATTTTTTTTAGGGGGGGAAATCTCTGCGGGGAGTTGGGGGCGTGGCCACGGCGCATGCCCATTTATGGGCATATAATGGGCGTGGCTTCGTAACTGCCATTCCCGTATATGGCTTTAGTGGGCGTGGCCACAATGGATACCCATATATGGGCACATAGTGGGCGTGGCTTCGTAACTGCCATTCCCATATATGGCTTTAGTGGGCGTGGCCACAAGCGATGCCCATATATGGGTTATGGTGGGCGTGGCTTTGCGGCCACCACTCCCGTGTATGGCTTTAGTGGGCGTGGCCAAGCATGATAGGTAGTTGTAGCTGTAGTGGGCGTGGCCAAAGATCGCACCCGTATATGGCTTTATGGGCGTGGCCACAGCGCGGACTGACCAATCATCGCGCGGGGGGCGTGGCCACGGCGAGGCCGCTGAGGGAGAAGGGCGTGGCCGCCGTGAGGGGCGGCCCAAGATGGCGGCGCGGCCGTGGCCGCTGCTGCTGCCGCTGCTGCTGCCGCTGCTGGCGGGGCCGGGCCGCAGCCCCGCAGCTCCTCGGGGCGGCTCCGCCTGGGGCTGGGGCCCGGCCCCGCCGCCGCATGTCCCCCCGAGGAGCGCTGGAACCCGGAGTCGCCGCTGCGGCCGCCGCGCGTGGCCGTGGCGCTGCTGGCGCGGAACGCGGCCACGCGCTACCGCTGGTGCTGGGAGGGCTGGAGAGGCTGCGGCACCCCAAGGACAGGATAGCGCTGTGGTGGGCGAGGGGACGCTGGGGGCGCTGGGGGGCACTGAGAGTTAGGGACACTGGGGGCACTGGGGGAGATTGGGGGCACTGGGGGCACTGGGGGACAATGGGGGCACTGGGGGCACTGGGGGACACGGGTGGGAGCCGTGTGAGTGAGGGGCGTGTGGGGAGCACTCAGGGAGTGTGTGACGCTGTCCCTGTGACACTGTCCCTGTGTGACACTGTGTGACACTGTGACACTGTCCCTGTGTGTGTGACACTGTCCCTATGACACTGTCCCTGTGTGACACTGTGTGTGTGACGCTGTGTGTGTGACACTGTGTGACACTGTGTGACACTATGACACTGTCCCTGTGGCACTGTCTGTGTGTGACACTGCGTGTGTGACACTGTCCTGTGACACTGTCTCCCTGTGTGATACTGTGTGTGTGACACTGTCCCTTGTGACACTGTGTGTGACACTGTGTGACACTGAGTGACACTGTCCTGTGTGACACTGAGTGACACTGTCCTTGTGACACTGTGTGTGTGACACTGTCCCTGTGACATTGTCCCTGTGTGACACTCTCTGTGTGACACTGTGACACTGTCCCTGTGTGTGTGACACTGTCCCTGTGACACTGTCCCTGTGTGACGCTGTGTGTGTGACACTGTGTGCTTGACCCCTCTGTGACCCCCGTGTGACCCCCAGAATTTGGCCGCTGACCACAGCGTGGACACCTCTGTGTGTGTGTGTGACACTGTGTGTGTGACACTGTGTGTGTGACACTGTGTGTGACCCCTCTATGACCCCGTGTGACCCCTCTGTGACCCCCCTGTGACCCCGTGTGACCCCGTGTGACCCCCAGGGTGGCCGCTGACCACAGCGTGGACACCTCTGTGTGTGTGTGTGACACTGTGTGTGTGACACTGTGTGTGTGACACTGTGTGTGACCCTCTATGACCCCGAGTGACCCCTCTATGACCCCCTATGACCCCCGTGTGACCCCGTGTGACCCCGTGTGACCCCAGGGTGGCCGCTGACCACAGCGTGGACACCTCTGTGTGTGTGTGACACTGTGTGTGTGTGACACTGTGTGTGTGTGACACTGTGTGTGACCCCGTGTGACCCCGAGTGACCCCTCTGTGACCCCCCTGTGACCCCGTGTGACCCCGTGTGACCCCAGGGTGGCCGCTGACCACAGCGTGGACAACACCTCGACCCCTGCTGGCCGAGAGTGGCTGGGCAGTCTTGGGGCCGCTACCACCAGCGTGTTCTGGAGGCACCAGGAGGAGCCCAGGTGGGAACTGGGGGGAGCCTCGAGGGTCTGGGGAGCTCAGCACCATTCTGGCGGGATTTTGGGGGGGGGGTTTGGGGAGAAATTTGGGGGATTTTTGGGGTTTGGTCAATTGAGGGGGGAAGCACCAGGAGGGAGTTAAGGAGGATCTCAGGGAGTTTGGGGGGCTTAGGGGAGGAGTTTGGGGGTCCTGGGGGGCTCCCCAGGGAGTTTAGGGGGCTCAGCACCCATTTTAGGGGGGATTTTTGGGGGGGGGTTTGGGGGGCGCTCAGGGGAGAAATTTGGGGGATTTTTAGGGTTTGGTCAATTGAGGGGGGAAGCACCAGGAGGGAGTTAAGGAGGATCTCAGGGGAGTTTGGGGGGCTTAGGGAGGAGTTTGGGGGGTCCTGGGGGGGCTCCCAGGGAGTTTGGGGGCTCAGCACCCATTTTAGAGAGGATTTTGGGGGGGGGTTTGGGGGCGCTCAGGGAGAAATTTGGGGGATTTTTGGGGTTTGGTCACTTGAGGGAGGGAGGCACCACGAGGGGCTTGAGGGGGATCCTGGGGGGAGTTTGGGGGGTCCTGGGGTACTTAAAAATCCATGTGGGCCCCCTAAATTTTGGGGGTGGTCCCTACGATATTTTGGGGAGATCCCCCAGAATTTCGGGAGTGTCCCAAATGCCCCAACTCCTTCCCTGATGAGGAAAGTCCCAAATTTTGGGGATTCTCCAATTTTGAGAATCTTTGTGGGTCCCTAAATTTTGGGGGTGGTCCCTACGTTTTTGGGCGGGGTCCCTACGATTTTGGGGGGTGTCCCCGGATTTTGGGGTGTCCCAGGTGCCCCCAGCTCCTTCCCTGATGAGAGGAGTCCCCAAATCTCCTGCTTAAAGTCCCAAATCTGGGGGGAGTCCTCCGAAATTTTTGGGATTCCCCAAGTTTTGAGGATCCCTGTGGGTCCCTAAATTTGGGGGTGGTCCATGTGATTTTGGGGGGTGTCTCCCAGGATGTTGGGGTGTCTCCCTGGATTTTGGGGGGATCTACCCAGAATTTGGGCTGTCCCAGGTGACCCCCAGCTCCTTCCCTGATGAGGGGGAGTCCCAAATTTTGAGGGATTCCTCAAGTTTTGAGGATCCCTGTGGGTCCCTAAATTTGGGGGTGGTCCCTATGATTTTGGGGGGTGTCTCCCGGGATTTTGGGGTGTCCCCCCGGATGTTGGGGTGCCCCATTGCCCCTCCCCGTGCCCCCCAGGTCGTTCCCAGACGAGGAGGGGCCCAAGCACTGGAGCCCCGCCCGCTACGAGCACCTGATGCGGCTGCGGCAGGAGGCGCTGGAGGCCGCCCGGGCCATGTGGGCAGATTACCTGCTGGTACGGGGGGCGGGCTGGGGAGGGGGCCCCGGATTTGGGGAGGGGTCCCCGAGGGTCCCCAAAGGTCACTGAGCCTCGGGGTGGGGGGGAAAAGTCACAACAAAGGGGGCAAAGGTAGCCCAGGTGTGTCTGTGCCAGGTGGGGTGTGCTGGAATGGGGGGATCTGAATTTGGGGAGGGGTCCCTGAATTTGGGGGAGGGGTTCTTGAATTTGGGGAGGGGTCCCCGAGGGTCCCCAAAGGTCACTGAGCCCCGGGGTGGGGGAAAAAGTCACAACAAAGGGGACAAAGGTAACCCCAGGTGTGGGGTGTGCTGGAATTGGGGGGGGATGTGAATTTGGGGAGGGGTCCTTGAAGTGACCCAGGTGTGTCCCAGGTATCCCAAGCTGTGCCCAGCTGTGCCCAGACGTGTCCCAGCCGTGCCCAGGTGCCCCCAGGTGTCTCCAGATGTGTCCCAGCAGTGCCCAGGTGTCTCCAGATGCTAAGTGTGTCCCAGGTGTGCCCAGCCATGCCCAGGTGTGGCCCAGGTGTGTCCCAAGTGCCCCCAGGTGTGTCTCAGCAGTGCCCAGGTGCCCCCAGGTGTGCCCAGGTGTGTCCCAGCTGTGCCCAGGTATCCCCCAGGTGCCCCCAGGTGTGTCCCAGGTGCCCCAGGTGTGTCTCAGCAGTGCCCAGGGTGCCCCAGGTGTGCCCAGCTGTGAGCAGCCGTGTGTCCCCAGTTCCTGGGCCGACAGCGTGCTGGTGAACCCGGACACGCTGGCCGTGCTGCTGGCCGAGAACAGAACCGTGGTGGCGCCGATGCTGGACTGTGTGACCTACTCCAACTTCTGGTGCGGCATCACCCCCCAGGTGGCCTTGGGGCACAGGTGAGGTGGGGCACAGGTATAGCACAGGTGAGGGTGGGGGCACAGGTATAGCACAGGTGAGGGTGAGGCACAGGTGAGGTGGGGCACAGGTATACCACAGGTGAGGTGGGGCACAGGTATAGCACAGGTGAGGGTGGGGCACAGGTATAGCACAGGTGTGTGGGGCACAGGTGAGGTGAGGCACAGGTGAGGGTGGGGCACAGGTGAGGGTGGGGCACGGGTATAGCACAGGTGAGGTGGGGGCACAGGTGAGGGAGTGGCACAGGTGAGGGTGGGGGCACAGGTATAGCACAGGTGAGGGTGGGGCACAGGTGAGGGTGGGGGCACAGGTATAGCACAGGTGAGGTGGGGGCACAGGTGAGGGAGTGGCACAGGTGAGGTGGGGCACAGGTATAGCACAGGTGAGGGTGGGGGCACAGGTGAGGGGAGTGGCACAGGTGAGGGGAGTGGCACAGGTGAGGGAGTGGCACAGGGTATAGCACAGGTGAGGGGTGGGGCACAGGTATACCACAGGTGAGGGTGGGGCACAGGTGAGGGTGTGGCACTGGTGAGGAGTGGGGCACAGGTGTAGCACAGGTGAGGGTGTGGCACAGGTGAGGTGGGCACAGGTGAGGATGTGGCACAGGTGAGGGAGTAGCACAGGTGAGGGTGGGATACAGGGGGCGGTGTAGCACAGGTGAGGTGGGGCACAGGTGAGGGATGTGATCATTCCCTCCTTTCTAGTGGTCACTCCCAGTGGTCACTCCCCACTCCCAGTGGTCACTCCCCACTCCCAGTGGTCACTCCCCATTCCCAGTGGTCCTCCCCACTCCCAGTGGTCCTCCCCATTCCCAGTGGTCACTCCCAGTGGTCACTCCCCCATTCAGTGGTCACTCCCCCATTCCCGTGGTCACTCCCGTGGTCACTCCCGTGGTCCTCCCGTCCCAGGGCTATTACCGCCCGCCGCGGCCGCCCTACCTGCGATCCGGCCGGGGCCCGTGGCTGGCGCTTCAACTGGTGCCGATGGTTCACTCCACGTTCCTGCTGGACCTGCGCCCGGGGAGGCTTCATGGCGCTAGCCTTCCACCGCCCACGCCCGGCTACAGCGCCCGGCGACATCATCGTCTTCGCCCGCCTACCCGCCTACCCGGCTGCCAGTCTGGCTTCGGGGTAGAGTTGGTAGGGTTAGAGGTTGGGATAGGGATGAGGTTGGATGGGTTGGGTTGGATGAGTTGGGTTAGGATGGGTGGAGTTGAGTTGGGTTAGATTGGATGAGTTGGGATGGGTTGGGTTGAGTCGGGTTGGATTGGATTGGGAGAGTTGGGTTGGGTTGGATGAGTTGGATTGCATTGGATGAGTTGGGTTGGATTTCATTGGATGAGTTGGGTTGGATGAGTTGGATTGGCTTGAGTTGTGTTGGGTTGGATTAGATGAGTTGGGTTGAGTTGGGTTGTGTTGAGTTGTGTTGGGTTGGATTAGATGAGTTGGGTTGAGTTGGAGTTGGATTAGGATGGGTTGGGTTGGAGTTGGGTTGGGTTGGATTAGATGAGTTGGGTTGGGTTGGGTTGGGTTGTGTTGAGTTGGGTTGTGTTGAGTTGGGTTGGGTTGGATTGGATGAGTTGGGATGGGTTGGGTTGAGTTGGGTTGTGTTGAGTTGAGTTGGGTTGGATTGAATTGGGTCGGGATGGGATGAGTTGAATTGGGATGGGTTTGGATGGGTTGGGTTGAGTTGGATTGGGTTGGATGAGTTGGGATTGGGCTGGGTTGGAATGAGTTGGATTGATCTTGGTTGAGTTGAGTTGGGTTGGTTGAGTTGGGATGAGTTGGGTTGGGTTGGAATTGGGCCAGAATTTGGGGTCAGTTTTGGGTGATCCCAACATAGGAGTGACCCCCCATCCACAATCCCGACATTCCCAATCCCGACGTTGCCGCCGTTCCAGGGGTGCAGATGTTCGTGTCCAACCGGCAGCAGTTCGGGTTCCTGCCGGTGCCGCTGCGCTCCCACAGCTCCCTGCGCGACGAGGCCGAGAACTTCCTGCACGTCCAGCTGGAGATCATGGGTGAGACCCCGACAGATCCCGACGGATCCCGACGGATCCCGACGGATCCAGACAAATCCCGACCATCCCGATGGATCCCGATGGATCTCGACATGTCCTGATGGATCCCGACAGATCAGAGTGGATCCCAGTAGATCCCGATGGATCCCGACAGATCAGAGTGGATCCCAGTAGATCCTGAGGGATCCTGACAGATCAGAGTGGATCCCAGTGGATCCCATCTGATCCAGGGCTTTGGGATTATGGGGGAAGGATGGATCCAAATAGATTTGGGGCTTTGGGATTGTCCCAAAGTATTTTGGGATCATGGGATGGATCCCAGTGGATTTGGGGCTTTGGGATCCTTGGGAAGAGAAGAATTCCAAGGGATCCCAAAGGACCCGGCGCTTTGGAGTCATCCCAAAGGATTTTGGGATTATGGGATGGATCCCAATGGATCTGGGGTTTTGGGATCATCCCAAGACATCTCAGGATTATGGGTTGGATCCAAATTAATTGAGGGCTTTGGGATCATCCCAAAGGATTTCGGGTTTATGGGATGGATCCCAATGGATCTGGGGCTTTGGGATCAGCCCAGTGGATCCAGGAAAATGAAGGATCCAGGGAGAGAGAAGAATTCCAAGGGATCCCAAAGGATCTGGGGCTTTGGGATCATCTTAAGGGATCTCAGGATTATGGGATGGAAAATTCCTGTGGGATTTGGGGTCAGTTCCTTTGGGATTTGGGGCTGATCCCTTTGGGATTTGGGGCTCATTTATTTGGGATTTGGGGCTCATTCCTTTGGGATTTGGGGCTGATCCCTGTGGGATTTGGGGCTGATCCCTGTGGGATTTGGGGCTGATCCTTGTGGGATTTGGGGCTGATCCTGTGGGATTTGGGGCTCATTCCTTTGGGATTTGGGGCTGATCCCTGTGGGATTTGGGGCTCATTTATTTGGGATTTGGGGCTGATCCCTGTGGGATTTGGGGCTGATTCCTGTGGGATTTGGGGCTGATCCCTTTGGGATTTGGGCCCCTGTCCATGGGATTCTCTGTTCCCACAGTGAAGCTCCCTCCAGCTGAGCCCTCCCCCCACGTCTGGGTCCCTCCCAAGGTGCTGGACAAGATGGGATTTGATGAGGTCAGAGCCCCTCCCTCAGAATTTGGGGTCTTTCCCACCTTTTCCTTGGGATTTTGGGTCGTTTCCGACCTTTATTTTGGGATTTATTTGTAATTTTCTGCCTTTATTTTGGGATTTTTAGTAATTTCCTGTGGACTTCAGGTCATTTCTCTGATTTTTCTCTCGATTTCTGGGTTCTTTTCCCACTTTTTTTTTGGCTTTTCGGTCATTTTCTGCCCTTTTGGGGCAGTTTTTCCCCTTTCCCCCTGGATTTTGGGCTGAACCCCCCCCCACCCCTCATTTTTCCCAGGATTTTGGGGTGAACCCCTCCAGATTTCCCCATTTTCTCCCAGATTTCCTTTTTTCCTGTCTGGATCTTGTGCTGAACCCCCCAGATTCCCCCTTTTTCTCCCAGATTTCCCCATTTCCCCCTGGATTTTGGGCTGAATTTTACCATTTTCCTCTGGAATTTGACGTACATCCCCCCAAATTTCCTCATTCTTGTCTGGATTTTGGATTTTGGGGTGAACCCCTCCAGATTTCCACATTTTCCCCCACAAATTTCCCATTTCCCCCTGGATTTTGGGCTGAAACCTCCCAAATTTCCCCCTTTTTTCCCAAATTTCCCCTTTCCTGTCTGGATTTTGGGGTTAACCCCCCCAGTTTCCCCATTTTCTCCAAGATTTCCCCATTTCCTCCCAGATTTCCCCATTTCCTCCCAGATTTCCCCATTTCCTCCCAAATTTCCCCATTTCCTCCCAGATTTCCCCATTCCTGTCTGGATTTTGGGCTGAATTTCCCCATTTTCTGTGATTTTCCCCCCCCCCAGGTGTTCCTGATCAACCTGCGGCGCCGCTCGGACCGCCGGGCGCGGATGCTGCGCACGCTGCGGGAACTCGGCGTCGCCCCCAAGCTGGTGGAGGCCGTGGACGGCCGGTGAGCCTGGGGGGGGGTCGGGAATTCCCCAAAATTCCCCAAAATTCCCTGGGAACCCCCCCAGAATTCCCCTGTGGGCTGTGCAGGGCGCTGAACAGCAGCCAGGTGGAGGCGCTGGGGGTGCGGATGCTGCCGGGGTACCGGGACCCCTTCCACGGGAGACCCCTGACCCGGGGGGAGGTGGGCTGCTTCCTCAGCCACTTCCGGGTCTGGCAGGAGGTGAGAGAGGGAATTTGGGGGGTCCTGGGGGGCTGGGATGGGATTTGGGGTTCAGGGAATTCAAGGAATTCCAAAGGAGCTGCTGCTTCTTCAGCCAATTCTGGGTGTGACAGGAGGTGAGAGAGGGAATTTAGGAATTTGGGAAGGGGATTTGGGAATTTGGGGTGACCCCAGGTGATTTTGGGGTGACACCAGGGGGTTTAGGGGTGGTTATGGAGTGCCCCCGGAGGGTTTTGGGGTGACCCCGGGGATCCCCTGTCCCCTCTCCCCACCAGATCTCAGCGCGGGGGCTGGGATGGGGATTGAGGATTTTGGGGTGCCCCCAGGGAGTTTTGGGGTGCCCTCAGGGGGCTTTGGGGGTGATTTTGGGGTGACCCCTCTCCCTCTCCCCTCTCCCAGATCTCGGGGGTGGGGGGGCTGCGGTCGGCTAAGCTGTTGGCGATTTTGGGGTGATTTTGGGGTGTCCCCCAGGGGGTTTTGGGGTGATGTTGAGGTGCCCCCCAGGGGGTTTTGGGGTGATGTTGAGGTGCCCCCGGGGGTTTTGGGGTGGTTTTGGGGTGACCCCCGGGGGGTTTTTGGGGTGGTTTGGGGTGACCCCGGGCCCCTCTCATGAATCTCGGCACGGGGGGCTCGCGGCTTCATGTTGGCGATTTTGGGGTGATTTTGGGGTGCCCCCCGGGGGTTTTGGGGTGATTTTGGGGTGCCCCCGGGGGGTTTTGGGGTGCCCCCGGGGGTTTTGGGGTGATGTTGAGGTGCCCCCGGGGGTTTTGGGGTGACCCCGGGGGGGTTTTTGGGGGTGACCCCGGGGGTTTTTGGGGGTGGTTTTGGGGGTGACCCGGGCCCCCTCTGCCAGATCTCGGCCGGGGGGGCTGCGGCTAAGCTGTAGTGTTCGAGGGCGATCTAAGCCCGAGGTTTTCTTCATGGCAGCCTGGCCGGAGCTGATGGAGCAGCTGGAGGAGAGCGGCATGGCCTGGGACCTCATGTGAGCCTTCATCCCATCCTCAGCATCCTCATCATCCCAAAAATCACCCCAGTCCCTGGGACCTCATGTGAGCCTTCATCCCATCACCATCACCATCCTCATCCCAAAAATCACCCCCAGTCCCTGGGACCTCCTGTGAGCCTTCATCCCATCCTCATCCTCAGCATCCTCATCCCAAAAATCACCCCATGTGAGCCTTCATCCCATCCTCATCATCCTCATCATCCCAAAAATCACCCCAGTCCCTGGGACCTCATGTGAGCCTTCATCCCATCCTCATCCTCAGCGTCCTCATCATCCTCATCCCAAAAATCACCCCATGTGAGCCTTCATCCCATCACCATCATCATCCTCATCCCAAAAATCACCCCAGTCCCAGTCCCTGGGACCTCATGTGAGCCTTCATCCCATCACCATCATCATCATCATCATCATCATCATCATCATCATCCTTATCCTCATCCCAAAACCCATCCCAATCCTCTGGGACCTCATGTGAGCCTTTGTCATCCTCATCCAAAAAATTATTGATGTCCCAATTCCCTGGGACCTTGTGTAAGCCTTCATCCTCATCATCCTCATCCCAAAACTCATCCCAGTCTTCTTGGACCTTGTTTGAGCCTTCATCCCATCCTCATCATCCCATCCTTGTCTTCATCTTCATCCCAATTCTCATTCTTCATCTCAAGCATTATCCTCATGCTTCCTGAAGCCTCTTGAATCCCATTGATCCCATTGATCCTATTGATTCCAGTGACCCCACTGATCCCATTGATCCTTTTGATTCCAGTGACCCCACTGATCCATTGATCTCATTGTCCCCATTGATGCCATTGATTCCATTGATTCAATTGGTTCTATTGATCTCATTGTCCCCATTGACCCCATTGATTCCATTGGTTCTATTGATCCCATTGACCACATTGAGCCCATGGATCCCATCGACCTCATTGATCCCATTGATCCCACTGACCCCATTGATCCCATCGACCTCATTGATCCCACTGACCCCATTGATCCCATTGACCCCATTGATCACATTGATCCCATTGATCCCACTGACCCCCACTGACACCATTGATCCCAATATCCCCATTGATCTCATTGATCCCATTGATCCCACTGACACCATTGATCCCAATAATGGCCCACTGACCCACTGACCCCCAAATGCCATTGATCCCACAGTTACCTGGGCTTAGGCGTTTGGAGCCAGCGGCGTTCGGCTTGCCCGTGCTGGGCATGCAGCCATTGACCCCATTGACCCCATTAATGAGCTCCATTGATCCCACTGACCCCATTGACCCCCATTGATCCCATTGATCCCATTAATGACCCCATTGAGCCCATTAATGACTCCATTGATCCCATTGACCCCATTGATCCCATTGATCCCATTAATGACCCCATTAATGACCCCATTGATCCCGCAGTTACCTGGGCCGGAAGCGTTTGGAGCCCGGCGTTCGGCCAGCGCCCGTGCGAGCGTCTGCGACCATTATTAATGACCCCATTGATCCCATTGATCCATTAATGACCCCATTGGTCCCTTTAATGACCCCACTGACCCCATTAATGACCCATTAATGACCCCAAATCCGTTCCGCGGTTACCTGGGCGGGCGTTTGGAGCCAATGGCGTTCCGAAGCGCGCCCGTGCGGGTGTGCAGCCATTGACCCCAGTGATCCCGGTAGTCCCACTGACCCCATTGATCCCATTAATGACCCCACTGGCCCCATTAATGACCCCAATAATGACCCCAAATCCCGTTTCCCACAGCTATCTGGGCGGGCGTTTGGAGCCCAGGCGTTCGGCGCCCGTGCGAGTGTGCAGCCATTGACCCCATTGATCCCATTGATCCCACTGGCCCCATTGATCCCATTAATGGCCCACTGACCCCATTAATGACCCCAATAATGACCCCCAAATCCCGTTTCCCACAGCTATCTGGGCGGGCGTTTTGGAGCCAAGCGTTCGAAGCGCTCCGTGCGGGTGTGCAGCCATTGACCCCATTGATCCCATTGATCCCACTGACCCCATTGATCCCATTAATGACCCCACTGACCCCATTAATGACCCCAATAATGACCCCAAATCCCGTTTCCCACAGCTATCTGGGCCGGAAGCGTTTGGAGCCCGAGCGTTCCGAGCGCGCCGTGCCGGGCGTGCGGCAGCTGCTGCGCCCGGGTTACTCCTACTGGAGCCTGGGCTACGCGCTGTCCCTGCGCGGCGCCCGCAAGCTGCTGGCGGCGCAGCCCCTGGGGAAAATGATCCCCGTGGACGAGTTCCTGCCCCTCATGTTCGACCGGCACCCCAGGTACGGGACTGGGGGGGTTTATGGGAATTTGTGGGATTTGGGGTCAGGGGAGTTTATAAGGAGTTTATGGGGTTTATGGGATCTGGCGGCGCAGCCCCTGGGGAAAATGATCCCTGTGGACGAGTTCCTGCCCCTCATGTTCAACAGGCACCCCAGGTACGGGACTGGGGTCAGGGATTTATGGGGTTTGGGGTCAGGGGTTAATGGGGTTTGTGAGATTGGGAATATGGGATATGGGATACAGGGGTGAGTTCCTGCCCCTCATGTTCAACCGGCACCCCAGGTACGGGATTGGGGGATTTGGGGTCAGAGGTTTATGGGGTTTATAGAATTTATGGGATTGGGAATGTGGGATATGGGATACAGGGACGAGTTCCTGCCCCTCACAATCGACCAACATCCCAGGTACGGGACTGGCGGATTTATGGGGTTTGGGTTTAGGGATTTATGGAATCTGTGGGATTTGGGGTCAGGGGTTTATTTGGTTTATGGGATTTATGGAATATAGAGATGAATTCCTGCCCCTCATGTTCGACCGGCACCCCGGGTACGGGGTTATGGGGTTTGGGGTCAGGGATTTATGGGATTTGTGGGGTTTGGGGTCAGGGATTTATGGGATTTTTGGGGTCAAGAGTTTCTTTCTCCCCAGCCCTGAGTACTCCCGACACTTTTCCCACCAGGATCTGGAGCCGTTTTTTCCCCATTTCTCCCAATTCTCACCCATTTTTTCCCATTTTTCCCCATTTTTAACCCGTTTTTTCCCGTTTTCTCCCCAGCCCCGAGTACTCCCGGCACTTCTCCCGCCGGGACCTGGAGGCGTTTACCGGCCGAGCAGCTGCTGCTGTTCCCCACCCACTACACCGGGGACCCCGGCTACGTCAGCGACACGAGACCCCGGAGCCCCCGAGGCGGGGGCGGAGAACTCGGGGAACCCCAGAACTCCCAAAGCCCCAAAACCTGGGACGAATTTGGGAACCCCAGAACTCCCAAACCCCCGGAGCCCCCGGGGAAATCTGGGATGGGGAACTCGGGAACCCCAAATTCCCAAACCCCCAGATACCCCGAGAAATCTGGGATGGGGAACTCGGGGAACCCCAAAATTCCCATCCCCCAAAACCAGGGACAGCGAATTTGGGGAACCCCAGAACTCCCAAACCCCCCAGAGCCCCCCGAGAAATCTGGGATGGGGGAACTCGGGGAACCCAAAACTCCTATCCCCCAAAAGCTGGGATGGAGAATTTGGGGAATTCCCACAGGGAACCCCAAAATTCCCACCCCCCTTCCGACAGCGGCCTTTCAGCGACGAGCTCTGACCCGAATTTCCCCATTTTTATTCCCACATAAAGTTTTTTATTTTTTATTTTTAATCGTTTTGGGTTGAGTTTTTTTTCTTCGTTTTTTTGGGGGTTTTGAGGTTCCTCCCCCCATCTGAGAATTCTGGGATTTGGGAATTTGGGGTTCCCCTCCCCCCCTCCAGGTTTTTTTGGGGAGTTTTGAGTCTCAACCGTTCTGAAAATTTCGGGATTTGGGAATTTGGGGAGGGGGGGTTGGGGGGAGAGGGAAACTGAGGCAGGGAAAATTCCAAAATTTCATCCAAAACTTCCCAAATTTCATTCCCAAAAAATCCTGAATTTAATCCCAAATTATATTTGGGGATATTTTGGGATGTTTTGGGGTCAGAGCTCGTCGTGCTCCTCGTGCTCGGCCGGGGGCTCCCTGCAGGGATTTTGGGATAATTTTGGGATATTTTTGGGATATTTTGGGATGTTTTTGGGATGTTTTTGGGATATTTTGGGATATTTTGGGGTCAGAGCTCGTCATGCTCCTCGTGCTCGGCCGGGGGCTCCCTGCAGGGATTTTGGGGGATAGTTCTGATCTGGTTTTTGGGATAATTTTGGGATGTTTTTGGGATATTTTGGGATAATTTTGGGGATATTTTGGGATGTTTTGGGCTCAGAGCTCGTCGTGCTCCTCGTGCTCGGCCGGGGGCTCCCTGCAGGGATTTTTGGGGGATAGTTCTGATCTGGTTTTTGGGATGTTTTTGGGATAATTTTGGGATGTTTTTGGGATATTTTGGGGGTAATTTTGGGGATATTTTGGGATGTTTTGGGGTCAGAGCTCGTCGTGCTCCTCGTGCTTTCGGCCGGGGGCTCCCCTGCAGGCCGCGGGGGTCTCCAGCTCCAGCAGGTACTGCGCAGCGACTTCGGCTCCGTGGCCGCCGTCAGCGCCGTGTCCGGGCCGCACCTGAGCCGCACCTGGCACGGACAGGGACACCTGAGCGCACCTGGCACACCTGGGACACACCTGAGTGCACCTGAGATACACCTGGGGCACACCTGAGCACACCTGAGACACACCTGGGACACACCTGAGTACACCTGAGTGCACCTGAGCACACCTGGGACACACCTGAGTGCACCTGAGATACACCTGGGGGCACACCTGAGCACACCACCTGAGATACACCTGGGGCACACCTGAGCACACCTGAGACACACCTGGGACACACCTGAGTACACCTGAGACAGCTCAGACACACCTGAGCCTAGCACCTGGCACTTGGGACAGGGACACCTGAGCGCACCTGAGATACACCTGGGGGCACACCTGAGCACACCTGGGGCACACCTGGAGTGCACCTGAGCACACCTAGCACACCTGGGGCACACCTGAGTGCACCTGAGCACACCTGGGGCACACCTGAGTGCACCTGAGATACACCTGAGACAGCTCAGACACACCTGAGACACACCTGAGACAGCTCAGACACACCTGAGCGCACCTGGCAGGGACAGGGACACCTGAGCGCACCTGAGACACACCTGAGACACACCTGAGCACACCTGAGATACACCTGGGGCACACCTGAGTGCACCTGAGACACACCTGAGACACACCTGAGCACACCTGAGATACACCTGGGGGCACACCTGAGCGCACCTGAGACACACCTGAGTGCACCTGAGTGCACCTGAGTGCACCTGGGACACACCTGAGCACACCTGAGACAGCTCAGACACACCTGAGCCGCACCTGGCACGGACAGGGACACCTGAGAAACACCTGAGCACACCTGAGCACACCTGAGATACACCTGAGATACACCTGAGATACACCTGAGACACACCTGAGACACACCTGAGACACACCTGAGCACACCTGAGCACACCTGAGCACACCTGAGACACACCTGAGACACACCTGAGATACACCTGAGATACACCTGAGTGCACCTGAGTGCACCTGAGATACACCTGGGACACACCTGAGACGGTGACAGGTGACATCACTCACCGTGCTTGCCTGGTTGGGTCACACACAGATATCACACACAGGTGTCACACACCTGTCACAGGTGTCACACACAGGTGACATTAATGGCACACACAGGTATCACAGGTGTCACACACCTGTCCCAGGTGTCACACAGGTGTCCCACACCTGTCACTCACCGTGGTGGCGCGGTTGGGGCACACACAGATGTCACACAGGTGTCACACACAGGTGTCACAGGTGTCATTAATGGCACACACAGGTGACACACCTGTCCCAGGTGTCACACAGGTATCACACACACCTGTCCCACAGGTGTCACTCACCGATGGTGGCGCTCGGTTGGGGCCCTGCCAGCAGCCCGTCCCCCCCTCGTATTTTTGGGCTCCGAATTTGTATCGCCGGGCCCCGCCCAGGAGCCCCAGAGCCTGCGGGGGAGGGGCAGCGTCACGTGACCCGGGGGGGACAGGTGACACCAAGGGGGGGGGTCAGGTGACACCACAGGGGGGGACAGGTGATTTGGGGGTCCCTCAGGGTGTTTTTTGGGGTGATTTTGGGATGTTTTGGTCTATTTTGGGCTCTTTGGGATATTTGGGGTGATTTTTGGGGTTCCCCAGGGTGGTTTTTGGGGTGATTTTGGGCTATTTTGGGATATTTTAGGATATTTGGGGATGATTTTGGGGTGATTTTGGGATGATTTGGGGATATTTTGAGGTGCTTCTGGGTTTTTTTGGGATATTTTGGGCTATTTGAGGATATTTTGGGGGTTTTTTTGGGTGTTTTTGGGGAGTTTTTGGGGTGTTTTTGGAGTGATTTTGGGCTATTTTGGGGTGTTTTTGGTATATATTAGGATATTTAGGGACATTTTGGGGGTGTGTTTGGACATTCTGGGGTGGTTTTGGGTGATTTTGGGTGGTTTTGGGCTATTTTAGGATAATTAGGGATATTTTGGGGCTGGTTTTGGATATATTGGGGTTGTTTTGGGAAATTTTGGGCTATTTTGGGGTGGTTTTGGGCTACTTTGGGCTATTTTAGGATATTTAGGGATATTTTGGGATACTTTGGGGGTGGTTTTGGATATATTGGGGTGTTTTTGGGTAATTTTGGGCTGGTTTGGGGTGGTTTAGGGCTATTTTAAGATATTTTAGGATATTTCAGGATATTTTGGGGCTGGTTTTGGACATTTTGAGGGTGGTTTTGGGGTGGTTTAGGGCTATTTTAGGATATTTTAGGATATCTCAGGATATTTTGGGGGCTGGTTTTGGGTATTTTTGGGGTGTTTTTGGGTGTTTTGGGTGCCCCCACCCCAGGCTGGTCTCGCTGCCCGCCCGTGTTTGGGTCTCTCGTCACTTACGGCTGGAAGGGGGCAGAGCCGGTACAGGTACCTGGGGGGGGGAAAGGGGGTCGGGGACCCCCAAAAATGAACCAGGACCCCCAAAAACGGACCCAGCACCCCCAAAAACGGACCCAGCACCCCCAAAAACCCCCCGGGACCCCTCCCAAAAACACCCCCAGACCCCAAAATTCCCTCCTCAGGCCCCCAAATTCCCACCCCAGGGATCCCCCAAATCGTCCCAGAAACTCCTCAGGACCCCCCAGGACCCCCCAAAATCCCCTCAGGACCCCCAAATCCCCCCAAACCCCTCTAGGACACCCCCAGACACCCCAAAAATCCCCTCGGGACCCCCCAAATTCCGTCAAACACCCAAAAATCCCATCAGGACCCCCCAAAGTCCCCTTAGGACCCTCAGTCACCCCCAAACCCCTCTAGGACCCCCCAAATACCCAAAATTCTCCTCAGGACCCCCCAAGTCCCCTCAAATCCTCCCCAAACACCCAAAATCCTCTTAGGACCCCCCAAACCCCCAAATCCCCCCAGGACCTCCTTAAATCCCCCCAAAATCCCCTCAGGACCCTCCAAATCCCCCCAGGACCCCCCCCAAATTCCACTCTGGACCCCCCCAAATCCCCCAAAATCCCCTCAGGACCCTCCCAAATCCCTCTAGGACCTCCCCCAGTCACCCCAAATTCTCCTCATGATCCCCCAAAATCCCCTCAGGACACCCCAACCCCCCAAATCCACCCCAAAATCCCCTCAGGACCCCCCAAATTCCCCAGGACCCCCCCCAGTTCCACTCTGGACCCCCCCAAATCCCCCCCAAATCCCCCAGGACCCCCCAGCCCCCCAGCCCCCCATCCCCACTCACTCGCTGGTGCCCAGCTCCCAGCACTGGTTGTACAGGTACCAAAATTCCCCCTCGGGCCCAAAATCCAGCCCCAGCTCCAGCTCCAGGGCCCTGGGGGGGCACAGAGGGGGTCAGGGGGGTCCCTAAACCCCCCAAAAAAATCCCCATCTCCAAACCCCCCAGAGCCTCAAACCCCCCAAACTCCCACTGGGGCTCGGGAAACTGAGGCAACGGGGGGGGCTGGGGGGGTTTGGGGGTCCCAGGGTGGATTTTTGGGGGTTCTGGGGAAGATTTTTGGGGTTCTGGGGAAGATTTTTGGGGTCCCAGGGTGGATTTTGGGGTCCCAGGTCAGTTTTTTGGGGTTCCAAGTCAATTTTTGGGGTCCCTGGTTAGATTTTTGGGGTTCCCAAGGTGATTTTTGGGGTCCCAGGGTGGATTTTGGGGTCCCAGGTCAGTTTTTTGGGGGTCCCAGGGTGGATTTTTGGGGTTCCCAAGGTGATTTTTGGGGTCCCAGATCACTTTTTTGGGGTCTCACAGGTGATTTTTGGGGTCCCAGGTCCATTTCTTTGAGGTCCCTCAGGTGATTTTTGGGGACCCAGGTCAGATTTTGAGGTCCCAGGTCAGTTTTTTGGGGTCCCAGATCAGATTTTGGGGTCCCAGGGCAGTTTTTGGGGTCCCCCCACCTGATCCCCTCCTCGGCCTCCTTCAGCTCCCGCTCGGCCGCGGCCAAATCGTCCCGAGCGCGTTGGGCAGCTGGAAAAGAGGGTCAGAACCCCCCAAAAACCCAAAAAACCCCAAAATCACCCCCAAAAATGGGAATCTGCACCCCAAAAATGGGATCTGCACCCCAAAAAACCCCAAACTGGGATCAGTGCCCCCCAAAACCGCCCCCCAAATCCAGCCCCAAATCATCCCGAAGCGTTGGGCAGCTGGGAAAGAGGGTCAGAACCCCCAAAAAACCCCCAAATCACCCAAAAAACCCCAAAATCACCCCCAAAAATGGGATCTGCACCCCAAAAAACCCCAAATCGGGATCTGCACCCCCAAAAACCCCCCAAATCCAGCCCCAAATCGTCCAGTAGCGTTGGGCAGCTGGGAAAGAGGGTCAGAACCCCCAAAAACCCCAAAAACCCCCCAAAAAACCCCCAAAATCACCCCCAAAAATGGGAATCTGCACCCCAAAAATGGAATCTGCTCCCCAAAAAAACCCAAATTGGGATCTGCACCCCCAAAACCACCCCCCAAGCCCAGCCCCAAATCGTCCCGAGTGCATTGGGCAGCTGGGAAAGAGGGTCAGAACCCCCCAAAAACCCCCAAATCACCCCCAAAAATGGGATCTGCACCCCAAAAATGGGAATCTGCACCCCAAAAAACCCCAAACTGGGATCAGTCCCCCCAAAACCCCCCCAAATCCAGCCCCAAATCATCCCGGTAGCGTTGGGCAGCTGGGAAAGAGGGGTCAGAACCCCCAAAAAACCCCCAAATCACCCAAAAATCCCCCAAATCACCCCAAAAATGGAACCTGCACCCCCAAAAATGGGATCTGCACCCCAAAAAACTCCAAACTGGGATCAGTGCCCCCCAAAACCGCCCCCAAATCCAGCCCCAAATCGTCCTGAGCTGGTTGGGCGGCTGGAAAAGAGGGGTCAGAACCCCCAAAAATCCCCAAAATCACCCAAAAAACCCCCAAATCACCCCCAAAAATGGGATCTGCACGCCAAAAATGGGATCTGCACCCCCAAAAATTCCAGCCAGGACCCCCCAGACCCTCTCAAGACCCCCCAAATCTTCCCCAGGACCCCAAAATCTCCCCAAAATTTCCCCCAGGACCCCCCAAAATCCCCCAGGACCCCCCAAATTTCCCCAAATCCCCCCCAGAATCCCCCAAATCTGCCCAAGACCCCTCAAAATCCCCCCAATTCACCCCCAGGACCCCCAAATTTCCCCCAAATCCACCCAGGACTCCCCCAAACCTCCCAAATCCCCCCTCAAATCCCCCTCAGGACCCCCAAATCCTCCCCAAATTATCCCAAATCCCCCCAAACCCCCCAGGACTCCCCCAAATCTGCCCAAGACCCCCCAAAATCCTCCCCCAATTCCTCCCAGGACCCTCCAAATCTCCCCCAAATCCCCCCAAACCCACCCAGGACCCCCCCCAAACCTCCCAACCCCCCAAAATCCCCCAGGACCCCCAAACCCCCCAGCCCCCCAGTCCCCTCCCCCCACCGTCGATCAGCGCCTGCGTGGCCTCGTCGAACGGCGGCTCCTCCTGGGGGGCCCCTCCCTCCGGGGGGGCGGGGCAGGCTCCTGCAGGGGGAGGGGTGAGGGCGGCCCCACCCCCGAATTTGGAACCTCCAAATCTCGCCCCTCCCCCCCCAAACTCAGCCTCTCGTTTTCGGGGGGTTTCAACCCAAATTCGGAGTTTGGGACCCCCCCAGAAATTTGGGAACCCTCCGAAATTTGGGACCCCCCAAAATTTGGGGTTTGGAACCCCCCAAAAAATTTAGGATGTGGGGACTCCCCAAAATTTGGGGGTGCAGGGTGGGAAGACCCCAAAATTTTCCCCCCTCCCCCAAATTCCAGCCCCATTTTGGGGGGCTCCTCAGGGGTGCAAAATTTGGGGTCCCACCCCCAAATTTGGGTAAAACCCCCCAAAAATAAAATTTGGGACCCCCCCAAAAAAATTTAGGATGTGAGGACCTCCCAAAATTTGGGGTGCAGGGTGGGAAGACCCCAACATTTTCCCCCTCCCCCCCCAAATTCAGCCCCATTTTCAGGGGGTTTCCCCCAAATTTGGAGTTTGGGGCCCCCCAAAATTGGGACCCCCCAAAATTGGGACCCCCCTCCAAAATTTGGGGAATTTGGGGTTCAGACCTGCTCAGGCCCCCTCCTCCTCCTCCTCTTCCTCCTCCTCGGGCTCCTCCTCCTCCTCCTCGGGGGGCTCTGGGGGGGGGGCTCGGGGGAGTCCTGGGGGGATTTTGGGGGTCAGAACTACCCCAAAATTGGGGTGGGACCCCCCAAAAATCCCTGGGACCCCCCCCAAAAAAAATCCTCCCCCCAAAAAAAATCATCCCCAAAAAGAGCCCTTGAGACCCCTCCCCAAATTATTTGGGATCCCCTCCCCACCAAATTTTAGGTTCCCCCCCAAAAAAATCCCTCAGACTCCTCCCCCCAAAATTTTGGGGGACCCTTCCTCAAAATTTCCCCTCCCCCAAAAACCCACACATCTGGAGACCCCTCCCCAAAATTCATCTCTCCCAAATCTGGGGACTCCTCCCCAAATTTCCAACCTCAGACCCCCCAAATTTGAGGACCCCCTCCCCAAAATTTCCCTCCCCCAAGATTTGGGGTTCCCCCCCTCAGACCCTCCCATTGAGGGACCCCTCCCCAAAATTTCTCTTCCCTAAATTTCAGGACTCCCCTCCCCCCTAAATTTGGGGCCCCCAGACTCCCCCAAATTTTGGGACCCCTCCCCAAAATTCCGACCCCAAATCTGGGAACTCCTCCCCAGATTTCCAACCTCAGACGCCTTCCAAATTTGGGGACCCCTCCCCAGAATTTCTCTTCCCCCAAATTTGAGGACCCCTCCCCAAAATTCCCCCCCAGACCCCCCGGGGAATTTGGGGACCCCTCCCCAAATTCCCACCCCCCAAAACCCACAAACCTGGGGACTCCTCCCCAAATTTCCAACTTCAGACCTTCCAAATTTGGGGACCCCTCCTCAAAATTTACCCCTCCCCCCCAAAACTCACACATCTGGAGACCCCTCCCGAAATTCCCCCCAAATTTGAGGACCCCTCCCAAAAATTCCACCCCCCCGCCAACCCACACATCTGGAGAACCCTCCCCAAAATTCCCCCCCTCCAAATTTGGGGACCCTCCTCAAATTTGACCCCCCCAAATTTTGGGACCCCTCCCCAAAATTCTCCTCCCAAATCTGGGAACTCCCTCAAATTTCCAACCCCAGATCCACAAATTTGGGGACCCCTCCCCAAAATTCCCCCCCAAATTTGGGGGCCCTCCTCAAATTTGACCCCCCCCACATTTTGGGACCCCTCCCCAAATCTGGCCCGCCCCTCCCCCCACCTGTCGGCGGGGCCTGTCCCGGATCTCGGCCCAGATTCGCTCCCGGGCGTTCGGAATCCACCGAGGCCCCGGGGCCCAGCAGAGCCTGGGGGGGGGGCAAACCACGGGCTGGGAATTCTGGGGATTTTGGGGGAAATTTGGGGGGAATTTTGGGGGATTTTTAGGGGATTTTTGAGATTTTTTTGGGATTTTTTGGGGATTTTTTGAGGTTTTTTGGGGTTTTTTAATGGGAATTTTGGGAGATTTCTTTTGATTTTTTGGAGATTTTTTTTGAGAGATTTTTTGGGGGGATTTTTTGGGGGAATTTTGGGGGATTTTTAGGAGAATTTTTGAGATTTTTCTGGGAATTTTTGGGATTTTTTGGGGGATTTGTCAGGGATTTTTTTCAGGTTTTTGGGATTTTTTGGGGGATTTTTTGGGATTTTTAGGGGGAATTTTTGGGGGGATTTTTTTGGGAATTTTTTTGGAGTTTGTTTGGGGGATTTTTTCAGGTTTTTGAGATTTTTGGGGGGATTTTTTTAGGGGAATTTTGGGGGGATTTTTTGAGATTTTTGAGATTTTTGGGGGTTTTTAATGGGAATTTTGGGAGATTTTTTTTTTTTTTTTTAGGGGAATTTTGGGAGATTTCTTTGGATTTTTTTGGAGATTTTTTTGAGATTTTTTTGGGGATTTTTTGGGATTTTTTGGGGATTTTTTAGAGGAATTTTGGGGGATTTTTTGGGGACTTTTTTGAGATTTTTGGGGGATTTTTAGGGGACTTTTTGAGGTTTTTTTGGGATTTTTTTGGGGAATTTTGGGGATATTTTTGGGTGTTTTTTGGGGGGTTTTTTGGGTGTCTTTTAGGGTTTTTGGGTGTTTTTTGGGTTCTCACCTCGGCCTCAGCATCATCCAGCCCAGGGTGGGCCTGGAGCTCCGGCAGGATCAGCCTGGGGGGCACAGGGGGGACCCCAAAACCCGTCAGGACCCCCCAAAAAAACCCCAAAACTCCCAGGGACCCCCAAAATCCCCCCAAAATCCCCAAATTGTCACCTTGGGGAAGGATTTGGGGTTTTTTGGGGTTTCTGGAGTCTCCCAAAACCCTCTGAGGGACCCCAAAACCTTCTCAGGGACCCCAAAACCACCCAGGGACCCCAAAATTCCTCCCAGGACCCCCCAAAAATCCCCCAAACCCCTCCCATAGGGACCCTTCTCTCCCACCCTGGGGAGGAGTTTTGGGTTTTTTGGGGTTTCTGGAGTCCCCCAAAACCCTCTGAGGGACCCCAAAACCCTCTGAGGGACCCCAAAACCTTCTGAGGGACCCCAGAATTTTCTGTGGGACCCCAAACTCCCCCCAGGCCCCCCGGACTCGCCGTCCATCCCCGTCCAGGTCCAGCTCTGCGAAGGTTTCGGCCGCTCTGGCCTCGTCCTGCGCCGCCGCCCTCTGCTCTGCTGGGGACAGTGCGGGCTGGGGCACCCCAAAAACCAGCCAGGCGCCCCAAAATTCACACGGGGAACCCCAAAGTTTACACAGGGAGCCCCAAAAATTCATCAGAACCCCAAAAATCCCTCCCAGTTCCTCCCCGTTTTCTCCTGTGTTCCCCCCGCTTTGCTCGTTTGGGATCTTCCAAAGGACCCCAAAAAAATCCTAAAAAATCCCCAAATCCTCCAGGATCCCCAAAATCCCTTCAGGGACTCCAAAAATCCTTCAGGGATTCCAAAAATTCACACAAGGAGCCCCAAAAATTCATCAGAGCCCCAAAAATCCCTCCCAGTTCCTCCCCGTTTTCTCCTGCGCTCCCCCCGTGTTGCTCGTTTGGGATCTTCCAAGGGGCCCCAAAAAAACTTCTAAAAAATTCTAAAAAATCACAAAATCATTCAGAACTCCCCCAAAAATCCCTTCAGGGACCCCAAAATTTACACAGGGATCCCCAGAATTCATCAGAACCCCAAAAATCCATCCCAACTCCTCTCTGTTTTCTATTTTGTTCCCCCCACTTTGCTCGTTTGGGACATTCCATGAATCCAAAAAAAAAATTCTAAAAATCCCCAAAAATCCTCAAATGCCCCCTAAAGTGCCCCCAAAAAATCCCAAAAATTCCCTCAAAAAAATGCCCTAAAATGCACCAAAAAATCCCAAAAAATGCCAAAAATCCCCCAAGAAAGCCCTAAAATGCCCCCCAAAAAAATCCCAAAAACCCCCCAAAAAATCCTAAAAAATCCCCAAAAACTCCAAATCCCTCCCAAAATCCCTTCCAAAATATTTGGAAATCCCCCCAAAAATCCCCCCAAAATAACCGAAAAAATCCCCCAAAAAATCCCCAATCCTCCCTAAAATGCCCCAAAAAATCCCAAAAAATCCCTCAAAAATCCCCAAAAAAACCCCCAAAAATCCCAAAAAAATTCCCAAAAAATCCCCAATCCTCCCTAAAATGCCCCAAAAAATCCCGAAAAAATCCCCCAAAAATACCCCAAAAATGCCCCATAAAATCCCAAAGAATCCCTGATTCCCCCCTAAAATGCCCCAAAAAAATCCCGAAAAAATGCCAAAAAATCACCAAAAAATCACCAAAAAATCCCAAAAAGCCCCTAAAAATGCTCGAAAAAAATCCCCAAAAAAATTCCCCCAAATTCCCCCCAATTCCCCGGCCCCCAGCCCCCCTTACCCCCCATTTCCTGCGGTGCTCCCCCGGGCCTCCTGCTCGGGTCCCTCCGCCGCCTCCTTGGCCGCCCGCAGGGTCCCCACGCGCTGCTGCAGCTCCCTGAGGGCCTCCTGCAGCCCCCCCAGCCGGGCCTGGGACCCCAAAACACACCAGGGTCACCCCAAAAATATCCCTAAAATGTCCTGGAATTATCATTAAATTATCCTGGAATTATCCCAAAATCATCCCCAAAATGTCCTGGAATTACCATTAAATTATCCCCAAATTATCCTGGAATTATCATTAAATTATCCCAGAACCGCCCCCCCAGCCGGGCCTGGCCCCCCCAAAACACACCAGGGTCACCCCAAAATTATCCTGGAATTATCCCAAAACCATCCCCAAAATATCCTGGAATTATCATTAAATTATCCTGAAATTATCCTGGAATTATCATTAAATTATCCTGAAATTATCTCAGAAACCTCCCCCCAAAAATCACCCTGCAGCCCCCCCAGCCGGGCCTGGGCCCCAAAACACACCAGGGTCACCCCAAAAATATCCTGGAATTATCCCAAAATCATCCCCAAAATGTCCTGGAATTATCATTAAATTATCCCCAAAATATCCTGGAGTTATCCTGTAATTATCATTAAATTATCCTGTAATTATCCTGAAATCATCCCCACATTACCCTGAAATTATCCCTAATCACCCCCAAATTATCCCAAATTTTCCTGAAATTATCCTGAAACGACCCCAAAATTATCCCAAATTATTCCAAAATCATCCTGACACTACCCTGAAATTACCCCAAACTTTCCTGAAATCATCCCCAAATTATCCTGAAATTACCCCAAAATTACCCCCAAATTATCCCAAAATTACCCCAAATTTTCCTCATATCACTCCCAAATTATCCCAAATTTTCCTGAAATTATTCTGAAATTACCCCTAAAGCATCCCTCAATTACCCCAAAATTACCCTAAACTTATCCCAAATTATCCCAAAATAATTCCAAAATCATCCCCAAATTTTCCTGAAATTACCCCAAATTATCCCAAAATCATCCCCAAATTACCCTGAAATTACCCCCAAAATTCCCAAAAATCCCTCAAAATACCCCAAACCCCCACCCCAAGCCCCCCAAAATCCCCAAAATCCCCAAATTTTCCGTTTTCCCCACCTGTTTCTCGCGTTTGCCCTCGGCCGCCTCCCGCACCAGGCGCTGCCGCAGCGCGAAGCCCTCGCGGGCCAGGGCGGCCGAGCGCAGGCGGGCCTCGCGTTCCTGCCGGCCCCGCTCCCTGGAACCCCAAAAATCCATCCCATAATACACCCCAAAACTCTGGGATTCCCCCTGAGCCCGTCCCAGTCCATCCCAGTACATCCCAGTTTGTCCCAGTCCATCCCAGTCCATCCCGAGCGCAGCCGGGCCTCGCGTTCCTGCCGGCCCCGCTCCCTGGAACCCCAAAATCCATCCCATAATACACCCCAAAAACATGGGAATCCTCCTGAGCCATTCCCAGTACATCCCAGTCCATCCCAGTCTGTCCCAGTCCATCCCGAGCGCAGGCGGGCCTCGCGTTCAGCCCGGCCTCGTTCTCTGGGGGGACAAAATCCATCCCATAATACACCCCAAAAATACAGGAACCCCCCTGAGCCCGTCCCAGTTCAGCCCAGTCTGTCCCAGTCTGTCCCAGTCCATCCCAGTCTGTCCCAGTCCATCCCGAGCGCAGGCGTGCCTCGCGTTCCTGCCGGCCCCGCTCCCTGGGGGGACAAAATCCATCCCATAATACACCTGGGGGGACCCCAAAACTCTGGGATCCCCCCTGAGCCATTCCCAGTCTGTCCCAGTCCATCCCAGTCTGTCCCAGTCCATCCCAAGCTTAGCCGCGCCTCGCGTTCCTGCCGGCCCTCAGCTCTCTGGGGGGACAAAATCCATCCCATAATACATCCCAAAACTCTGGGATCCCCCCTGAGCCATTCCCAGTCCCTCCCAGTCCATCCCAGTCCATCCCAGTCCCCCCCAGTCTGTCCCAGTCCCTCCCAGTTCTCCCAGTATCACCTGCAGCTGTTCTCACACCGGGCCCCGCTCCCCCACTCGTCGGTGCCGTCGCAGCAATCTGGGGGTGAGGGGGCTCAGCACGGGGGGACCCCAAAAATACCCAAAGTTATCCCAAAAATACCCTAAATTATCCCAAAATTATCCCAAAATCGCCCCAAAAATACCCAAAATTATCCCAAAATTATCCCAAAATTAACCCAAAATCACCCCAAAAATATCCCAAAAATACCCAAAATTATCCCAAAATCACCCTAAAACCTAGCCCCAAAATCACCCCAAAAATACCCCAAAAATACCCAAAATCACCCCAAAAACCGCCCCAAAAATACCCAAAATCACCCCAAAATTATCCCAAAAATACCCCAAAATTATCCCAAAATCACCCCAAATATACCCAAAATTATCCCAAAATGATTCCAAAATTATCCCAAAAATTAACCCAAAATCACCCCAAAAATACCCAAAATCACCCCAAAATTACCCAAAATTATCCCAAAAATACCCCCAAATTATCCCAAAAATACCCAAAATCACCCCAAAATGCCCAAAATCACCCCAAAATTATCCCAAAATCACCCCAAAATTACCCAAAATTATCCCAAAAATACCCCCAAATTATCCCAAAATACCCAAAATTATCCCAAAATCACCCCAAAATTATCCCAAAAACCGCTCCAAAATGATGCCAAAATGATCCCAAAAAATTCCCACAAAATTATCCCAAAATCACTTCAAAATCACCCCAAAATTACCCCAAAATTGTCCCAAAATGATCCCAAAATCACCCCAAAAACCGCCCCAAAAGTACCCAAAATTATCCCTAAATTATCCCAAAATCACCCCAAAATTTCCCCCAAAATTATCCCATAATTACTGCAAAATTAGTCCCAAAAACCCCCAAAATCACCCTCAGAATTCCCCCCAAATCGCTCCAGATCCCCCAGGACCCCCCAAATTTCTCTCAGGACCCCCAGGACCCCCCAAATCCCCTAAACCCCCAAAATCCTTCCCCAAATCCCCCCAGAGCCCCCAAAACCCTTTAAAATCCCTCCCAAATCTCCTCAGAATCCCCCAAAATCCCCCCAAAATCGCTCCAGATCCCCCAGGACCCCCCCAAACTTCTCTCAGGACCCCCCAAACAGCCCCAGGACCCCCCAAAATTCCCCAGGACCCTTTAAAATCCTTCTCCCCAAATCCCCCCAGAACCTCAGAAAACCCCTTAAAATCCCTCCCAAATCTCCTCAGGAGCCCCCTAAAATCCCCCCAAAATCCCCCCAAAATCGCTCCAGATCCCCCAGGACCCCAAAAACCCCTTAAACCCACCCAGGACCCCCCAAATCCTCCTAGGACCCCCCAAAATTCCTCCAAAACCCCAAAATCCCTCCCCAAATCACTCCCCAGACGCCCCCAAAACCCTTTAAAATCCCTCCCAAATCACCTCAGAAACCCCTGAAATCCCCCAAAATCCCCCTAAATCACCCCCAAAATCACTCCGGAACCCCCAGGACCCCCCAAACTTCTCTGAGGACCCCCAGGACCCCCAGGACCCCCCAAAAATCCCCTCAGGACCCCCAAAATCCCTCCCCAAATCCCCCCAAGACGCCCCAAAACCCTTTAAAATCCCTCCCAAAATCACCTCAGAAACCCCCAAAATCCCCCCAAAATCGCCTCCAGATCCCCCAAACTTCTCTGAGGACCCCCAGGACCCCCCCAGGACCCCCCAAACCCACCGCAGACGCCGTCGTTGACGTGGGCAGCGGGGATGGAGCGCGGCCGGTGCCCGGCGTTGGTGCAGTGGAAGCGCCCGTTGGGGCAGGCGGGGGTCCCTGGGGGGGTTTTGGGGGTCCCCGTGAGTCTGGGGGGGCACCCAGGGAGAATTTGGGGACCCCTCGTGAGTCTGGGGGGGCACCCAGGGAGAATTTGGGGACCCCTCCCCAAAATTTGGGAGGTGAGGAGGGTCCTTGAGGGTCCCTAAGGGGCCAAAAATTGAAGCGAGAGCTGTGAGGCAGGGAGAACTTGGAGGTTTTTGGGGGTCCCTAAGGGGGTTTTGGGGGTCCCCATGAGTCTGGGGGGGCACCCAGGGAGAATTTGGGGACCCCTCGTGAGTCTGGGGGGGCACCCAGAGAGAATCTGGGGACCCCTCCCCAAAATTTGGGGGATGGGGAAAGTCTCTGAGGGGCCTTGGGGTCCCAAAATTGAGACGAGAGCTCTGAGAAAATTTCACGATTTTCAGGGTCTCTAGGGGTTTTGGGGGGGTCCCTGGAGGGATTTTGGGGGTCCCTCGTGAGTTTTGGGGGGCCTGGGGAAAGCACTCAGGGAGATACTGGAGACCCCTCCCCAAAATTTGGGGGGTGGGGAAGGTCCCTGAGGGGCCTTGGGGGGCCAAAAATTGAGGGGAGGGCTCTGACTGAGGCGATTTTGGAAGTTTTTGGGTCCCTGGGGGATTTTGGGGGGTCCCAGGTCAGATTTTTGGGGGGTCCCAGGAATCAGATTTTGGGGGGTCCCAGGAGTGGTTTTGGGGTTCCCAAGTCGGATTTTTGGGGGTCCCAGGTCGGATTTTGGGGTCCCACCAGGCTCATCAAACCCATCTTGGCAGTCGCAGCTCTGGGGGTGATTTTGGGGCAGTTTTTAAGGATTTCTGTCAGGGGGGTTTTGGGGGTCCCAGAAGCTCTGGGGGGTTTTTGGGGGTCCCAGGTCGGATTTTTGGGGGTCCCAGGATTAGATTTTGGGGGTCCCGGAATCGGATTTTGGGGGTCCCAGGAGCGGTTTTGGGGTCCCACCAGGCTGGTCAGACCCGTCCTTGCAGTGACAATTCTGGGGCTCCCTGGGATGGTTTTGGGGCAGTTTTGGGAGCAGTTTCTAGGGGGTCCCAGAAACTCTGGGGGGTTTTTGGGGGTCCCGGGTATCGGATTTTGGGGGTCCCGGAAGTCAGTTTTTGGCAGTCCCGGGAGTGGGATTTTGGGGGTCCCAGAGTCGGATTTTGGGGGGTCCCAGGTCGGATTTTGGGGTCCCACCAGGCTCATCAAACCCATCTTGGCAGTCGCGCAGCTCTGGGGGTGATTTTTGGGGGCAGTTTTGGGATTTCTGTCAGGGGGTTTTGGGGGTCCCAGAAACTCTGGGGGGTTTTTGGGGGTCCCGGGTCGGATTTTGGGGGTCCCGGGGCGGTTTTGGGGGTCCCACCAGGCTCATCAAACCCCTCCTGGCAGTCACAGCCCTGGGATGGTTTTGGGGCAGTTTTGGGGGCAGTTTTGGGGGTCCCAGAGCTCTGGGGGGTTTTGGGGGGTCCCGGGTCGGATTTTGGGGGTCCCAGGGCGGTTTTTGGGGGTCCCGGGTCGGATTTTGGGGGTCCCAGGGCGGTTTTTGGGGGTCCCAGGGCGGTTTTGGGGTCCCACCAGGCTCGTCAAACCCCTCCTGGCAGTCACAGCTCTGGGGGTATTTTGGGGGCTGTTTTGGGATTTCTGTGGGGGGTTTTGGGGTCCCAGAGCTCTGGGGAGGTTTTGGGGGTCCCGGGTCGGATTTTGGGGGTCCCAGGTTAGATTTTGGGGGTCCCAGGGCGGTTTTGGGGTCCCACCAAGCTCATCAAACCCCTCCTGGCAGTCGCAGCTCTGGGGGCTCTCTGGGTGGTTTTGGGGGCAGTTTTGGGGAGCAGTTTTGAGGCAGTTTTGGGGCAGTTTTTGGGGCAGTTTGGGGGTCCCAGAGCTCTGGGGGGTTTTTGGGGGTCCCGGGTCGGATTTTGGGGGTCCCGGGGGCGGTTTTGGGGGCCCACCAGGCTCGTCAGACCCGTCCCTGGCAGTCGCAGTAGTGGGAAGTCGTTGACCCAGGCTGAAGGCCACGGAGTCGGAACCGTCCAGGCAGCTTGACCTCGAGGGGTCGTAGAAGGGCAGCTCTGGGGGGGATTTTGGGGGGGAATTTTGGGGGATTTTGGGATTTTGGGGGAATTTGACAGAAATTTGAGGGGGGTTTAAGGGAGCGATTTGGGGGGTCCTGGGGTGATTAAAGGGGGATTTGGGGGGATTTGAGGAGGATTTGAGGGGGATTTCAGGGCGATTTGGGGGATTTGGGGAGGATTTTGGGGGTGATTTGGGGGATTTGGGGGATTTGGGGAGGATTTTGGAGGGATTTTGGGATTTTGAGGGGATTTGGGGGGAATTTAGAAGGAATTTGAGGAGGTTTAAGGGGCGATTTGGGGGGTCCTGGGGTGATTAAAGGGGGATTTGAGGAGAATTTGGGGATTTTGGGGGATTTGGGGATTTTGGGGGATTTGGGGATTTTGGGGGATTTTGGGGGATTTGGGGGATTTGGGGATTTTGAGGATTTTGGGGATTTGGGGGATTTTGGGGATTTGGGGGATTTTTGGGGGATTTAGGAGGATTTGTGGGGGTTTAAGTGGGACTTGAGGGTGATTTGAGGGGTGATTTAGGAAAAGATTTGAGTGGGATTTGGAGGGGTTGGGGGTGAATTTTGGGGAGATTTGGGGGGGTTTTGGTTATAAAAGGTTTTTAGGAGTGATTTTAGGATTATTTTGGGATGTTTTTGGGGTTTTTTGGGGTGCCACTCACGGGCTCAGGGCCACCCCCAGGGCCGTGGCACCGTCACCTCGGGGGGGTCCAGGGTGGATTTTGGGGGGATTTTGGGGGGTTTTTGGGTCCAGGATTATTTTGGGATTATTTTAGGGTGATTTTGGGATGTTTTGGGTTATTCTGGGGTGGTTTTGGGTTATTTTGGGGGTTATTTTGGGGGGGATTTTGGAGTGGATTTGGGGGATTTGGGGGGATTTCAGGTTCAGGGAGATTTGGATATTTTGGGGGTGTTTTTCGGGTGATTTTAGGATTATTTTAGGGAGCTTTTGGGTTATTTTGAGATTATTTTAGGATTAATTTGGGGTTATTCTGGGATGTTTTTGGGATTATTTTGGGTGTTTTTGAGGTGCCACTCACGGCTCAGAGCCACCTCCTGGTGTCCCAGGGTGGATTTGGGGTGGGATTTTAGGGGAATTTTGGGGATTTTGGGGGTTTTTGGGTTCAGGATTATTTTGGGATGTTTTTGGGTGTTTTTGGGGTGTCACTCACGGCTCAGGGCCACCCCCGGGGCCGCGGCACCGTCACCTCGGGGGGTCCTGGGTGGATTTGGGGTGGGATTTTGGGGGATTTTGGGTTTTTGGGTCCAGGATTATTTTGGGATGTTTTTGGGATGTTTTTGGGTGTTTTTGGGGTGTCACTCACGGCTCAGAGCCACCTCCTGGTGTCCCAGGGTGGGTTTGGGGATGGATTTTGGGGGGATTTCGGGGGGATTTTGGGGGAATTTGGGGTTTTTGGGTCCAGGATTATTTTAGGATTATTTTGGGGATTATTTTGGGATGTTTTTGGGGTGTCACTCACGGCTCAGGGCCACCCCAGCGGCCGTGCACCGCGTCACCTCGGGGGGGTCCTGGGTGGATTTGGGGTGGGATTTTGGGGAATTTTGGGGATTTGGGGGTTTTTGGGTCCAGGATTATTTTGGGATGTTTTTGGGGTGTTTTGGGGTGTCACTCACGGCTCAGCGCCACCCCCCGCTGCCAGCGGCACCGTCACCCTCAGGGGGTCCTGGGTGGATTTGGGGTGGGATTTTGGGGAATTTCGGGGATTTTGGGGGAATTTGGGGTTTTTTGGGTCCAGGATTATTTTGGGATGTTTTTGGGGTGTTTTTGGGGTGTCACTCACGGCTCAGCGCCACCCCCCGGGGTCGCGGCACCGTCACCTCGGGGGCTCCGCCCAGCGCCAGCGGCAGCAGCAGGAGGGGGAGGGGCAGCATGGCGGGGCTGGGGGAGGGGGCACCCGAGTCAGGGACCCCCAAAATCCCCCAGAGACCCCAAAATATCCTTAGAGACCCCCAAAATCCCCCAGAGACCCCAAAGTATCCTTAGAGACCCCCAAAATACCCTTGGAGACCCCCAAAAATCCCCCCTAGAGACCCCCCAAAAATATCCTTAGAGACCCCCAAAATCCACCCAAAACCCCAAAATCCCCCCAGAGACCCCAAAGTATCCTTAGAGACCCCCCAAAATATCCTTAGAGACCCCAAAACCCCCCAGGGACCCTCAAAATCCACCCAGAGACCCCCAAAATCCCCCAGAGACCCCCAAAATATCCTTAGAGACCCCCAAAATACCCTTGGAGATCCCCCAAAAATCCCCTCAGAGACCCCCCAAAAAATACCCCTAGAGACCCCAAAATCCACCCAGAGACCCCCAAAATCCACCCAGAGACCCCCCAAAATCACCCCAGGGACCCCAAAAATCCACCCAGAGACCCCAAAATCCACCCAGAGACCCCCCAAAATCACCCCAGGGACCCCAAAATATCCTTAGAGACCCCCAAAAATCCACCCAGAGACCCCCAAAATCCACTCAGAGACCCCCCAAAAATTCACCCAGAGACCTCAGACCCCCCAGACCCTCAAAGCTCCCCCCAAAAATTCCCTTTAGACCCCCTGAATCCCCCAAATTTCCCCTCAAATCGCCCCTTGGGACCCCCAAATCTCCCCTGGACCCCCCAAATCCCTCAGATTCCCCTAAAACCCCCCAGAGACGCCCCCCAGACCCCATAAATCTCACTTTGGAACCCCTCAAACCCCTCAGATCCCCTTTAAACCCCCAAAATCCCCAAAATCCCCAAAATCCCCCCCAAACCCACCCGGTACCGCTCGGGGCCTCACGCGCGCGCCTCAGGCCCCACACGGCGGAACCGGAAGTTGACAGGAGGAACTTCCGGTCGCTCAGCCGGCGGCCGCCATCTTGTGTACGGATAGCTCTTCCCATGGGCGCCGCCATCTTGTGTACGGATAGCGCTTCCCTATGGGCGTCGCCATCTTGTGTACGGATATTGCTTCCTATGGCGCCGCCATCTTGGTTACGGAATCTCAACCAATCAGCGCCCGAGCGTCCCGTTGCCACAGCGACAGGGGGGCGGGGCCAAGGGGCAGCTGAGACTGGGGTTCTGTGCGGAATTTGGGGAGGATTTTGGGGGGTTTTGGGGAATTTGGGGTGAGATTTGGAGGATTTGGGGGTTCTGGAGAGAATCCGGGGGTCTTGGGGGATTTGAGGGTCCTAAGGGGGGAATTGGGGGGGTGCTGGAGGGGATTTGGGGGGTTCCAGGGGATTTGGGGGAGTCCTGGGGGGATTGGAGGGAAAATTGGGGGGGATTCTGGGGGTCTGAGGGGGATTTTGGGGGTCCTGAGGAGGAAATTCGGGGGATTTGGGGGTGAGATTTGGGGGATTTGGGGGGTTCTGGGTGGGATTTGTGGGTTCCAGAGGGAAAATTTTGGGGGGATTTGGGGGAAATTTGGGGGATCTGAGGGTTCCCAAAGCCCCCTGACCCCCGTGCCCCCCCCAGATCTGGGACCCCCCGATGGCCACTGGAGACTCCGGTAAGGGGGGGAGGGGGGAAATTGGGGGGGGGGTCCTGGGGGGTCCTGGGAGGGATTTTGGGGGTCCTGAGAGATTTTTGGGGTCCTGAGAGATTTTTGGGGTCCTGAGGGATTTTGGGGGGCTCTGGGGGGTCTCTGACCCCTCTGTCCCCTCCCCCCAGGCCGGACCCGGCCCCGGCGCCGCCCCCGGGACCCCCCCGAGCCCCCCCGGGACCCCCGGCAGGACCAGGTGGGTCCGACCCCCCAAAAATGACCCCGCGGTGACCCCGTGGTGACCCCGCGGTGCCCCCACGGTGACCCCCGCCCTCCCCCCAGGTGTGGGGGCTCCCGGGGGTCCCTGGGAGCAGCTGCAGCTGCGGGGGGAGGAGACGGAGAGAGTGCGGGGGCTGTACCTGAGCGTGGGGGAGCTGCTGCAGGTGAGACACACCTGGGACAGGTGAGAGACACCTGGGCACACCTGGGCACACCTGGGACACACCTGGGACAGCTGAGACACACCTGGGACACACCTGGGACACACCTGGGGCACACCTGGGACAGGTGAGACACACCTGGGACAGGTGAGAGACACCTGGGGCACACCTGGGACAGGTGAGAGACACCTGGGGCACACCTGGGACAGGTGAGACACACCTGGGGGCACACCTGGGACACACCTGGGGCACACCTGGGGCACACCTGGGACAGCTGAGACACACCTGGGACACACCTGGGACACACCTGGGGCACACCTGGGACAGCTGAGACACACCTGGGACAGGTGAGACACACCTGGGACACACCTGGGACACACCTGGGGCACACCTGGGGCACACCTGGGACAGCTGAGACACACCTGGGACACACCTGGGACACACCTGGGGCACACCTGGGACAGCTGAGACACACCTGGGACAGGTGAGACACACATGAGATACACCTGGGCACACCTGGGCACACCTGGGGCACACCTGGGACACACCTGGGACACACCTGGGCACACCTGGGACACACCTGGGACACACCTGGGGCACACCTGGGACACACCTGGGACACACCTGGGACAGGTGAGAGACACCTGGGACAGGTGAGACACACCTGGGGCACACCTGGGCACACCTGGGCACACCTGGGACAGGTGAGAGACACCTGGGACAGGTAACACACCTGGGATAGGTGAGACACACCTGGGACAGGTAACACACCTGGGCACACCTGGGGCACACCTGGGCACACCTGGGCACACCTGGGACACACCTGGGCACACCTGGGCACACCTGGGACACACCTGGGACAGGTGACAGACACCTGGGACAGGTAACACACACCTGGGAGCACCTGGGCTCACACCTGGAGGGTCGCACCTCTTCCCCACCTGTTCTGCTCTCACCTGTGCAGGCCGAGGGCTCCGGGCCCGCTGGCTGCTGGGCGGGGCCGAGGTCACACCTGTCCCATTGACACCTGTCTCGTTCTCACGTGGTCTCACGTGGTCTCACGTGTCTCACCTGTCTCACCTGTCTCACCTGTCACACCTCTCTCACCTGTCTCACCTCTCTCACCTGTCTGTTCACACCTGTCACACCTGTCTCACCTGTCCCATTCTCACCTGTCCCATTCACACCTGTCCCATTCTCACCTGTCTCACCTGTCACACCTGTCTCACCTGTCTGTTCACACCTGTCTCACCTGTCTCACCTGTCCACACCTCTCTCACCTGTCTCACCTGTCCCATTCTCACCTGTCCCATTCTCACCTGTCTCACCTGTCCCACCTGTCTCACCTGTCTGTTCTCACCTGCGCAGGCCGAGGCGCTGCGGGCCCGCGCGCTGCTGGGCGGGGCCGAGGCGGAGCTGCTGCGCAGGCGCAGGAGGCTGCGGGGGCTGCAGGGCCGGGGGGGAGGGGGCGGGAACCGACAGGTACCGGAGGGGGGGGGGCCCAAAATTGGGGGGGCTGGATTGGGGAGGGGACTCCAAATTTGGGGGGTCCCAAATTGGGGGGTCCTGGGTTGAGGGGGGACCCCAAATTGGGGGGGCTGGATTGGGGGGGGGGTCTCTATGGGTTGGGGGGGCTGTAGATTGGGGGGGGTCCCAAATTGAGGGGGGATGGATTGGGGGGGTCCCCATAGATTGGGGGGGTCCCAAATTGGGGGGTCCTGGATTGGGGGGCTCCAAATTGTGGGGGGGTCTCTATGGATTGGGAGGGTCCCAAATTGGGGGGGAGTGGAATTAGGGGGGGGGGTCTCCATGGATTGGGGGGTCCCAAATTGGGGGGTCCTGGATTGGGGGGCTCCAAATTGGGGGGTCTCTATGGATTGGGGGGCTCTAGATTGGGGGGGTCCCAAATTGAGGGGGGATGGATTGGGAGGGTCCCAAATTGGGGGGGCTGGATTTGGGGGGGTCCCCATAGATTAGGGGGGGCTCCAAATTTGGGGGGGCCCGGATTTGGGGTCTCTATGGATTGGGGGGCTCCAAATTGGGGAGGGGGATGGATTGGGGGGTCTCTCTGTGTCAGGGGGTCCCCCCATATCTTCGGACCCTTCTCGACCCCCGTTGTCCCCCAGGTCCGGGGGTCCCGGCGGGCGGGGGGGCGCCGGAACCGCGGGGAGAGGTACGGGGGGGTTGGGGGGTTGGGGGGATTTGGGGGGATTTGGGGGGTTTGGGGGGTCTCGGGGGGATTTTGGGGGAAATTTTGGGGAGGGGGAACAGGCGGAATTTGGGGGGGAATTTGGGAGGGATTTAGGGAGATTTGGGGGGCACAGGGGGAGATTTTGGGGGACTCTGGGGGATTCCTGGAGGAATTTGGGGGGATTTTGGGGGTCTCTAAATGGATTTTGGGGGGGATTTTTGGTGGATTTTGGTGGATTTTTGGGGTCTCTGAAGGGATTTTGGGGGGTCCCCGCCCCCATCCCCCTCTATCCCCTCCCCCCCCAGCCCGAGCCCCCCCCAGGTGTGGCCGCCGTGGGGGGAGGGGCAGGGGAGCCCCCCATCGCCCCCCCTGCGGGGACCCCCCGGAGACCCCCCCGGGGACCCCAGCGGTGGTGACGTCAGCGGCGGTGACGTCAGCGGTGACACTGCCCCGGGCCACGCCCACCAGAGCCCGGCCACAGGTGAGACCCCCCCAGTGTCACCTGAGGGTCACCTGAGGGTCATTAATGTCACCTGAGTGTCACCTGTCCCTGTCTCACCTGTCCCAGGTGTCTCACCTGTGTCACCTGTGTCATCTGAGTGCACCTGTGTGTCACCTGAGGGTCACCTGTGTCATCTGAGGGTCACCTGTCCCTGTCTCACCTGTCCCAGGTGTCTCACCTGTGTCACCTGTGTCATCTGAGTCACCTGTGTGTCACCTGAGTGTCACCTGTGTCATCTGAGGGTCACCTGTCCCTGTCTCACCTGTCCCAGGTGTCTCACCTGTCACACCTGTGTGTCATTAATGTCACCTGGGTCACCTGTCTCACCTGTCCCAGGTGTCTCACCTGTCACACCTGTGTGTCATTAATGGCACCTGAGTGTCACCTGTGTCACCTGAGGGTCACCTGTGTGTCATTAATATCACCTGTGTGTCACCTGAGTGTCACCTGTGTCACCTGAAGGTCACCTGAGTGTCACCTGTCCCTGTCTCACCTGTCCCAGGTGTCTCACCTGTGTCACCTGTGTGTCATTAATGTCACCTGAGTGTCACCTGTGTCACACCTGTGTTACTTGTGTTACCTGAGTGTGACCTGTGTGTCACCTGAATCACCTGTCTCTCACCTGTCCCAGGTGTCCCAGGTGTCTCACCTGTCCCAGTCTCTGTCCCGGCTCCGGGCCGAGGCCGCGGCTCTGCGGGGGCGGCTGCGGGGGGAGCACCTGGGAGCACCTGGGACACACCTGAGCACACCTGGGACACACCTGGGCACACCTGGGACACACCTGGGCACACCTGGGACACACCTGGGCACGGCTGGGACACACCTGGGCACACCTGGGACACACCTGGGCACGGCTGGGACACCTGGAACACAACCTGGGAGGTGAGTGAGGCACACCTGGGCACACCTGGGCACACCTGGGCACAGCTGGGCACACCTGGGCACACCTGGGACACACCTGAGCACACCTGGGACACACCTGGGAGCACCTGGGACACACCTGGGCACACCTGGGACACCTGGAACACAACCTGGGAGGTGAGTGAGGCACACCTGGGCACACCTGGGCACAGCTGGAAACGCCTGGGGCACACCTGAGCACACCTGGGCACACCTGGGCACACCTGAGCACACCTGGGCACAGCTGGGAACACCTGGGACACACCTGGGAGCACCTGGGCACACCTGGGACACACCTGGGCACGGCTGGAACACACCTGGGCCACAACCTGGGAGGTGAGTGAGGCACACCTGGGCACACCTGGGACACACCTGGGCACACCTGGGCACAGCTGGGACACACCTGGGAGCACCTGGGGACACCTGGGACACAGCTGGGCACACCTGGGCACACCTGGGCACAGCTGGGCACACCTGGGCACACCTGGGCACAGCTGGCACATACCTGGACACACCTGGGAACACCTGGGAATCCCCCCTGGGAGGGGAGTGAGGCACACCTGGGGGACAGGGACACACCTGAGCACACCTGGGTACAACTTGGGCACAGCTGGATACACCTGGGCACACCTGGGACACACCTGGGGGATGGGACACACCCGGGACACACCTGGGACACACCTGGGCACAGCTGGCACACACCTGGACACACCTGGGAACACCTGGGGACACCTGGAACACAACCTGGGAGGTGAGTGAGGCACACCTGGGCACAGCTGGGACACACCTGGGACACACCTGGGAGCACCTGGGACACATCTGGGGGATGGGACACACCCGGGACACACCTGGGGCACACCTGAGCACACCTGAGCACACCTGTGCACACCTGAGCTCCTCTGGGGTCGTGAGGGACCCCTCCCCCCGGCGTGAGGGGGCGTGGTCACGCACGGAGACCTGGCGCAGGTGAGCCACGCCCTGGGCGGGGCCTCGGCTCGGCTGGAGAGACTCCTGACACACCTGGGACAGGTGAGGGGAGGGGCACACCTGGGACAGGTGAGCGACACCTGGGACACACCTGGGACAGGTGAGGGGATTGTTTTTGAGGTCACACCTGCCCAGGTGAGCTGTTTGGGCACACACCTGCCCAGGTGAGCTGTTTTGGGCACACACCTGTCCATTGAGCTGTTTTTGGGTCACACCTGCCCAGGTGAGCTGTTTGGGCACACACCTGCCCAGGTGAGCTGTTTGGGCACACACCTGCCCAGGTGAGCTGTTTGGGCACACACCTGCCCAGGTGAGCTGTTTTGGGGTCACACCTGTCCAGGTGAGCTGTTTGGGCACACACCTGCCCAGGTGAGCTGTTTGGGGGTCACACCTGCCCAGGTGAGCTGTTTGGGCACACACCTGCCCAGGTGAGCTGTTTTGGGCACACACCTGTCCATTGAGCTGTTTTTGGGTCACACCTGCCCAGGTGAGCTGTTTGGGCACACACCTGCCCAGGTGAGCTGTTTGGGCACACACCTGCCCAGGTGAGCTGTTTGGGCACACACCTGCCCAGGTGAGCTGTTTTGGGGGTCACACCTGTCCATTGAGCTGTTTTGGGGTCACACCTGCCCAGGTGAGCTGTTTTTGGGTCACACCTGCCCAGGTGAGCTGTTTGGGGTCACACCTGCCCAGGTGAGCTGTTTTTGGGTCACACCTGCCCAGGTGAGCTGTTTTGGGGGTCACACCTGTCCAGGTGAGCTGTTTGGGGTCACACCTGTCCAGGTGAGCTGTTTTGGGGTCACACCTGCCCAGGTGAGCTGTTTTTGGGCACACACCTGCCCAGGTGAGCTGTTTTTGGGCACACACCTGCCCAGGTGAGCTGTTTTTGGGTCACACCTGCCCAGGTGAGCTGTTTTGGGTCACACCTGCCCAGGTGAGCTGTTTGGGGTCACACCTGCCCAGGTGAGCTGTTTTGCCCCCTCCCCCCAGGATCCGGGTGCTCCCTCCCCCCGACCCCCGGGCGCTGCTGCAGCTGCTAGGGAGCTGCTGCGGTGGCGAGGGACCCCCCCAAAACTCTGCCTGGGACCCCCCGAGAGCCCCCCCACAGGTGAGAATTTGGGGAGGGGGGGGTCCTGAGCTGATTTCGGGGGGTGCTGGTCCCATTTTGGGGGATTCTGGGGGGTCCAGAATCAATTTTTGGGGGCGGATTTGGGGGGTCCCGAGTTCATTTTGGGGGGTCCCGAGTCCTTTTTGGGGGGTCCCGAGTCCATTTTGGGGGTCCCGAGTCCTTTTTGGGGGAGTCGGGGCTGAATTTGGGGGTCCCGAATCCATTTCGGGGGCTCCTGACTCAATTTTGGGGGGGTCCTGGGTTAATTTGGGGGGGGGGTCTGGAGGGGTCCCGAGTCCAGTTTGGGGGGATTTGGGGGTCCCGAGTTCATTTTGGGGGTCTCGAGTCCATTTTGGGGGAGGGATTTGGGGGTCCTGAGTCCACTTTGGGTGGGGGGGTCTGAGCAAATTTGGGGGGGGGGTCCTGACCTGGATTTGGGGGGTCCTGACCCCATTTGGGGGGAGGCTGGGGGGGTCCTGAGTCCATTTTGGGGGGGTCCTGACCTATTTTGGGGGTCCCCTTTGCTGATTTTTTTGGGGGTCCCGACCCATTTTGGGGGGTCCCGGTTTCTGGTTTTTGGGGTCCCCTGATGGATTTTGGGGGTCCCGGTCGCTGGTTTGGGGGGTTTTTGGGGTCCCGGTTTCTGGTTTTGGGGGATTTTTGGGGTCCCCATTGCTGGTTTTGGGGGTCCCCTGACTAATTTTTGGGGGTCCCCTGACCCATTTTTGGAGTCCCGGTTTCTGGTTTTGGGGGTTTTTTGGGGTCCCCTGATGGATTTTGGGGTCCCCAGACCCATTTTTGGGGTCCCCTGATGGATTTTGGGGTCCCCTGACCCATTTTTGGGGGTCCCCTGACCCATTTTTGGGGTCCCCCAGCCCCCCGGCCGCAGCAGGAGGAGCCCCGGCGCTGCCCCCCAGCTCTGAGGGTGAGGGGGGGGGGCCGGGGGCGGATTTTGGGGGGCCCCGGGTGGTTTTGGGGGGTCCCTGGGAGGTTTTGGGCGTCCCTGGGGGGTTTTGGGGGGTCCCTGGGGGGGTTCTGGGGGGCCCCGGGTGGTTTTGGGGGTCTCTGGGGGGTTTTGGGGGCCCCGGGTGGTTTTGGGGGGTCCCTGGGGGATTTTGGGGGCCCTGGGTGGTTTTGGGGGTCCCTGGGGGGTTTTGGGGGGTCCCTGGGGGTTTTGGGGGGTCCCTGAGGGGTTTGGGGGGATTTTGGGGGTGATTTTGGGGGTCCCCGGGTGGTTTTTGGGGGAGCTCTTGGGGGGATTTTTGGGGGATTTTGGGGATTTTTGGCATCCTTGAGGGGTTTGGGGGATTTTGGGGATTTTTGGGGGTCCCAGAGGAGATTTTGGGGGTCCCTGGGTGGTTTTGGGGTGGTTTTTGGGTGATTTAGGGTATTTTGGGGTGTATTTTGGATGTTTTGGGGTATTTCTGGGGTATTTTGGGTATTTTTGGGTATTTTTGGGTGTTTTGGGGTATTTCTGGGGTATTTTTGGGTGTATTTTGGGTGGGTTTGGGTATTTTGGGGTATTTTGGGTATTTTTTGGTATTTTTGGTGGTTTTTGGGTGTGTTTTGGATATTTTTGGGTGGTTTTAGGTGGTTTTGGGTATTTTGCGGTATTTTTTGGGTGTTTTTGGGTGTTTTTTGGGTGTATTTTGAGTTATTTTTTGGGGTGTATTTTGGGGTATTTTTGGTTATTTTTTGGGTGTATTTTGGGTGGTTTTGGGGTGTTTTTGGGGTGTATTTTGGGTGTATTTTTGGTTATTTTTTGGGTGTATTTTGGGTGTTTTTGGGGTCCCTGACCGCGCCCCCTCCCCCCAGACGAGGCCGCCCCCGCCCCTCCCCCATCCCGGGCTCTGCTCAAGCGCCGCGCGCGGCTCCTGCTGCAGGGGGGGAGGGGCGCGGCCCAGTGACCAGTGCGGACCAGTGCGGACCAGTACGGACCAGTATAAACCAGTACGGACCAGTATAAACCAGTACGGACCAGTATAAACCACATAAACCAGTATGGACCCGTATGAACCGGTATAAACCAGTATGGACCTGTACAAACCGATATGGACCAGTACGGACCAGTATAAACCGGTATAAACCAGTATGGCCAATATGGATCAGTAAAATCCAGTACAAACCAGTACAAACCACTATAAACCAGCATAAACCAGTACAGACCAGTATGCACCAGTCTGGATCAGTGTACACCACTATAAACCAGTATAGACCAGCATGGACCACTACAAACCAGTATGGAGCAATATAAACCAGTACAAACCAGTAAAGACCAGTATGCACCTGTATAAACCAGTATGGACCAGTACAGACCAGTCCAAGCCAGTATAGTCGAATCCAAACCAGTATAAACCAGTATGCACCAGTCCCTCCCAGTGGCCCCCAGTTCCCCTCAGCCCTTCCCAGTATAATCCCAGTACAACTCCAGTCCAATCCCAGTCCCTCCCAGTCCATCCCAGTCCATCCCAGTTCTCCCATTAAAGCTCGCTGTGCCCTCCCCCTGTGCCTGGGTCACTTTTTGGGGTCCCCGTGTGAATTTTGGGGTTCCCGGGAGGATTTTTGGGGTTCCAATGTGAATTTTTGGGGTCCTGTGTAAATTTTTGGGGTCCCCGTTTGGATTTTTGGGGTTCCCGTTTGGATTTTTGGGTTCCCGGGAGGATTTTTGGGGTCCCCGTTTGGATTTTGGGTTTCCCGGGAGGATTTTTGGGGTTCCAATGTGAATTTTTGGGGTCCCCGTTTGGATTTTTGGGGTCCCCTTTTGGATTTTGGGTGTCCCGTGTGAATTTTTGGGGTTCCCGGGAGGATTTTTGGGTGTCCCGTGTGAATTTTTGGGGTCCCCGTGTTAATTTTGGGGTTCCCGTGTGAATTTTTGGGGTCCCCGTTTGGATTTTTGAGGTTCCCGTTTGGATTTTTGGGTTTCCCGGGAGGATTTTTGGGGTCCTGTGTAAATTTTTGGGGCTCCCGTTTGGATTTCAGGGTTCCCGGGAGGATTTTTGGGGTCCCCGTGTGAAATTTTGGGGTCCCCCTTTGGATTTTTGGGGTCCCCGTTTGGATTTTGGGGTTCCCGTTTGGATTTTGGGGTTCCCGTTTGGATTTTTGGGGTCCCCGTTTGGATTTTGGGTTCCCGGGAGGATTTTTGGGGTTCCAATGTGAATTTTTGGGGTCCCCGTTTGGATTTTGGGGTTCCCGTTCGGATTTTTGGGGGTCCCCGTTCGGATTTTGGCTGCCCCGGAGGATTTTGGGGCTCCCAAACCTTCCTCCCTCCCCTCCTCCCGCCCCTCCCCCTCCCTTATCTCTCCCCCCCAGCCCAGCCCCCGCCCAGGGGGGGAGGGGCGGGCACCAGCCTTATCGGGGGGCCCCCAAAAACAACCCCCAAAACCCCCGAACCCCCAAACCCGCCATGGCGGGGCCGGGGGCGCTGCTGCTGCTGGGGGCGCTCCTGGGGGCTCCCCCGGGCCGGGGGGCGCGGGGGGGCGCGGGGGCTCGAGAGCCCCCGGAGCTGGGAGGAGGAAGGTACCAGGAATTTGGGGGGACGGGAATTTGGGGGAATCTGAGGGGGACTTGGGGGCTTTGGGGGGAACCTGGGGGTCTTAGGGGGATTTGGGGGATTTTGAGGGCTTTGGGGGAGCCTTGGGGGATCTGGGGGAATCTGGGGGGATCTTTTGGGGGACTTGGGGGCTTTTGGGGAGTTTGGGGAGATCTGGGGGAATCGGGGGATTTTTGGGGGGATTTGGGGGATTTTTGGGGGGATTTAGGGATTTTTGGGGGACTTTAGGGGACTTGGGGGGCTTGGGGGATTTGGGGGAATCTGGGGAATTTGGGGGTTCTAGGGGGGCATTTTGAGGATTTGGAGGGAATTTTGGGGGATTTTGGGGGGTCTTGTGGAGGTTTGGGGGGATTTTTGGGATTTGGGGGATTTTTTGGGGGGATTTGGAGGGAATTTGGGGGATTTTGAGGAATCTTGAGGAAGTTCGGGGGGATCTTTTGGGATCTTTTGGGAGTTTTCGGGGGGTTTTGGGGGATTTTGGAGGATTTTGGGGAAGTTTTTGGGGGTTTTGGGGAGATTTGGGGGGAATTCAGGGAAGTTTTGGGGGAATCGGGGAGCTTTTCAGGGGAGGCTCTGGGAGGTCTGAGGGATCTTTGGAGGAACTTTGGGAGGTCTTTTGGGGAGGAGCTTTGGGGGAATCTTTGGGGGTGAATTTTGGGGGAGTTTGGGAGGGACTTTTAGGGATTTGGGGGAGTTTTCGGGGGAGGTTTGGGGGATTTTGGAGGATCTTTGGGAGGGTTTTGGGAGGCTTTGGGGGGCTTAGGAGGGAGCTTTTGGGGGATTTTCAGGGGAGGTTTTTGGGGATTTTGGAGAGATCTTTTGGGAGGCTTTTGGGGGGAGATTTGGGGAATTTTGGGGAAGTTTCTCGGAGGTTTTGGGGGAGATTTGGGGGAATTCAGGGGAGTTTTGGGGGGATTTTGGGGATTTTGTGGATTTTGGGGGAAGTTTGGGGAGGATTTTGGGGGATTTTCGGGAGGTTTTGGGGAGTTTGGGGCGGTTTTGGGGGAATTTGGAGGGTTCAGGTTTGGGGGGTTTCGGGGGGATTTTGGGGTATTTTGGGGGATTTCGGGGGTTTTGGGGGGTTTTGGGGGTTGGTGTGAACGCCTCGTGTGACCCCTTGTGTCACCCCCGTGTCCGCAGTGCCCCTGACCCCCTGAGTGACCCCCGAGTGACCCCTGACCCCCGAGTGACCCCTGACCCCCGAGTGACCCCCGAGTGACCCCTGAGTGACCCCTGGGTGACCCCTGAGTGACCCCTGAGTGACCTCTCCTGACCCTGACCCCTCTCTGCCCGCAGTGTCCCTGACCCCCGAGTGACCCCTGAGTGACCCCCCGAGTGACCCCCTGAATGACCCCTGACCCCCGAGTGACCCCCTGAGTGACCCCTGGGTGACCCCTCGGTGGCCCCCGTCCCGCAGTGTCCCTGACCCCTCAGTGACCCCCTGACCCCGTGACCCTCAGTGACCCTCAGTGACCCCTGGCTGACCCCTGGCTGACCCCTGGGTGCCCCCGTCCCGCAGAGTGTCCATCGTGCGCCGCTCGGGAGCCCCTCCCCCGCACTGTTTCTCGCGGGGACGCTGCACGAGCTGCGCTGCTTCTGGGACAGCCCCGGCGAGCCCGACCAGCGCCGCTTCGCCTCCAGTTCCGCCTCGAGTGAGTGACCCTGACCCCTGAGTGACCCCTGAGTGACCCCTGAGTGACCCCTGAGTGACCCCTGAGTGACCCCTGAGTGACCCCTCACTGACCCCTGAGTGACCCCCTGAGTGAGCCCTCACTGACCCCCACGGGGAGCCCGACCCGCGCCGCTTCCGCCTCCAGTTCCGCCTCGAGTGAGTGACCCTGAGTCACCCCTGACCCCTGAGTGACCCCTGAGTGACCCTGAGTGACCCCTGAGTGACCCCTCACTGACCCCCTGAGTGACCCCTGAGTGACCCCTGACCCCTGAGTGACCCCTGAGTGACCCCTCACTGACCCCTGAGTGACCCCTGAGTGACCCCTCACTGACCCCGGGGGAGCCCGACCCGCGCCTTCGCCTCCAGTTCCGCTTCGAGTGAGTGACCCTGACCCCTGAGTGACCCCTGAGTGACCCCTGAGTGACCCCTGAGTGACCCCTCACTGACCCCTGAGTGACCCCTGAGTGACCCCTCACTGACCCCGGGGAGCCCGACCCATGGCGCTTCCGCCTCCAGTTCGCCTCGAGTGAGTGACCCTGAGTCACCCCTGACCCCTGAGTGACCCCCCACTGACCCCCTGTGTGACCCCTGAGTGACCCCCTGAGTGACCCCTGAGTGACCCCCTGAGTGACCCCCTGAGTGAGCCCTCACTGACCCCGGGGAGCCCGACCACATGGGCGCTTCCGGCTGCAGTTCGCCTCGAGTGAGTGACCCTGAGTGACCCCTGACCCCTGAGTGACCCCCACTGACCCCCTGAGTGACCCTGAGTGACCCCTGAGTGACCCCTGAGTGACCCCCGGGGAGCCCAACCCGCCGGCGCTTCCCGCCTGCAGTTCCGCCTTGAGTGACCCCTGACCCCTGAGTGACCCCTCACTGACCCCTGAGTGACCCCTGAGTGATCCCTGACCCCTGATCCCTGAGTGACCCCTGAGTGACCCCTGAGTGACCCCTCACTGACCCCTCACTGACCCCCGGGGACCCCGACCCATGGCGCTTTCGGCTCCAGTTCCGCCTCGAGTGAGTGACCCCTGAGTGACCCCTGACCCCTGAGTGACCCCTGAGTGACCCCTCACTGACCCCAGACTGACCCCTGACCCCTGAGTGACCCCTGGCTGACCCCTGTCTGACCCCTGACCCCTGGCTGACCCCTGTCTGACCCCTGTGTCCCCAGGCAGGACCCTGGCAGGACTGTCCCCTCCTCGCCGTCCCGCTGTCCCCCGGGGGATCCTGGTGTTCTGTGTGACCCCTGGCTGACCCCAGACTGACCCCTGACCCCCTGTCTGACCCCTGTCCCCAGGCAGGACCCCTGGCAGGACTGTCCCCTCCTCGCCGTCCCGCTGTCTCCCCGGGAAGCGGCTCCCGCTGCTGGTGTTCTGTGTGACCCCTGACTGACCCGTGACCCCAGACTGACCCCCTGGCTGACCCCTGGCTGACCCCTGGCTGACCCCTGACCCCCGAGTGACCCCTCACTGACCCTGTCTGACCCCTGTCTGACCCCCCCAGGCAGGACCCGTGGCAGGACTGTCCCCTCCCGCGCCGTCCCGCTGTCCCCGGGGCGCGGCTCCCGCTCGCGGCTCCGCCCCCCAGGCCCGGTTCTGGTGCTCGCTGCCCGCGGCCGCCACCGTCACCTTCGTGCCGCTGGAGCTGCGCGTGCTGCATGGGACCCCCGGGGACACCACCGGGGACACCGGGGACACCGGGACCCCCCAGAAACCGCCGGGACCGCCGGGACCGCCGAGACCCCACCCGGGGCCACCGTGACCACCGAGATCCCACCCGAGACCACCGAGACCCCACCGGGAGCCCCCCAGGGGACACCGGGGACACCGAGACCCCACCCGAGACCCCCAGAGACACCGAGATCCTCCCCGGGGCCACCGTGACCACCGGCACCCCACCCGAGACCACCGAGACCACCGAGACCCCCCCGGGACCACCCCGGACACCGAGATCCCACCCGAAACCACCGGGACCACCGAGACTCCACCCGGGACCACCGAGATCCCCCCGGGGCCACCGAGACCCCCGGGACCCCCCCAGAAGGGCCGGAGCCCCCTCCCCCGAGCCCCCCTGTTCCAGCGGACCCTCTACATCGACCAAGTCGGTACGGGCGGGATTTGGGGGGTCAGAGCCCCTGGGGGTTTTTGGGGGGGATTTTGGGGGGGTCAGAGCCTCTGGGGGGATTTTTTGGGGGGATTTTGGGGGGCGTCAGACCTTGGGAGGGGGATTTTGGGGGGATTTTGGGGGGATCAGAGCCTCTCGCGGGGATTTTGGGGGGATTTGGGGGGTCAGACCTTGGGAGGGGGATTTTGGGGGGTCAGAGCCCCTGGGGGGATTTTTGGGGGGGATTTTGGGGGGGGGGTCAGAGCCCCTGGGGGATTTTTGGGGGGATTTTGGGGGGTCAGACCTTGGGAGGGGGATTTTGGGAGGATTTGGGGGGTCAGAGCCTCTGGGGGGGATTTTTGGGGGGGATTTTGGGGGGGTCAGACCTTGGGAGGGGGATTTTATGGGGGTCAGACCCTTTGGGGGGATTTTGGGGGGATTTGGGGGGTCAGAGCCTCTGGGGGGATTTTTTGGGGGGATTTTTGGGGGGTCAGACCTTTAGTGAGGATTTTTGGGGGCGATTTTGGGGGATCAGACCCTTTGGGGGGATTTTTGGGGGAATTTTTTGGGGGGTCAGACCTTTAGGGGGCATTTTTGGGGGGGATTTGGGGGGGATTTTGGAGGGAATTTTGGGGGTTCAGACCATTGGGGGGGGTCTCGGGGGGGATTTTGGGGGGGTCAGACCTTTGGGGGGGGATTTTGGAGTTTTGGGGGAGAATTTGGGGTGAATTTTTGGGTTTTCAGGGGGGATTTTTGGGGTGAATTGGGGTTTTCAGGGGGATTTTTGGGGGTGAACTCGGGGTTTTTGGGGTATTTTCAGGGGGATTTTTGGGGTGCATTGGGGTTTTTGGGGTCTGTGATTTTTTGGGGTGCCCCCTGACCCTGCCCCTCCCCCAGTGCTGCCGGGGCCCCCCAGAACGTGCCGGGGGGCAGAATTCGGGGTGAATCCGGGGGGATTTTTGGGGGTATTTTCAAGGGGATTTTTGGGGTGAATTGGGGTTTTTGGGGTCTGTGATTTTTTGGGGTGCCCCCTGACCCTGCCCCCTCCCCCAGTGCTGCCGGGGCCCCCCAGAACGTGCCGGGGGGCAGAATTCGGGGTGAATCCGGGGGATTTTTGGGGGTATTTTCAAGGGGATTTTTGGGGTGCATTGGGGTTTTGGGGTCTGTGATTTTTGGGGTGCCCCCTGACCCTGCCCCCTCCCCCCAGTGCTGCCGGGGCCCCCCAGAACGTGCCGAGGGGGGCAGAATTTGGGTGAATTTGGGGTGAATTCGGGGGATTTTGGGGGTATTTTCAGGGGGATTTTTGGGGTGAACTCGGGGTTTTTGGGGTCTGTGATTTTTTGGGGTGCCCCCTGACCCTGCCCCCCCCAGTGCTGCCGGGGCCCCCCCAGAACGTGTCGGTGTCGGCCGGGGGGCGCGGGGGGGAGCTGTGCGTGCTGGGCGCCCCCCGGGCCCTACCTGCACTCCAGCCTGGTCTTGAGCTGCCCTGAGCCCCGGGGGGCCCCCGAAACCGTGAGAGAGAATTTGGGGTGCGGGGGGCAGCTGGGGGGGGCTGAGGGGGGATTTGGGGGATTTGGGGGGGAATTGGGGGCTCTGGGGGGTGATTTGGGGGTCACTTCGGGGCTTTTGGGGGCCCTTGGGGGATTTTGGGGGTCCCTTGGGAGGTTTTGGGGGTCCCTGGGAGTTTTGGGGGTCCCTTGGGGGGGCGATTTGGGGGTCCCAGGGAGGAGATTTGGGGACTCTGGGGGAATTTTGGGGTCCTTTGAGGAGGTTTTGGGGTCTTTTAGGGGGTTTTGGGGTTCCTTGAGGAGGTTTTGGGGTCCCTGGGGGGCGATTTGGGGTCTCTGGGAGGCATTTTGGGGTCCCGTGGGGAGGGTTTTTGGGGGTTTTGGGGTCCCTGGGGGAGTTTTGGGTTCCCTCGGCAAATTTTGGAGTCCCTGGGGGTGATTTGGGGTCCCTGGAGTGGAATTTTAGGTCCCTTGGGGGGGGGATTTGGGGTCCCAGGTGGATTTTGGGGTCCCCATTGTATTTTTGGGGTCCCCACGGTGTGTTTAACCCCTTCCCGCCCAGGCGGGGGTCCCGGTGCAGGGATCAGGGGGTCCTTGTTGTGTTTTTTATGGGGTCCCTGTTGAGGTTTTTGGGGTTTCCGATTTCCCGGGTGGATTTGGGGGTCCGTTGTGGGGATTTTGGGGTCCGTTGTGGGGATTTTGGGGGTCCCCATGGTGTTTTTGGGGTCCGTTGTGGGGATTTTGGGGGTCCCCACGGTGTGTTTAACCCCTTCCTGCCCAGGTGGGGGGTCCCGGTGCAGGGATCGGGGGGATCCCTGTTGTGTTTTTTATGGGGGTCCCTGTTGTTTTTCTGGGGTTTCCGATTTCCGGGTGCATTTTGGGGGTCCTTTTGGAGATTTTGGGGTCCCCATGGTGCTGGGGTCCCCGGCCCCCCGTTTAACCCCTTCCCGCCCAGGTGGGGGTCCCGCAGGGATCGGGGGATCCCTGTTGTTTTGGGGTTTTTTGGGATCCCTGCTCTGTTTTTGGGGTTTCCGATTTCCCGGGTGGATTTGGGGTCCGTTGTGGGAGATTTTGGGGGTCCCCAGGGTGTGTTTAACCCCTGGGTGCCCAGGTGGGGGTCCCGGCGGCCGGCGAGCAGGGGGTCGGGGGGGCACTGCGGGCAGCACCGCACACTGGGTGCAGGTGCAGGGCCCCTGGGCCAGACAGGGCTGAGCTACGGGACATGGGTGGACTGGAGCTCTGGACTGGGGACACTGCAGCGAGGACTGGCGACACTGGGGGACTGGGGGCACTGGGGGGACTGGGGGCACTGGGGGACTGGGGATACTGGGGGACTGCGGTCACTGGGGATACTGGGGACACTAGAGTTGGGGGGACTGGGGACACTGAGGATACTGGGGACACTGGGAGCACTGGGGACACTGAGGGACACTGGGGACACTGGGGAGCACTGGGGACACTGGGGGACACTGGGGGACACTGGGGACACTGGGGGACACTGGGGGCACTGGGGAGCACTGGGGACACTGGGGGCACTGGGGCACTGGGGGCACTGGGGCACTGGGGACACTAGGGGGACACTGGGGATGCTGGGGACACTGAGACACTGGGGGACACTGGGGACACTGGGGGACACTAGGGGACACTGGGGACACTGGGGACACTGGGGACGCTGGGGGCACTGGGGACACTGGGGACACTGGGAGCACTAGGGGACACTGGGGACACTGGGGCACTGGGGGCACTGGGGACACTGGGGACACTGGGGGCACTGGGGCACTGGGAGCACTGGGGACACTGGGGACACTGGGGATGCTGGGGGCACTGGGGACACTGGGGACACTAAGGGGACACTGGGGACACTGGGGGCACTGGGGGCACTGGGGACACTGGGGGCACTGGGGACACTGGGGACACTGGGGATGCTGGGGGCACTGGGGACACTGGGAGCACTGGGGACACTGGGGACACTGGGGGCACTGGGGCACTGGGGGCACTGGGGACACTGGGAGCACTGGGGACACTGGGGACACGCGGGGGGTCCCTGAGCACCAGGTGACCCCCTTGTGTCACCCCCTGTGTCACCCCGTGTCACCTGTGTCACCCCGTGTCACCTGTGTCACCCCGTGTGTCCCACGTCACCCGAGGGTCACCTGTGCCACACCCTGTGTCCCCATCCCCAGTGCACCCTTGGGGCGAGCATGTGTCAGTCACCCTTGTGTGTCCCCCAGATGTCCCCAATGTGTCACTCCTGTGTCACACCCCTGTGTCACCTGTGTCATTCCCATGTGTCACCCTGTGTCACTCCTGTGTCCCCAATGTCCCCAAATGTGTCCCCAATGTCCCTAAATGTGTCACCCATTGTGTCACCCCGTGTCACCCTGTGTGTCCCCGCTGTCCCCAGACCTGGACGGGGTCACTGGCCCTCCTCTCTGCTGGTGCTGCTGCTGCTGGGACTGGGAGCACTGGGACTGCTGGGACACCGCCGGTACTGGCACTGGGGGGACTGGGGGGACTGGGAGCACTAGGACTGCTGGGACACCGCCGGTACTGGGACTGGGGCACTGGGGGACTGGGAGGGACTGGGAGCACTGGGACTGCTGGGACACCGCCGGTACTGGCACTGGGACGACTGGGAGAGGGACTGGGAGCACTGGGACTGCTGGGACGCGGGGACTGCCCGGTACTGCAGCTGGGGACTGGGGACTGGGGACTGGGGGACACGGTACAGCTGGGACTAGCTGGGACACTGGTACTGGGACTGGGAGGGACTGGGGGGACTGGGAGAGGACTGGGAGGGACTGGGACTGCTGGGACACCGCCGGTACTGGCACTGGGGGGACTGGGGGGGGACTGGGGGGGACTGGGAGGGACTGGGAGGGACTGGGAATAGGACTGGGATGAACTGGGAGTGCTGGGACTGCTGAGACACCGCCGGTACTGGGACTGGGAGGGACTGGGAGGGACTGGGAGGACTGGGAATGGGACTGGGAGGGACTGGGATGGACTGGAAATGAGATGATGGGAACTGAATGGACTGGGAGCACTGGGACTGCTGGGACACCCCCAGTACTGGGAGCTCTAGAGGATTTGGGGGTGTCTCTGACATTTTGGGGTCCCCAGGGACGCTCGCGTCGAGCTGTGGGGTGTATTTGGGGTCTCTCTGATATTTTGGGGGTCCCTCTCTGATATTTTGGGGTCCCTCTCTGACACTTTGGGGTCCCCAGGACGCTCGATGCCGAGCTGTGGGGTGTATTTGGGGTCTCAGTGACATTTTGGGGTGTCTCTGACATTTTGGGGTCCCCAGGAGCTCCGTGCCAAGCTGTGGGGTGTATTTGGGGTCTCTATGATATTTTGGGGGTGTATTTGGGGTCTCAGTGACATTTTTGGGGTCCCTCTCTGACATTTTGGGGTCCCCAGGACGCTCGATGCCGAGCTGTGGGGTGTATTTGGGGGTCTCAGTGACATTTTGGGGTGTATTTGGGGTGTCTCTATGACATTTTGGGGTGTCTCTGACATTTTGGGGTCCCCAGGACGCTCCGTGCCGAGCTGTGGGGTGTATTTGGGGTCTCTATGATATTTTGGGGTCCCTCTCTGATATTTTGGGGGTCCCTCTCTGACATTTTGGGGTCCCCAGGAGCTCCGTGCCAAGCTGTGGGGTGTATTTGGGGTCCCTATGATATTTTGGGGTGTATTTGGGGTGTCTCTGACATTTTGGGGTCCCCAGGGACGCTCGTGCCGAGCTGTGGGGTGTATTTGGGGTCTCTATGATATTTTGGGGTGTCTCTGACATTTTGGGGTCCCCAGGACGCTCCGTGCCAAGCTGTGGCCGCCGGTCCCGGGCCCCGAGCGGGAGTTCGAGGGGCTCTTCAGCCCTACTAGCGCAACTTCCAGGTCAGGATGGGCATTTTGGGGGGGATTTGGGGGATTTTGGGAATTTTGGAGATTTGGGGGCTCTGGGGCACAGGGGTACAGGGGGATTTGGGGTGGGGGTTTGGAGCAGATTTTGGGCGATTTTTTTGGGATGTTTTGGGTTTTTGGGTGATTTTCGGGGATGTTTTTGGGTGATTTCAAGGATATTTTTTGGGGTTTTTGGAGATATTTGGGGGATGTTTTGGGTGATTTTTAGGGATGTTTTCGGTGATTTTTGGGGATATTTTGGGTGATTTTTGGGGATATTTTTGATGATTATTTGGGATATTTTGGGTGATTTTTAGGGATATTTTTGATGATTATTTGGGATATTTTGAGTGATTTTTGGGGATATTTTGGGCGATTTTTGGGGATATTTTGGGGCGATTTTTGGGATATTTTGGGCGACTTTTGGAGATATTTTGGGCGATTTTTGGGGATATTTTGGGGGATTTTGGGGGATATTTTATGATTTTTGGGGATATTTTGGGCGATTTTGGGGGATATTTTGGGGAGGTTTCTGAGCCGTTTAACCCTTTCCCTCCCGCAGCTGTGGCTGTGCCAGAGCTCGGGCTCCCCCTGCGCCCCCCCCGCCCCTCCCCCGCTGGAGGCCGAGGACTCGGTGGAGGAGGTGGGGGGAGGGCCGGGGCTCCCCGCCCTGGCCCCGCCCCCCGGCCCCGCTGACCCCTGCCCCCCGCGCGCGGCCCCCCGCGGGCCCCCTCCCCTCGCCCAGTTTCGAGTACACGCTGTTCGAGCCCGGCTCCGCCCTGCTGCGCCCCTCCCCCTACGCCAACCTGGCCCCGCCCCCCAAAGGCCCCGCCCCCAAGTGGGACGGACACGCCCCCATTACGTCATCTGCTCCTGACGGCCGCCGCTGACGTCACAATGGAGCAGTGTCGCCGTCAGCGTGACGTCACGCTGGGATGCAATGATGTCATCGGAGAAGGGATGGCGTCACACGGGGGCCACAATGACGTCATCGCGGAGGGGACGCGGTGCAGTGACATCACATGGAAAACGATGGGTGACGTCATGGCATAATGGACTTAGCGTGACATCATATGGGGAAACAATGACGTCATCGCAGAAGGGCGTGTCTGATGTCATAGCACGGCGATGTCATCACTTAAAGGACTTGGGATGACGCTTCATGAGCGCACGATGACGTCATCGCAGAGGGGACACGGCGCAGTGACGTCATCACACAGCGATGTCGCGTGGAAAGGACGGTGATGTCATCACGGAAGGGACTCGGGATGACGTCACACGGGGGCACAACGACGTCACCGCAGAGAGGACACGTCTCTGATGTCACACAAGGCACAATGACGTCACGCAGGAGGGGCTGATGGCGCCACGACACGGGGGCACAACACGGTGACGTCACACGTGGAACAATGACGTCATCGCGGAGGGGACGGGGGACGTTCACGACAGAAGGGACTTGTCAGGATGACGTCACACTGCACAATGATGTCATCACGCAGGGGACGCGCCACGGTGACGTCACAAGGACGGGGCGTGTCACGGTTACGTCACACCGAAGGGGCAGATGACGTCACGGCAGGAGGGATGCGTCACGGTGACGTCACACGGACAGGACAGATGACGTCATCGTGGGGGGAACCTCGCCCCGTGGAGTCACACAGGGGGGACACAGTGACATCATCACAGGGGGGACACGTGGCACGGTGACGTCATCACAAAGGGGATGTGACATCACGGTGACGTCACACACGGGGTCGGGGAGGGGACAGCGAATTCCGCCTGCTTTGGGTTTTTAATGATTTTGTACAATAAAAGTGACACCGGCACCACAGAGCCACTGGGGACACTGGGAGGGACTGGGAGGGACTGGGAGCACTGGGACAGGAGCACTGGGACACTCTGGGGGCGGCTCTGGTGCCACTGGGAGCACTGGGAGCACTGGGACAGGAGCCTGGGACGCTCTGGTGCCACTGGGGAGTGACTGGGAGCACTGGGACACTCTGGGGACGCTCTGGGGACACTGGGAGCACTGGGAGCACTGGGACACTCTGGGGACACTGGGAGTGACTGGGAGCACTGGGACACTCTGGGGACGCTCTGGTGCCACTGGGAGCACTGGGACACTCTGGGGACGCTCTGGTGCCGCTGGGGCCCCGGGGGTGGCCCAGCCCGGCGGGGGGAGGGGCTGATAACGCTTATCGGGAGCGCGCAGCTGCCGCGGGTGGGGACACCTGGCACCGCGTCACCCCCCGGGGCCGCCCGTGTCCCCAGGACAGCGGGAATGACGTCACCGGGCACTGGGAACGTGTCACCCACCGGGTCCTTGTCACTCGTGACGGAGGGGTGACGTCACAGCCCCCGCCACCCGCGTGGGGAGTGACACTGAGTCCGTGTCACCTGGGGGGATGACAACAGACCCGTGTCACCCATCGGGTCCCTGTCGCCATTGGCTCTGAGTCACCAGTGGAGGGGTGGCACCGAGCCCGTGTCACCCATGGGGTCCGTGTCACCAGAGGGGGGGTGACATCGAGGTCCTTGCCACTCGTGGGGGGGTGACATCGAGTCTTTGTCACTGGTGGGGGCGACACCGAGTCCGTGTCACCCCCGGGCTGGCTGTGGCACCACCGGGTCCGTGCCACTCTGGCCGTGTCACGCCCAGCGCTCCTCGCTGTCGCCGTCCCCCTCGCAGCCGCTGTCGCTGTCGCTGTCGCTGTCTCCCCTGTCGCTGTCGCTGTCGCTGTCGCTGTCCCCCTCGCCGTCCCCGGCCCCGCGCCGGCCCAGCCGCAGCCGCCACCGGCGGGGCGCGCTCCCGGGGCAGCGCAGCGTCACCCGCGCGCGGCCGGCGCCGGGGCGGTGCCCGCGGGCCGGGCTCAGGCGGCAGCGCGCGGGGAAGAAGCGCAGCAGCGGCGCCAGGAGCTGCGGCCCGGCCGGGGGACAGCGCAGCGCCGCCACCAGCTTCAGGGCCCGCGGGCGCGCCGCGCGTCAGCTCCAGCAGCAGCGCGGCCAGGCGCCACGGCACGGCCGGGCACCGCCCCACGTAGCGCTCCAGCCCGTCCAGCAGCAGCAGCGCCGGCGGCTGCGCGGCACAGCCACACCCGCGCCAGCAGCTCGCGACACAGCGCCGGCGGGAGCGCGGGTAGCGCAGCTCCAGGCTGCTGGGTGCGGGGACAGGGGACAGAGGGACAGGGGACACAGAGGGACAGGGGACAGAGGGGACAGAGGGACAGGGGACAGAGGGACAGGGGACACAGAGGGACAGGGGACAGAGGGACAGAGGACAGGGACAGAGGGACAGGGGACAGGGGACACAGAGGGACAGGGGACAGAGGGACAGGGGACAGAGGGACAGGGGACAGAGGGACAGGGACAGGGGACACAGAGGGGACAGGGGACAGAGGGACAGGGACAGAGGGGACAGAGGGACAGGGACAGAGGGACAGGGGACAGAGACAGGGACAGGGGACACAGAGGGACAGGGGACAGAGGACAGGGACAGAGGGACAGGGAGCACAGAGGGACAGGGACAGAGGGACAGAGGGACAGGGGACAGAGGGACAGGGACAGGGGACAGAGGGACAGGGACAGAGGGACAGGGACAGAGGGACAGGGACAGGGGACAGAGGGACAGGGACAGGGACAGAGGGACAGGGACAGAGGGACAGGGACAGGGGACACAGAGGGGACAGGGGACAGAGGGACACGGGACAGGGGACACAGAGGGACAGGGGGACAGGGGGACGGGGGACAGGGGGACAGAGGACACAGAGGGACAGGGGGACAGGGGGACGGGGGACAGGGGGACAGAGGGACAGGGGACACACAGGAGACAGGGGACAGAGGGGACAGCGGACAGTGGGGACACACAAACCGGGACAGGGACAGAAGGGACAAGGGACAGGGGACATGGGACAGGGACAGAGGGGACACAAAGGGGGACAGGGAGACACCAAGTGGGACAGGGACAGGGGGGCCATGGGGACGGGGGACAGAGGGGACACGGGACAGAGCGGACACGGGACAAGGAACAGAGGGGACAGGGTGGAGAGGGGGACAGAAGGGAGACGGGGAAAAGGGGACAAAGGGACAGCGGGAAGAGGATGGGTAAGGGGACAGGGGACAGGAGAGGGGAAAACGAGGAAAGAGGGGATGGGGGACAAGAGGAAAGGGAGACAGGAGGGGACAAGAGTCAGGCCGCGCCCCAAAGCGTTTCACACCCCCCGCCATCAATGGGGGTCTCTAAACCACGCCCCCAGTGGTGACCACACCCACAGGAAGCCATTCACCAAAACCACGCCCACAAAAACACGGCCCCGCCCCATCACAAACCCCGCCCCTCCCTCACAAACTCCGCCCCTCCCTCACAAACTCCGCCTCCCCTCACAAACTCCGCCCCTCCCTCACAAACTCCGCCTCCCCTCACAAACGCCTCCCTCACAAACTCCGCTCTCCCTCACAAACCCCGCCTCTCCCTCACAAACCCGCCTCTCCCTCACAAACCCCCGCCTCCCCTCACAAAACCCCGCCTCCCCTCACAAACCCCTGCCTCCCCTCACAACCCCGCCTCTCCCTCGCGGCCTCCTCCCCCGGCCCCGCTCACCTGCAGCGCCCTGCGGGGTCGGGGCCGGCTCCGCCGGGGCCTCCTGGGAGCCGCGGGATGGCGCTCGGCGCCAGGAACAGCGTGCGGGGCCCGTCCGCGCCGCCCGCCAGCGCCGTCCGCAGCAGCAGCGAGGTGCGGCCCGAGCCCGCCGGGCTCCCAGCACCAGCACCGGCAGCGGCGGCAGCGGCGCCTCCGAGCCTCCCCCCAGAGCCCGCTCCAGCGCCGCCGCCATGGCCGGAGCCGGGCGGCCAATCAGCTGCGCGCCACGGCAGCGCTCAGCCAATCACAGCGCGGCTCCGCCTTAGCGCCGGAACGGCGCGACAGCTCGGCCAATCAGGTAACGGCTCCCCTCAGCGCTGTTCCCGCCCACCACGGTGGGCGCGAGTCTCTCAGCCAATCAGAGCACAGCTCCCCTCAGCGCTGTTCCCGCCTCTGCGGCTCTCAGCCAATCAGAGCACAGCTCCCCTCAGCGCCGTTCCCGCCTCTGCGGCTCTCAGCCAATCAGAGTGTGGCTCGCGCTCCCCTCAGCGCCGTTCCCGCCCCCGCGGTAATGAGATGCGCGTGCAAAGGGGCGGGGCGAGCAGGGGGACACGCCCACCCCCGTGCGCGAGGGTCACAATTGTCACACGGGGGACACTTGAGGGTCACGCGAGGGTGACATGAGTCACTTGAGGGTGCCCAAAGGTCATTAAAGGGTCACACGAATGTCCCCAAAGGTCATTAAGGGTCACACAAGGGTCCCCAAATGCCACACAAGGGTCCCCAAAGGGTCCCCAAATGCCACCTGAATGTCTCCAAATGCCACCCAAATGTCCCCAAATCCACACAAATGTCCCCAGATGCCATCTGAGTGTCCCTAAATGCCACACAAGGGTCACACAAGTCACTGGGATGTCCCCAAATGCCACACACAAGTACTCAATGCCACACAAATGTCCCCAAAGGCCACACAAGGGTCACACAAGTGACTGGAATGTCCCAAGTGTCCTCAAAAGTCATCCAAGTGTCCCCAAATGCCACCTGAATGTCTCCAAATGCCACACAAATGTCCCCAAACCCACACAAATGTCCCCAAATGCCACCTGAGGGTCACACAAGTCACCCAAATGTCCCCAAATGCCACCTGAGTGTCCCCAAAGGGTCCCCAAATGCCACACACAAGTACTCAATGCCACACAAATGTCCCCAAATGTCACCCGAGTGTCCCCAAATGCCACACAAGGGTCACACAAGTCACCAGAATGTCCCCAAACGTCACCCAAGTGTCCTCAAGAGTCATCCAAGTATCCCCAAATGCCACCCAAATGTCCCCAAATCCACACAAATGTCCCCAAATGCCACCTGAGGGTCACACAAGTCACCCAAATGTCCCCAAATGCCACCCGAGGGTCCTCAAATGCCACCTGAATGTCCCCAAATGCCCCCCGGGTGTCCCCAAATGCCACCCGAGTGTCTCCAAATGCCACACAAGTGTCCCCAAATGCCACCTGAATGTCCCCAAACGCCACCTGAGTGTCCCCAAATGCCACACAAGGGTCACCTGAGTCACTGGAGTGTCCCCAAAGGCCACACAAAGCTCCCCGAATGTCACCCGAGGGTCCCCAAAGGGTCCCCAAATGCCACCCAGATGTCCCCAAATGCCACACAAGTATCCCCAAAGGCCACCCAAGGGTCCCCAAAGGCCACACAATGGTCATGCAAGTCACTTGAGTGTCCCCAAATGCCACAGAAGGGTCACTCAAGTGACTGGAATGTCCCCAAACGCCACCCAAGTGTCCTCAAAAGTCATCCAAGTGTCCCCAAATGCCACCTGAGGGTCCCCAAAGGGTCCCCAAATCCACACAAATGTCCCCAAATCCACACAAATGTCCCCAGATGCCACCTGAGGGTCACACAAGTCACCCAAATGTCCCCAAATGCCACCTGAGTGTCCCCAAAGGGTCCCCAAATGCCACACACAAGTACTCAATGCCAGCCAAATGTCCCCAAATGTCACCCGAGTGTCCCCAAATGCCACACAAGGGTCACACAAGTCACCAGAATGTCCCCAAACGTCACCCAAGTGTCCTCAAGAGTCATCCAAGTATCCCCAAATGCCACCCAAATGTCCCCAAATCCACACAAATATTCCCAAATGCCACCTGAGGGTCACACAAGTCACCCAAATGTCCCCAAATGTCACCCGAGGGTCCTCAAATGCCACCTGAATGTCCCCAGATGCCACCCAGATGTCCCCAAACGCCCCCCAGATGTCCCCAAATGCCACCTGAATGTCTCCAAATGCCACACAAATGTCCCCAGATGCCACCCAAGTGTCCCCAGATGTCACAGAAGGGTCACACAAGTCACTGGGATGTCCCCCAAATGCCACCCTGAATGTCCCCAAAGGCCACACAAATGTCCCCAAACGCCCCCGGGTGTCCCCTAGTGTTCCCCAGATCGCCCCCGGGTGTCCCTAAAGTACCCCAAACGCCCCCCAGATGTTCCCCAGACGCCCCCCGGGTGTCCTCTTAAAGTGTCCCCAAACGCCCCCCGGGTGTCCCCAAAGTGTCCCCAGACGCCTCCCAGGGTGTCCCCGCCTCCTCGGGGCTTCCCCGGGTTCCCGAGCGTCCCCGGGGATCTCGGCTGTTCCCGACTGTCCCCGAGTGTCCCCAGGGGATTCCCGGGCCGTGCCGGGGGTTCCCTGTGGCCTCGCCGTTCCTGGGGTCCCTTGGGGTCCTGGGGTCCTGAGGCTCGGGGCGTCCCCTCGGCTCCGCTGTGATTCTCCAGCAATAACAGCTGGGCGGAGGATCCGTGTTACGGCCCGAGAATACCCGGGGCCGCGGGCTGGGGACCCGGGCGGGCCGGGGGTCCGGGGGGCTTCGGGGGCTTGGGGGACTCGGGGGATACGGGAGATTCAGGGTCTGGGGGGAGATTTGGGGGTTCAGGGGTCTGGAGGGGGTCTGGGGGGCCTGGGGGATTCAGGGGTCTGAGGAGGATTTGGGGGTTCAGAGAGATCCAGGGGTCTGGGGGATTCAGGGGTCTGGGGGAAGATTTGGGGGTTCAGGGGGTCTGGGGGATTCGGGGGGCTTCGGGGGTTGGGGGGGACTCGGGGGTCCGGGGGGTTAGGGGGGCCTGGGGGATTCAGGGATCTCAGGAGGATTTGGGGGGTTCAGAGAGATCCAGGGGTCTGGGGGGATTCAAGGGTCTGGGGGGAGATTTGGGGGTTCAGGGGATTCGGGGGTCTGGAGGATTCTGGGGGGGGGGTCTGGGGGATTCAGGGGTCTGGGGAGATTTGGGGGTTCAGAGAGATCCAGGGGGTCTGCAGGGGGTCTGGGGGCACGAGGGGATCCGGGGGAATCGGGGGTTGGGGGGATTCAGGGGTCTGAGGAGAATTTGGGGGTTCAGGGGTCTGGAGGGGGTCTGGGGGGCTCGGGAGGATTCGGGGGGTCCGGGGGGGATTTGGGGGGTTGGGGGATTCTGAGGGGTCTGGGGGATTCAGGGGTCTGGGGGCGGTCTGGGGGGCTGGAGGGGATTTGGGGGGATTCAGAGATCTGGGGGGAGATTCGGGGAAGTTGGGGGGATTCTGGGGGGGCTGGGAGAGGATTTGGGGGTTCTGTGGGGGAGGATTTGGGGGTCTGGGGGAGATTTGGGGGTCCAGGAATTGAAGGGGTCCCGGATTTTGGGGGGGTCTCGGCGGTTTGGGGAGTCCTCAGAGCCCCCCAAATCGGGGGGTCCCGGATTTTGGGGGGTTTGGGGGTCTCAGAGTCCCCAATTTGGGGGGTCCCGGATTTTGGGGGGTCTCGGGGATTTGGGGGTCTCAGAGTCCCCAAATTCGGGGGTCCCGGATTTTGGGGGGTTTGGGGGTCTCAGAGCCCCCAAATTGGGGGTCCCGGATTTTGGGGGGTTTGGGGGTCTCAGAGTCCCCAAATTGGGGTCCCGGATTTTGGGGGGTTTGGGGGCTCAGAGCCCCCCAAATTGGGGGTCCCGGCAGCCGTGGCCGCCCTGCCCCCTTCAGCACCGCGGACAGCGCCGCCCCCAGCGCCGCGTGTGGGGGGGATTGGGGGATTTGGGGGATTTGGGGGGTCTATAGGGGTCTGTGGGGTCTATAGGGGCTTGTGGGGGGGGGGCTATAGGGGTCTGTGGGGGGATTTGGGGGGTCCAAGGGGGTCTATAGGGGTCTGGGGGGGATTTGGGGGGATTTGGGGGGTCTGTGGGGGTCTATAGGGATCTATGAGAATCTATGGGGGGTCTGTGGGGGGATACGGGGGATTTGGGGGGTCTATAGGGGTCTATAGGGGTCTGTGGGGGCTATAGGGGTTTATGGGGGGTCCATAGGGGTCTATAGGGGTCTGTGGGGGTCTATAGGGGTCTGTGGGGGGCTATGGGGGTCTATGGGGGTCCATAGAGGCCTATAGGGGGCTATAGGGGGTCTAAGGGGGTTTATAGGGGTCTGTGGGGATCCATAGGGGTCTATAGGGATCTATAACGATCTATAGGGCTCTCTATAGGGGTCTGTGGGTTTCTATGGGATTCTATAGGGGTCTATAGGGGTCTATAGGGGTCTGTGGGGGTCTATGGGGATCTATAGGGGTCCATAGGGGTCTATAGGGGTCTATGGGGATCTATAGGGGTCTATAGGGGTCTGTGGGGGTCTGTAGGGGTCCATAAGGGTCCATAGGGGTCTACAGGCTCCTACAGGAGTCCATAGGGTTCTACAGGGGCCCATAGGGGTCTATAGGGGCCCACAGGGATCCATGGGTGTCCATAGGGTTCTATAGGGTTCTATAGGTGTCTATAGGGGGTCTATAGGAGTCCATAGGGTTCTATAGGGGCCCATAGGGTTCTATAGGGTTCAATGGGGGTCCATAGGTGCCCATAAGTGTTCATAGAGGTGTATAGGGTTCCATAGGAGTCTATAGGGGCCCATAGGTGTCCATAGGTGTCCATAGGGATCTATAGGGTTCCATAGGGTTCCATAGGGATCTATAGGTGTCCCCTATAGGGTTCCATAGGGTCCCATAGGGTTCCATAGGGGTCCCCAGGGTTCTATAGGGGCCCGTAAGGCTCTATAGGGTTCCATAGGGTTCCGTAGGGATCTATAGGTGTCCCCTATAGGTTCCATAGGGTCCCACAGGGTTCCATAGGGGTCCCCAGGGTTCTATAGGGGCCCGTGAAGGCTCCTTATAGGTATCTATAGGTGTCCCCTATAGGTTCCATAGGGTCCCACAGGGTTCCCCAGGGCCGGCCAGGCTGGGGGTCCCTCCCTTAGGGGCGCGCCCCCCAAAACTCCCACCCCAGGCTCCCCCGCGCTGGGACCCGCCCCCAAATCACCCACAGGACCCCCAACCCCCCAAACACCCCCTATGGATCCCCTATGGATCCCCTATGGATCCCTCCCCCACGGCCATGGGGCCCCCCTGCCCCCCACACAGCGCCCTCTCCCTGCGCAGGGGACCCCCAGCGCCCTCTCCAAATCCCCCCAAAATCCCCCCAAAAATCCTGACCCCCCCCGCTCACTCCTCGGCCGCCGGAGCCGCGCCCGCCCTGCCGTAGTCCGAGGGGGCGGGGCCAGTAAGGCCACGCCCACAGCGCCACGCCCACCGTCAAAGTCCGCGCCCGCGTGTGACGTCAGCGACCACGCCCACAAATCCCCTTCTCGCGGGCCACGCCCATTGACCGTGACGTCACGAGCACCACGCCCACAGTGGGGCTGTATTGGCCACGCCCCCTTTGTTTCCATATGCGACGTGGGCGTGGCGCGGTTGGCCACGCCCATAAACGAATTTTAGTCACGTGGTTGAAACCACGCCTCCTCCGGCCACGCCCTCCCCCCATTGGCTGCTGCGGGCACGTGGGCGAGGCCACGCCCCTTTATAGGTGGGGAACCCTGGAAACCCCCAGACCCAAAAACCCCCAGACCCAAAAACCCCCAGACCCAAAAAAACCCCAGACCCAAAAACCCCCAGACCCAAAAACCCAGACCCAAAAAACCCCCAGACCCAAAAACCCCCAGACCCAAAAACCCCCAGACCCAAAAACCCCCAGACCCAAAAAACCCCCCAGACCCAAAAAACCCCCCAGACCCAAAAACCCCCAGACCCAAAAAACTCCCAGACCCAAAACCCAGACCCAAAAACCCCCCAGACCCAAAAAAACCCCAGACCCAAAAAAAAACCCCCTCAGACCCAAAAACCCCAGACCCAAAAACCCCAGACCCAAAAAACCCCCAGACCCAAAAAACCCAGACCCAAAAACCTCCAGACCCAAAAAAAACCTCAGACCCAAAAAACCCCCAGACCCAAAAAAACCCCCAGACCCAAAAAAACCCCCTCAGACCCAAAAAACCCCCAGACCCAAAAAACCCCCAGACCCAAAAAACCCCCAGACCCAAAAACCCCCAGACCCAAAAAAATCCCCCAGACCCAAAAACCCCCAGACCCAAAAAAACCCCCCAGACCCAAAAAACCCCCAGACCCAAAAAACCCCCCAGACCCAAAAAACCCCCAGACCCAAAAAACCCCCCAGACCCAAAAAATCCCCCAGACCCAAAAACCCCCAGACCCAAAAAACCCCCAGACCCAAAAACCCCAGACCCAAAAACCCCCAGACCCAAAAACCCCCAGACCCCCGATGGAAACCCTACAGACCCTATAGAAACCCCCCCAGACCCTATGGAAACATCCTATAGAAACCCCACTGATCCTATGGAAACCCCCCAGACCCCCCTATAGAACCCCCCCCAGACCCTATAGAAACCCCCCCAGACCCTATAGAACCCCCAGACCCTATAGAAACCCCCAGACCCTATAGAACCCCCCTAAACCCCCTATACAAACCCTAGAGCCCATATAGAAACCCCCTATGGAAACCCCCCAGACCCTATAGAACCCCCAGACCCCTATGGAAACCCCTGAAACCCCCAGACCCTATGGAAACCCCACAGACACTATGGAAACCCCCTAAATCCCCTCTAGAAACCCCCCAGACCCCCCTATGGAAACCCCCCAGACCCTATAGAAACTCCAGAGATCCCCCACAGACCCCCCCAAATTCCCTATAGAACCCCCAAAAATCCCCCTATAGGGACCCCAAAATCCCCTATAGACCCCCCCAAAAATCCCTACAGGGACCCCAAAATCCCTATAGGGACCCCCCAAATCCTCTACAGGGACTCCCCAAATCCCCCTACAGGGACCCCCCCAAAATCCCATAGACCTCTCAAAATCCCCTATAGACCCCCCCCAAATACCCGTAGGGACCCCAAATTTTCTATAGGGACCCCCCAAAATCCCTACAGGGACCCCAAATCTCCCATAGACCCCCCCAAAAATCTCCTATAGGATCCCCAAATCCCCTATAGGGACCCCCCAAAATCCCCTATAGAGACCCCAAAATCCCATAGACCCCCAATATCCCCTATAGACCCCCCAAATACCCGTAGAGACCCCAAATTTTCTATAGGGACCCCCCAAATCCCCTACAGGGACCCCCAAATCCCATAGAGGGACCCCAGATCCCTTATAGAACCCCCAAAATCCCCCTATAAGGACCCCCCAAAATCCCCTATAGACCCTCCCAAATGCCCGTAGAGACCCCCAAATTTTCTATAGGGATCCCCCAAATCCTCTATAGACCCCCAAAAATCCCCTATAGAGACCCCAAAAATCCCCTATAGACCCCCCAAATCTTCTACAGGGACCCCAAATCCCTCTGTAGAACCCCCAAAAATTCCCTATAGAATCCCTCAAAATCCCCTATAGACCCCCCCAAATACCCTACAGGGACCCCCAAATCCTCTGTAGAACCCCAAAAATCCCTAGAGGGACCCCCCAAAAATCCCCTATAGACGCCCCAAAATCCCCTACAAGGACCCCAAAACCCCATAGACCCCCAAAAATCTTCTACAGGGACCCCCAAAAATCCCCTATAGGGACCCCCAAATCCTCTGTAGAACCCCCCAAAATCCCCTATAGAGACCCCCCAAAAATCCCCTATAGAGACCCCCCAAAAATCCCCCTATAGGGACCCCCCAAATCCCCCTATAGACCCCCCAAAATACCCGTAAGGACCCCCAAATTTTCTATAGGGATCCCCCAAAATTCCCCTATAGACCCCCCAAAATTCCCTATAGAACCCCCCAAATCCCCTACAGGGACCCCAAACCTCTATAGACCCCCCAAATTTTCTATAGGGATCCCCCAAATCCCCTACAGGGACCCCCAAAAATCCCATAGACCCCCAATATCCCCTATAGACCCCCCCCAAATACCCGTAGGGACCCCAAATCCCTACAGGGACCCCCTAAATCCCATAGAGGGACCCCCTAAAATCCCCTATAGGGATCCCCCAAAAATCCCACAGACCCCCCAAAATCCCTAGAGGGACCCCCCCAAAATCCCCTATAGACCCCCCCCCAAATACCCGTAGGGACCCCAAATTTTCTATAGGGACCCCCCAAATCCCCACAGGGCCCCCCCAAATTCCCCCCCACACTCTCACGGGGGGGGTCACACGAAGCCGCTTTATTGCTCCCTCCCCCACCCCCCAAAAAATCCCCTCCCCAAATTTCAGAATCCCCCAAAAAATTTGGGAACCTCCCCCAAGTTTCAGAAATGTCAAATTTCGGGTTCCCCTAAATTTCGGGATCCTTCAAATTTTGGGATCTCCCCTCCCCAAATTTCAGGAATTTCAAATTTCGGGTTCCCCCGAATTTCGGGAAACTTCCCCCGAATTTCGGGATTTTCAAATTTTGAGGTAAACCAAATTTTGGGAACCCTCCCTCCCACAAATTTCGGGATTTTCAAATTCTGGGAACCCCCAAATTTTGGGAACCTCCCCCCAAATTCCAGGATTTTCAAATTTCGGGTTCTCCAAATTTCGGGAACCTCCCCTCCCCAAATTTCAGGATTCTCAAATTTTGGGATCATCCAAATTTCGAGATTTTCAAATTTCGGGATCCTCCAAATTTTGGGAACCTCCCCACAAATTCCAGGATTTTCAAATTTCGGGTTCTCCAAAATTTCGGGATCCTCCAAATTCTGGGAACCTCCACTCCCCAAATTTCAGAAATTTCAAATTTTGAGATCCCTAAATTTTGGAACTCCCCCTTCCCAAATTTCAGAAATTTCAAATTTCGGAATCATCCAAATTTCGGGATCATCCAAATTTCGGGATTTTTCAAATTTTGGGACCCTCCAAATCTCGGGATTTCCAAATTTCGGGCTCTCCAAAATTTCCGGATCCTCCAAATTTTGGGAACCTCCACTCCCCAAATTTCAGAAATTTCAAATTTTGAGATCCCTAAATTTTGGGATTTTTAAATTTTGAGATCCCCCAAATTTTGGAACTCCCCCTTCCCAAATTCCACGATTTCCAAATTTCACAATCCCCCAAATTTCAGAAATTTCAAATTTCGGGATTTTCAAATTTCGGGATCCCCAAAATTTTGGGATTTTTCAAATTTCTCCATCCCAAATTTTCAGCCTCCCTCCCCCCCAAAAAAACAAACCAGAAATTTTTGGGGTTCCCAAATTTCAACCCCCCCAATTCTGGGGTTCCCCCTTTTCCCCACCCCCCAAAATTCCGACCCCCAAAATTCCAAATCCGCTCTCAGGTCACAGCTGGGAACTCGCCTCGACGCACTCTGGGGACGGGGGTCACCCTAAAATTTTGGGGGTCCCCCCCAGTTTCTCACCCCCCCCACGCTGTGACTCCTGGGGATCCCCCCAACTTTGCCCCCTTTTAAAGATTTATTTTTGGGGTTCCCTCCCCGTTTTTGGGGTCAGTTTCGGGGTCCCCATTCCCATTTTCGGGGTCAGTTTTGGGGTCCCCTCCCCATTTTTTAGCTCCCCATTCCGTTTTTGGGGTCCCTCACCATTTTTGGGGTCCCATCCCCGCTTTTTGGGGGTCCCATCTGCATTTTCGGGGTCAGTTTCGATCCCTCCCTGCTGCTGGGTTTTTGGGGGTCCCATTCAGCATTTTCGGGTCAGTTTTTGGGGTCCCTTTTCCCATTTTTCGATTTTTTGGGGGTCCCTCCCATTTTCGGGTCCCATTCCCATTTTCAGTCCCTTTTTCCCCGCTTTCGTCAGCTTTTGGGGTGCTCCCTCTACGTTTTGGGTCCCCATTCCCATTTTCGGGTCAGTTTTTAGCGCCCCTCCCCCATTTTGGGGTCCCCTCCCATTTTTGGGGTTCCCATTCCCCAGTTTTGGGGGTCCCCATCTCCACTTTCGGGGTCCCCTCCCCAGTTTTGGGCCCCCATTCCCATTTTGGGGTCAGTTTTTGGCGTCCCCTCCCCATTTTTGGGATTTTTTGGGGTCCCTTTTCCCATTTTTGGCGTCAGTTTCGGGGTTCCCTCCCCATTTTTGGGGTCTCGTTCCCATTTTTGGGGTCCCGTTCCCATTTTTGGGGTCACATTCCCATTTTCGGTGTTCCCCATTCCCATTTTTGGGGCCAGTTTTTGGCGTCCCCTCCCCATTTTCGGGTTTTTTTGGGGTCCCATTTCCCATTTTCGGGGTCAGTTTTCGGGGTCCTCATCCCCGTTTTTGGGGTCCGTTTTTGGAGTCACTTTTCCCATTTTGGGGTCCTCATTCCCATTTTTGGGGTCGGTTTTTGGGGTTCCTCCCCTATTTTCGGGGTCCCATTTTTGGGGTCCCCGTTCCCATTTTCGGCATCAGTTTTTGGGGGTCCCTCCCATTTTCAGGGTCCGCTTTTTGAGGTCCCATTCCCATTTTTGGGGTCCCCATCCCCATTTTCGGGATTTTTTGGGGTCCCTTTTCCCATTTTGGGGGTCAGTTTTGGGGGTCCCCTCCCCCATATTTGGGTTCCCCTCCCCATTTTCGTGGTTTTTTTTGGGGGTCCCGTTCCCATTTTCGGGATTTTTTGGGGTCCCATTCCTATTTTTGGGATTTTTTGGGGGTCCCTTTTCCATTTCTCGGCTCAGTTTTGTGGGTCCCTCCCCCAACTCCTGGATTTTTTGGGGTCCCTTTTCCCATTTTGGGGGTCCCTCCCCATTTTTGGGGGTCCCTTTTCCCATTTTGGGGTCAGTTTTGGGGGTCCCCTCCCATTTTCGGGGTCCCAGTCCCATTTTTTGGGGGTCCCTCCCACTCCCTCGGGCTCGTTTTTGGGGTCCCTCCCCAGTCTCGGGCTCAGTTTTGGGGTGCCCCCCACCTGGCCGACGCTGATCCTTCCAGGGGGGTTGGGGGTTTTGGGGGCAGCTCTGGGAGCCTCCCCAAAAATCCCCAACCTGGCTCTGGAAGCTCCAACCACCACCTGACCCGATGGGGAGATTTGGGTGGAAATTCTGGGGAAATCCCTAGTAGCACCTGGGGAGATCTTTGGGGAGATCTTGGGGAATCCTGGGGAGATCTTTGGGGATCTTTGGGGACTTGGGGGATCTTGAGATCTCTGGGGATCTTTGGGAGATCTTGGGGAATCCTGGGAGATCTTGGGGAATCTGGGAGACCCCAGACTTTGGGGAGATTCCTTTGGGGAGATCTTTGGGAGATTTTGGGAGATCTTTGGGGAACCTTCAGAGATCTTTGAGGACTTTGGGAGATTTTGGGAGATCTTTGGGAGATTTTGGGGAATCTTGGGAGAGTTTGGGGGAATTTGGGAAAATTTGGGGGATTTTGGGGATTTTGAGGTCCCAGGAGATCTTTGGGTGGAAACTTTGGGGAGATCTTTGGGGATTGGGGAACTCTGGGGGAATTTTGGGGAGATCTTTGGGGAGATTCCTGGAAATTTGGGGAGATCTTTGGGGGATTCTAGAATCTTGGGAGGATCTTTGGGAGATCTTTGGGGAGATTTGGGAGATCTTTGGGGAATTTGGGAGATCTTTGGGGGATTTTGGGGAATTTCGGGAGATTTTGGGGAAATTTGGGGAGATTTTGGGAGATTTGGGGAAATTCTTGGGGAGATTTTGGGGATTTTGGGGTCCCAGGGGGATTTTGGGGACAGATTTGGGGCATTTTGGCGGAATTTTGGGGAAATTTTGGGGGGTCCCAGGGGATGTTGGGAGGATTTTATTGGAATTTTATTGGGATTTTATTGAGATTTTTCGGATTTTATTAGAACTTTATTGGGATTTTATTGGAGTTCTATTGAGATTTTTGGGATTTTATTGGGATTTTATTTGGATTTTATTTGTTTTTTTTTATTTTATTGGGATTTTATTGGGATTTTTTTTATTTTATTGGGATTTTATTGGAATTTTATTCGAGTTTTATTTGGATTATTGAGATTTTTTAATTTTATTGGGATTTTTGGGATTTTATTGGGGTTTTATTGGGATTTTATTGTTTTTTTAAATTTTATTGGGGTTTTATTGGTTTTTTTATTTTATTGGGGTTTTATTGAGATTTTTTTTATTTTATTGGGATTTTATTGGAATTTTATTCGGGTTTTATTGGGATTATTGGAATTTTTTTTTTAGTTTTATTGGGATTTTTGGAATTTTATTGGGGTTTTATTGGGGTTTATTGGGACTTTATTCGGGTTTTTCTTATTTTATTGGGATTTTATTGGGATTTTTTTTTTATTTTATTGGGACTTTATTGGAATTTTATTCGGGTTTTATTTGGATTATTGAGGTTTTTTTAAATTTTATTGGGATTTTTGGGATTTTATTGGGATTTTATTGGGGTTTTATTGGGATTTTATTGGGATTTTATTGGGATTTTATTGGGGTTTTATTGGGATTTTATTGGGGTCTTATTGGTTTTTATTTTATTTTATTGGAATTTTATTGGGATTTTTTTTATTTTATTGGGGTTTTTTGGGGATTTTTTGGGATTTTTCTATTTTTTCCTATTCTGACCCCGTTTTTTTTAATTTTTCGGGATTTTTTGGGTTTTTTGGGATATTTTGGGGTCTCACCAGGAAGGCGGCGATGCCGGTGCCGCACAGGAGGGGGAGGGGCAGATTTTGGGATTTTTTTGGAATTTTTTTGAATTTTTTTGGGATTTTTCTATTTTTTGCTATTCTGACGCCATTTTTTCGGGGATTTTTTTGATTTTTGGGTTTTTTGGGATGTTTGGGGTCTCACCAGGAAGGCGGCGATGCCGGTGCCGCACAGGAGGGGGAGGGGCGGATTTTGGGATTTTTTTTGGGATTTTTTTGGAATTTTTGGGGGTTTTTTTGGGATTTTTCTATTTTTTGCTATTCTGACCCCGTTTTTTCGGGGATTTTTTTGGTTTTTGGGTTTTTTGGGATATTTTGGGGGTCTCTGCCAGGAAGGCTGCGATGACGGTGCCGCACAGGAGGAGGGGGAGGGGCGGATTTGGGGGTCGATTTTTGGAATTTTTTGGGATTTTTGGGATTTTTCTATTTTTCGCTATTTTGACCCCGTTTTTTCGGGGATTTTTTAGTTTTTTGGGGTTTTTTGGGATATTTTGGGGTCTCACCAGGAATGCGGCGATGCCGGTGCCGCACGGGGGAGGGGCGGATTTTGGGATTTTTTTGGAATTTTTTTGAATTTTTTTGGGATTTTTCTATTTTTCCCTATTCTGACCCCGTTTTTTCGGGGATTTTTTTGGTTTTTGGGTTTTTTGGGATATTTGGGGTCTCACCAGGAAGGCAGCGATGCCGGTGCCGCACAGGAGGGGAGGGGCAGATTTTGGGATTTTTTGGGGATTTTTTTGGGATTTTTGTATTTTTCTCCTATTCTGACCCCGTTTTCTGGGTTTTGATTTTTGGGTTTTTTGGGATGTTTGGGGTCTCACCAGGAAGGCGGCGATGCCGGTGCCGCACAGGAGGGGGGAGGGGCAGATTTTGGGATTTTTGGGGATTTTTGGGGGTTTTTTAATTTTTTTGGATTTTTTTATTTTTTGCTATCCTGACCCCGTTTTTTCTGGGGATTTTTGGTTTTTGGGTTTTTTGGGATGTTTGGGGTCTCACCAGGAAGGCGGCGATGCCGGTGCCGCACAGGAGGGGGAGGGGCGGATTTGGGGACGGATTTTTGGGATTTTTTTGGGATTTTTCGGGATTTTTCTATTTTTTGCTATTCTGACCCCGTTTTTTCGGGGGTTTTTTTGATTTTTGGGTTTTTTGGGATGTTTGGGGTCTCACCAGGAAGGCGGCGATGGCGGTGCCGCACAGGAAGCCCCCCAGGACCCCCCCCCAGCTGTTCCTGTGCTCGGCCACGCGCAGCGCCCCCAGCAGGAACGGGGGGGCCGCGAACCCCAGAACGGCGGCGGGTTTGGCCAGGCGGGAGCCGCCCCCGCGCCACGCCAGCGTCACGTACAGCTGGGGGGAGACAAAAAATCCCTAAAAACCGTCCCAAAAAAATCCCCGCCCCAAAAAACCCAAAAAACCCCCAAAACCCCCCCCCAAAACCACCCCAAAAACCAATAAAATAACCCAAATCTGCCGCCCCCGCGCCACGCCAGCGTCACGTACAGCTGAGGGGGGAGACAAAATCCTAAAACCCCCGTCCCCAAAAAATCCCCGCCCCAAAAACCCAAAAACCCCAAAACCCCCAAAAACACCCCAAAACCCAATAAAATAACCCCAAAACTATCCTAGTCCTGCCTCACAGCCAGGCCAGGGTCACGTACAGCTGGGGAGAGAAAAATCCTAAAAATATCCTAAAAAATATCCCAAAAAAATCCCCGCCCCAAAAAACCCAAAAAAACCCCAAAAAACCCCCCCAAAAACACCCCAAAACCCAATAAAATAACCCCAAAAACCATCCCAGTCCCGCCCCCGCGCCAGCCCAGGGTCACGCACAGCTGGGGGGAGAGAAAAAATCCTAAAAAATCCTAAAACCGGCCCCAAAAAAATCGCCCAAAAACCCCAAAACCCACCCAAAAACCAATAAAATAACCCTAAAACGGAATAAAATAACCTAAATCTCCAGTGCCAGGCCAGGGTCACGTACAGCTGGGGGAGACAAAAAAATCCTAAAAACATCCTAAAAAATATCCAAAAAATCCCCGCTAAAACCCCCAAAACCTAAAAACCCAAAAACCCCAATGAAATAACCCCAAAACCTAAAACCGCCTCTCAAATCTGCCCCCCACATGCGCCCACGCCAGGGTCACGCACAGCTGGGGAGACAAAAAATCCTAAAAAATATCCTAAAAAATATCCCAAAAAATCCCCTGCCCCAAAAACCCCAAAACCCACCCAAAACCAATAAAATAACCCTAAAACCAATACAAATAACTCTAAAATCCCCGCCCACGCCAGGGTCACGCACAGCTGGGGGAGACAAAAAAATCCTAAAAACATCCTAAAAAATATCCCAAAAACCCCGCCCCAAAACCCAAAAACCCCCAAAACCACCCCCAAAAACCAATAAAATAACCCCCAAAAATCCTAGAAACTGCTCCCAAATCTGCTCTGCGCCACGCCAGCTGTCACGTACAGCTGGGGGAGACAAAAAATCCTAAAAATATCCCAAAAAATCCCGCCCAAAAAACCCAAAAACCCAAAAACCACCCCAAAACACCCTAAACCAATAAAATAACCCCAAAACCATCCCAGTCCCTCAAGCCACGCCAGGGTCACGCACAGCTGGGGGGGGAGAGAAAAATCCTAAAAATATCCTAAAAACCGTCCCAAAAAAATCCCCGCCCCAAAAACCCCAAAAACCCCAAAAACCCACCCAAAAAAACCAATAAAATAACCCTAAAAACGAATAAAATAACCCAAATCTGCCCCCCAGCCAGGGCCAGGGGTCACGTACAGCTGGGGGAGACAAAAAAATCCTAAAACATCCTAAAAAATATCCCAAAAAATCCCCTGCCCCTAAAAAACCCAAAACCCAAAACCCCAATGAAATAACCCTAAAATGAATAAAATAACCCCAAAACTATCCCAGTCCCGTCAAGGCCACGCCATGGCGTGCCACAGCACGGCTGGGGGAGAGAGAAACTCCTAAAAATATCCTAAAACTGTCCCAAAAAATCCCTCCAAAAACCCCCAAAGCCCCAAAAAACCCCAATGAAATAACCCCAAAAATCCTAAACGGCTCCCAAATCTGCCCCCCACGCTTGTGGTCACGCACAGCTGGGGAGACAGGAAAATCCTAAAAATATCCTAAAAATATCCCAAAAATCCCCTGCAAAACCCCAAATAAACCCCCCAAACCCCTAAAAACGCCTAAATAAAACCCAAATAAACCTCCTAATAATAAAACCTAAGCAAATAAAACCCTACTAAACCCAAATAAAACCCAAATAAACCCCTAATAAACCCCAAATAAAACCCAAGTGAAACCCCTAATAAACCCCAAATAAACCCCTAATAAACCCAAATAAACCCAAATAAACCCCTAATAAACCCTAATAAACCCCAAATAAAACCTCCAAATAAAACCCAAATAAAACAATAAAACCCAAATAAACCCCAATAAACCCCAATAAACCCCAAATAAACCCAAATAAACCCAAATAAACCCCAATAAACCCAAATAAACCCAAATAAACCCTAAATAAAACCCTCTAATAAACCCAAATAAACCCCTAATAAACCCTCAATAAACCCCTAAATAAACCCTAAATAAACCCAAATAAACCCCCTAATAAACCCAAATAAACCCTAAATAAACCCCTAATAAACCTAAATAAACCCAAATAAACCCCTAAATAAACCCCTAATAAACCCAAATAAACCCCTAATAAACCCTAATAAACCCCAAATAAACCCTAAATAAACCCAAATAAACCCTAATAAACCCCCTAAATAAACCCCAAATAAACCCTAATAAACCCAAATAAACCCCTAATAAACCCCAATAACCTCCAAAAAATTAACATAAATATCCAAATAACCCCCCCTAAATCCCTAAACCCAAATAAATCCCAAATAAACCCCAATAAATCCCCAAATAACCCAAATAAACTCCAAATAAACCCCAATAAACCCAAATAAACCCCAAATAAATTGCAATATAGAACCCAGATAGACTCCAAAAAAACCCCAAAAAACCCCAATAAACCCCAAAAAACCCCAAATAAACCTCAATGTAGAACCCAGATAGACCAAAATAATCCCTAATAAACCCAAATAAAACCCAAATAAACCCCAATAAACCCCAATAAACCCTAAATAAACCCCAAATAAACCCCTAAATAAAACCCCAATAAACCCTAATAAACCCCTAAATAAACCCCTAAATAAACCCCTAAATAAACCCTCAATAAACCCCAATAAACCCTAATCAACCCAAATAAACCCTAATAAACCCAAATAAACCCCAATAAACCCCTAAATAAAACCCAAATAAACCCCAATAAACCCCTAATAAACCCCGCAAATAAACCCCAATAAACCCCAATAAACCCCTAATAAACCCTAAATAAACCCTAATAAACCCTAAATAAACCCAAATAAACCCCTAAATAAACCCCTAATAAACCCCAAATAAAACCCTCAATAAACCCCAATAAACCCCTAAATAAACCCCATAAACCCCTAATAAACCCCAATAAACCCCAAATAAACCCCAATAAACCCCTAAATAAACCCAAATAAACCCAAATAAACCCCAAACAAACCCAAATAAACCCAAATAAACCCTAAATAAACCCCTAATAAAACCCAAATAAACCCAAATAAAACCCTAAATAAAACCCAAATAAACCCCTAAATAAACCCATAACCCAAACAAACCCAAATAAACCCAAATAAACCCCAAATAAACCCATAAATAAAACCCCAAATAAACCCAAATAAACTCGAAATAAACCCCCAATAAACCCCCAATAAACCCCAAATAAACCCCCAAATAAAACCCAAATAAACCCAAATAAACCCCAATAAACCCAAATAAACCCCAATAAATCCCCAAATAACCCAAATAAACTCCAAATAAACCCCAATAAACCCAAATAAACCCCAAATAAATTCAATATAGAACCCAGATAGACCCCAAAAACCCCAAAAAATCCCAATAAACTCCAATAAACCCCAATAAACCCCAATAAACCCCAAATAAACCCCAAATAAACCTCCCAAAAAATCCCCTAAAAATCCCCCAAAAACACCCCTAAAAATCCCCCAAAAAATCCCCCAAAAATCCCCCAAAAAACCCCCTAAAAATCCCTCAAAAACCCCAAAAAAATTCCAAAAAATCCCCCAAAAATCCCCAAAAATCCCCCAAAAAACCCCTAAAAATCCCCCAAAAACCCAAAAAATCCCCAAAAATCCCCAAATAAATCCCAAAAAAATCCCCTAAAATCCCCCAAAAAATCCCCCAAAAACCCCCTAAAAATCTCAAAAATCCCCAAAAAATCCCCCAAAAATCCCCCAAAAAATCCCCAAAAAAATCCCCCAAAAAATCCCCAAAAATCCCCAAAAAAACCCCTAAAAATACCAAAAAAATCCCCAAAACTCCCAAAATTCCCAAATTTCGTTTAACTCCACGGCGGGCTTAGTCATGCCAGCCTCCCCTTGCAGGAAGTCCCGATAACCCAAATAAACCCAAATAAACCCAAATAAACCCAAATAAACCCCAATAAACCCCAATGAACCCAAATAAACACCCCAAAAAAACCTCAAATAAACCTCAAATAAACCCAAAATAAACCCACATAGACCCTAATAAACCCAAATAAACCCCAAATAAATGCATAAAAATCCCCAAAAACCCCTAAAAATCCCCCAAAAAATCCCCCAAAAATCCCCAAAAATCCCCAAAAATCCCCAAAAAATCCCCCAAAAAATCCCCCAAAAAATCCCCAAAAATCCCCAAAAAACCCTAAAAATCCAAAAAAATCCCCAAAAAATCCCAAAACACCCCTAAAAATCCCAAAAACCCTAAAAATCCCCCAAAAAATCCCCAAAAATCCCAAAAAAACCCTAAAAATCCCCCCAAAAAATCCCCCAAAAATCCCAAAAAAATCCCCAAAAAATCCCCAAAAAATCCCCAAAAATCCCCAAAAAAATCCCCCAAAAAATCCCCCAAAAATCCCCCCCAAAAAATCCCCAAAAATCCCCAAAAACCCCCTAAAAATCCCCAAAAACCCCCAAAAATCCCAAAAACCCCAAAAATCCCCAAATTCCCAAATTTCCCTCGTTTAACTCACGACGCTCGAACGCCACATGAACAGCCTAGCCAGCCTCCTTGCAGGGGGAAGTCCCGATAACCCAAATAAACCCCAATAAACCCCAATAAACCCCAATAAACCCCAAATAAACCCCAATAAACCCAAATAAACCCCGATAAACCCCAATAAACCCCAATAAACCCAAATAAACCCAAATAAACCCAAATAAACCCCAATAAACCCAAATAAACACCCCAAAAAAACCTCAAATAAACCCCAAATAAACCCAAAATAAACCCACATAGACCCTAATAAACCCAAATAAACCCCAAATAAATACCGCAAAAATCCCCAAAAAACCCCTAAAAATCCCCCAAAAAAATCCCCAAAAAATCCCCAAAAAAATCCCCCAAAAAATCCCCAAAAAATCCCCCCAAAAAATCCCCCAAAAAATCCCCCAAAATCCCCAAAAATCCCCAAAAACACCCCTAAAAATCCCCAAAAAACCCCCAAAAAATCCCAAAAAAACCCCAAAAATCCCCAAATTCCCAAATTTCCCCGTTTAACTCACGGCCTCGAACGCGCCCGCGTACGCGCCCAGCGCCGCCTCCTTGCAGGGGAAGTCCCGATAACCCAAATAAACCCAAATAAACCCCAATAAACCCCAATAAACCCAAATAAACCCCAATAAACCCCAAATAAATCCCCCCAAAAAACCCAAAAATCCAAAAAACCCAAAAATCCCCCCAAATTTTCTCCCCGCACTCACGGCGGCGAACGCGCCCGCGTACGCGCCCAGCGCCGCCTCCTTGCAGGGGAAGTCCCGATAACCCAAATAAACCCCAATAAACCCCAAATAAACCTCCCAAAAAACCCCAAATAAACCCAAAAATCCCCTAAAAATCCCCCAAAACCCCCTAAAAATCCCAAAAACCCTAAAAATCCCCCGTAACCCCAAAAAATCCCCCAAAAATCCCCAAAAAATCCCCAAAAATCGCCAAAAACCCCAAAAATCCCCTAAAAATCCCCAAAAAACCCCCCAAAAATCCCCAAAAACCCCAAAATCCCAAAATTTCCCAATTTGTCCCCCCTGTAACTCACCACGGCGGCGAACGCGCCCGCGTACGCGCCCAGCGCCGCCTCCTTGTAAGGGAAGTCCCTGCGCGCCGCCGCCACCGCGGGCGCGTCCCCGGCGCAGGCGGTGCCGCCCGCGGGCACGAAGCGGGGCGGGGGCCTGGGGGGCTCGGGGGCCCGGGGGTCGCGGGGGGGGTCCCGCAGCCCAGCGCGCTGTAGTTGGGGCGGCACACGGCCAGGAAATGCGGGGCGGGGGTCCCCAGCACCAGCTGGCCCGCGTTGGCGAAGATGGCGGTGGCGAGCAGGCCGAAGGAGAACACGCCTGGGGGAAATTTGGGGGAAAAAATGGGAATTTGGGAAATTCTGGGTGAAAAAAGGGAAATTTGGGGGTTAAAGGGGTGAAAAAGGGAATTTGGGGGATTTGGGGACCAGGAGGCCGAAGGAGAACACGCCTGGGGGGGAAATTTGGGGGGAAAAAGGGGAATTTGGGGAAATTTGGGTGAAAAAAGGGAAATTTGGGGGGTTAAAGGGAAATTTGGGGGTTAAAGGGGTGAAAAAAGGGAATTTGGGGGGATTTCAGGGACCAGGAGTCGAAGGAGAGAACACGCCTGGGGGAAATTTGGGGGAAAATGGGAATTTGGGGAAATTTGAGTGAAAAAAGGGAAATTTGGGGGAAAAAGGGAAAATTTAGGGTGAAAAAAGAAGGAAAATTTGGGGGTTAAAGGGGTGAAAAAAGGAATTTCGGGGGAGTTAGAGGGAGTGAAAAAGGAAATTTAAGGGTGGAAAAAGTAAATTTGGGGGATTAAAAGGGAAATTTGGGGGATTGGGTGAAAAAAGGGAATTTGGGGGTGAAAAAAGGAAATTTGGGGGTTAAAAGTGAAATTTGGGGGTGAAAAAAGGAAATTTGGGGGTTAAAGGGAAATTTAGGTGAAAAAACAGGGAATTTGGGGGAAAAAAGGGAAATTTGGGGTGGGAAAAAGGAAATTTGGGGGTTAAAGGGAATTTGGGGAAAAAAAGGAAATTTGGGGGTGGAAAAAGGAAATTTGGCGGTTAAAGGGGAATTTTGGGGAAAAAGGAAATTTGGGTGAAAAAAGGGAAATTTGGGCGGATAAAAAGGGAAATTTGGGGGTTAAAGGGGTGAAAAAACGGAATTTGGGGGGATTAGAGGAGTGAAAAAGGAATTTGGGGAAAAAAGGGAAAATTTTGGGTGGAAAAAGAGAAATTTGGGGGGTGAAAAAAGGGAAATTTGGGGAAATTTGGGTGAAAAAGGGAATTTGGGGATTTTGAACAGGAGTTCCAAAGGAGAAAACGCCTGGGGGAAAAATTTGGGGGAAAAAGGAAATTTGGGTGAAAAGGGTAATTTTGGGGTGAAAAAAAGGGAAATTTGGGGGTTAAAGGGGCGAAAAAAGGAATTTCGGGATTAGAGGGAGTGAAAAAGGTAAATTTGGGTGGAAAAGGGAAAATTTGGGTGGAAAAGAGAAATTTGGGGGGTGAAAAAGGGAAATTTGGGTGGAAAAAGGGAAATTTGGGGGGTTAAAGGGAAATTTGGGGGGTGCAAAGGGGATTTTGGGGCCAGGAGCCCGAAGGAGAACACGCTGGGGGGAAATTTGGGGTGAAAAAGGGAATTTGGGGAGAGAATTTTGGGAGGTCTGGAGAGGTAAAGGGGAATTCCCTCCCCTAAATCCCCAAAAATCCCCGAAATTCCCCCAAAAATCCCCAAATCCGCCCCCAAAAATTCCCCAGACCCCCAAAAATCCCCAAATCTGCCCCCCAAATTCCCAAAATCTTCCCCAAAAATCTCCCAAACTCACCCCAGACCCCCCCAAAAATCCCCGAATCCACCTCCCAAATCCCCCAAAATCCCCCTGAATCCCCCCAAATCGCAATCCGCCCCCAAAATTCCCCCAGGCTGACCTCTAAAATCCCCCCAGACCCCCAAAATCTGAATCCACCCCAGAGCCCCCCAAAATCCCCTGAAATCCACCCCCAAAATCCCAAAAATCCTTCCAAAAATTCCCCAAATCCCCCATCCCCGAATCCCCCCAAAATCCCCCGAGACCCCCAATCCCCCTGAGACCCCCAAAAATCACCCTACAAATCCCCAAATCCCCCGAATTTCCTGAATGCCCCTCAAATCCTCCCCAGACCCCCCAAAATCCCCCAGACCCCCCAAAATCCCCCTGAGACCAAAATCACCCCAAAATCCCCCAAATCCCTGAATTTCCTGAATCCCCCAAATCCTCCCCAGACCCCCAAAAATCCTCCCCAGACCCCCAAAAATCCCCAAATCCCCTGACCCCCAGCCCCCTCACCCAGGAATCACGAGCAGCCGCCGGGCCGGAGCCCCCTGGCGCAGCCCCAGCGCTGGGGCGCGACTCTCCGGGACCCCCAAAACCGGCCCAGGAGCTCCCCAGCGTCATCTCTGGGGAGGGAGGTTAGAGACCCCAAAAACCCAAAAACATCCCCAAAAAATCCCCCAAAACATCCAAAAATCCCCAAAAATCCAAAATTTCCACCAGAAAACACAAAATCCCCAAAAAACCCCCAAAATTTCCCATAGAAAATCCCAAAATCTCCCCAAAAAATTCCCCCAAAAATCCCAAAATCCCCAAAACCTCCAAATTTCCCACAGAGAAAACACAAAATGCCCCCCAAAAATCCCCCAAAACCGGCCCAGGAGCTCCCCCAGCGTCATCTGGGGGGGAGGGAGGGTTAGAGACCCCCAAAAAACCCAAAACAAAGAAATCCCCCAAAAAAATCCCAAAGAAAAATCACCAAAAAATCCCCAAAAATCCCCAAAAATCCAAAAATCCCCCCAAAACCCCAAAATTTCCCATAGAAAATCCCCAAATCTGCCCCAAAAAAATTCCCCCAAAAATCCCAAAATCCCCCCTAAAACCTCCAAATTTCCCACAGAAAAACACAAATGCCCCCAAAAATCCCCCCAAAACCGCCCAGGAGCTCCCCCAGCGTCATCTGGGGGAGGGTTAGAGACCCCCAAAAACCCCAAAACAAAAACAAAAAACTCCCAAAAGAAAAATCACCAAAAATCCCCAAAAAATTCAAATTTCCCACAAAAACACAAAATCCCCCAAAAACCCCCAGAATCCCCCCAAAAAACCTCCAAAATTTCCTACAGAAAAACACAAAATAGCCACCCCAAAAAATTCCCAAAAATCCCCCCAAAAATCCCAAAAATCTCCTTCTAAAAATCCCGTAAAATGCTAAAAATCCCCCAGAACCGGCCCAGGAGCTTCCCCAGCCATCTGAGAGGGGTTAGAGACCCCTAAAAACCCAAAAACAAAAACCCCCAAAATCCCAAAGAAAATCACCACCCGAAATCCCCAAAAAATTCAAAATTTCCCACAGAAAAACACAAAATCCCCCAAAAACCCCAGAATCCCCCCCCCAAAACCTCCAAAATTTCCTACAGAAAAACACAAAATATCCCCCAAAAATTCCCAAAAATCCCCCCAAAAATCCCAAAAATCCTCAAAAATCCCAAATGCCCCCAAAAATCCCCCAAAACCGCCCCATTGGAGCCCCAGCGTCATCTGAGGACCCTCCCAAAAACCCAAAACCAAAAAAATCTCCCCAAAAATCCCCAAAGAAAAACACAAAATCCCCCAAAAACCCGCCCTCCCACAGAAAATCCCAAAATCCCCAAAAATCCCCACCCAAAAAAATCCCCAAAAATCCCCCAAAAATCCCCAAAAATCCAAAATTTCCCACAAAAACCACAAAATATCCCCCAAAATTCCCAAAAATCCCCCCCAAAAATCCCAAAATCTCCCCAAAAATCCCCGAAAACCGGCTCCAGAGCTCCCCAGCGTCATCTGGGGGGAGGTTAGAACCTCCCAAAAACCCAAAAACAAAAAAATCTCCCCAAAAAATCCCAAAGAAAATCATCAAAAAATCCCCAAAAAATCCCCCAAAATCCATAATCCCCCAAAAACAAAATTTCCCATAGAAAACACAAAATATCCCCCAAAATCCACCCCACAAAAATCCCAAACCCCCAAAATCTCCCCCAAAAAAAAATCCCAAAATTTCCCACAGAAAACACAAAATCCCCCCAAAACCCCCAAAAAAAACCCCAAAAAATCCCCCAAAAACCCCAAAAATCCCCCCAAAAACCCCAAAATCCCCCAAAATCCAAAATCTCTTTAACCTCCCCAGACTCCCAAAAATCCCATGTTTGTCCCCTCCCAAATTTCCCATTTTTTCCCCAAAATCCCATTTTTGTTCCCCTAAATTAAAACGCATTTTAACCCCCCAAATCCCATTTCCCTCCCCCAAAACCCCCAAATTTCTCCCCCCAAATTCCCAAATTTCCCCCAAACCCCTTTTTGTCTATTTCAGACCTCCCCTATATCCCCCAAAAATCCCCATTTTTGCTCCCCCAAAAAATCCCATTTTTAACCTCCCCAAAAATCTCATTTTAACCCCCTAGATTCCCATTTTTGCCCCCCCAAACCCCCACAAAATCCCATTTTAACCCCCAAATTCCATTTTTGCTCCCCTGAATACCCATTTTAACCCCCAAAATTCCCATTTTAGCCCCCAAAATCTCATTTTAACCCCCAAACCCCATTTCCCCCCAAATTCCCATTTTAGCCCCCCCAAACCCCCAAACTTCCCCAAAATCCCATTTTAACCCTGCAAGAATCCCCATTTTTGCTCCCCTAAACCCCCAATTTAATCCCCTAAATTCCTATTTTAACCCCCAAAATCCTACATTTTAATCCCCCAATTCCATTTTTAAGCCCCCAAACCCCCAAATTTCCCCCCAAAACCTCATTTTTAACCCCCCAAACCCCCATTTTTAACTCCCAAAAATCCCATTTTAACCCATACTAAAATTTCATTTTAACCCCCCAAATTCCCATTTTTTTCCCCCAAATCTGATTTTAACCCCAAACCCCCCATGTTTTCTCCTAAAATTCCCATTTTTCCCCCAAAATCCCTCATTTTTACCCCCTCAAATTCCCATTTTAACCCCCCAACCCCCATTTTGTTCCCCAAATACCCATTTTAACCCCCCAAATCCCATTCCCCCGCCAAATTCCCATTTTCCCCCTCAAATCCCATTTTTAACCCCCAAAACCCCATTTTTTCCCCAAAATTCCATTTTAACCCCCAAATTTCTATTTTTCCCCCATGCATTCTCATTTTAACCCCCTAAACCCCATCATTTTTCCCCCCCAAATCCCATCTTTTTTCCAAAATTCCAATTTTAACCCCCCAATTTTCTTGCTCTAGCATTTTCCCCCCAAACCCCCCATTTTTAACCCCCCAAATTCCCATTTTAACCCCCAAACCCCCAAATTTTCTCCCCAAAATTCTATTTCCCAAATTCCCATTTCCCCAAAATTCTATTTTAACCCCAAATCCCATTTCCCCCCAAATTCTATTTTAACCCCCAAACCCCCATTTTTCCCCCCAAATCTGATTTTAACCCCAAACATGCCTTTCTCAAAATTCCCATTTTTTCCCCAAAATCTCATTTTTACCCCCCAAAAATCCCATTTTAACCCCTTAAAATTCTGATTTTCCCCCAAAATCCCATTTTAACTTCTAAATTCCCATTTCCCCCCAAAAATCCCATTTTAACCCCTCAAAAATCCCATTTTAACCCCCTAAATCCCTCATATTTCCCCAAACCCCCAAATTTCCCTCCAAACCCCCATTTTTGCCCCCCAAACCCCCAATTTAATCCCTCAATTCCCATTTTAACCCCCTAAACATTTAAAGCCCCCAGAATCCCATTTAAACCCCCAAACCCCTATTTTAATCCCCCAAAATTCTCATTTCCCCCAACCCCTTTCAGTCTCTCACCCCCCCAGGCGCCGCTCACGGTGGCCGCGGGCACGGCTGCCGCCAGCCCGTAAACCAGCGCGGGGTAAGCGGCTGCAGGCCGGGGGTCCTGGGTCCGGCTGCCCGAAATCGGGGTCGCGGCAGAAGAATCCGCCCGCGTGCGCCGGGAAGGCGTCGCGGTGAACCTCGGAGCTGGTAGGCGAGGCGGCCGTGCCCCCAAAATCCCCACCTGGAACCCCAAAAATGAGAGAGACCCCCAAAATCCCCCTAGCGGGCGAGGGCGGCCGTGCCCCCAAAATCCCCCACCTGGAACCCCAAAATCATCCTGGGACTAAAATCCTGAGAGACTTCAAAGGGGCGAGGCAGCCGTCAGCGAAATCCCCACCTGGGACTCACGTAATCATCCTTCTGAGACCCCCAAAATCCTGAGAGACTTCTAAAGGGCGAGGCGGCTGCGCTCAAAAATCCCCACCTGGTAAAGGTACCCCAAAATCCTGAGACACCAGGGACCCCCAAACTCCGGCCGCTGCCCCCAAAAATCCCCACCTGGAACGCAAAAATCCTTGAGAGACTAAAATCACAAGAGAGACCCCCAAAATCCTGAGAGGCAAAACTGAGAGACCGAGGGACTCCCCCAAACCCCGGCCGGTGCCCCCCAAAAATCCCCACCTGGGGAACCCCAAAATCATCCTGAGACCCTCCCAAAATCCCCCCAAAGGGCGAGGGACCCCCAAAATCCCCACCTGGGGTCAAAGGGGCACCCCAAAACTGAGACCCCCCCTGCCCCAGGGCCTTGGGGGACCCCGATATTTTGGGGGAGTCCCGGCACTTTTTGGGGTCCCCCCGAGAAATGATTTTTGGGGGGCGATTTTTGGGGTCATGAAGTTTTGGGGGTTTTGGGGTCCCCGGGTGTTTTTGTGATTTTTGGGGGTGTTTTGGGGTGATTTTGGGGTCCTCCCCGTGTGTTTTGGGTGTTTTTGGGGTGATTTTTGTTTTTAGGTCTCCATCGGATGTTTTTGGGGTGATTTTTGGGATCTCCCCCAGGTGATTTTTGGGGTGATTTTTGGGGTGTTTTTGGGGAATTTTGGGGTGTTTTGGGAGTGATTTTTAGGGTGATTTTGGGAGTCCCCCCGAGGTGTTTTTAGGGGGTTTTGAGGGTGTATTGGGGTGATTTTGGGGGTGATTTTTGGGATGATTTTTGGGGTCTCCCCGGGTGGTTTTTGGGGTGATTTTGTGAAGGATTTTTGGGGGTGTATTTGGGGTGATTTTGGGGTGATTTTTGGGGTCTCCCAGGTGTTTTTGGGATCAGGTGTTTTTGGGGTGATTTTTGGGGTGATTATTGGGGTCCCCCGGGCTGATTTTGGGGTGATTATTGGGGTTTTTGGGGTGTATTTGGGGTGATTATTAGGGTCCCCCGGCTGATTTTTTGGGGTGATTTTGGGATCCCCCGGGTGTTTTTGGGGTGATTTTGGGAGTGATTATTGTGGTGATTTTGGGGTGATTTTTGGGGTCCCCCGTGTGTTTTTGGGGGGATTTTTTGGGGTGTTTTTGGGAGTGATTTTTAGGGTGATTTTTGGGGTCCCCCGTGTGTTTTGGGGGTGTTTTTGGGGGTTTTTGGGGTGTATTTGGGGTGATTTTGGGGTCCCCCCGGGTGTTTTTGGGGTGTTTTTTGGGTGCTTTTGGGCTCACCTCCACCAGCAGCACGCAGGGGACGATGGAGCCGCGCTTCTCCTGCCGCATGCTGAAGTCTCCAAAACTCTAAAATCCTGCAGTGGGAACACCTGGGGGCAGAAATGTGGGGAGGGGTCAGAGCCACGCCCACCCCCCAAAAAACCGCCCGCCCCCCCAAATCCCCCCCATCGCTCTGAACCTCCCCCAAAAGGGGAGACCCTCCCCAAATTTACCCCTCGGACCCCCAAATTTCCCTCCCCACCCCCAAAACCTCCCAGGACCCCCAAAAAATCGTCTCCACTCACCTGGGACCCCAAAATCACCGAGGACCCCAAAAATCACCCCCAAACCCCCGGGAACCCCCAAATCCCCAAAATTCTCGAAGCCCCCAAAAATCCCCTCGAAATCCCCCGGGGTCCCGAGACCCCCCAAAAAATGTTGCCCCCCAAAAATCGTCCCCCAAAATCCCCAGGATCTCCCCCAAAAAACTCCCCAAAAATCGCCCCCAAAAATCCCCCCAAGATCCCTCAACCCCCAAAACGCCCCCCTCATTTCGAGACCCCAAAAATCCCCCAGGACCCCCAAAAATCGTCTCCACTCACCTGGGACCCCCAAAATCACCGAGGACCCCCCAAAAATCGCCTCCAAAAGCCCCCCAAGACCCCCCCAAATTCTTCAGGACCCCCAAAAACGCCCCCCCCCTATTTAGGATTCCCTAAAACCCCCCAGGACCCCCCAAAATCCCCCAAATCCCCCCAGACCCCCCAAAAATCCCTTCGAGGACCCCCCAAAATCCCCCAAAAATCTCCCCTCCCATTTTAGGACCCCCCAAACCCACGGGACCCCCCAAACCGCCCCCCCCATTTGGGAACCCCCAAAACCCCCCAAAAGGGGCGCCCCCCCCCAAAAAAAGGCTCCGCCCCCTCCCTCCCCCCATCTCAGCCCTCTTGGACCCCCCAAAATGTTTCGGGGCCCCCCGGACCCACCCGGCTCCTTCAGGCGCGGCGGGGGCGCGGGGGGGCGCTTGGGGGGCAGCGCTGTCGCGACAGAGACATCGCGATACTGGGGGGGAGGGGCGGGAGCGCGCGGATTGGCTGCGGCGGGCGCGCCCCTCCCCACCCCGCGCCCCCCACTGCGGCACCGGGGGGAAGGGGAGGGGATGGGGGACCCCAAAAAATGGGGGAGGGAAAAAATGGAAGCGGGAATGGGAATGAAAATAAAATAAAATGGGAATTAAAAAAAAATGGGAATAACAGAAATTGGGAAATAACAAAAAATGGGAAATCGAAAAATGGGAAATAGCAAAAAAAAATAGAAATAACAAAAATTTGAAATAACAAAAAATGGGAAATAGCAAAAAAAAAAGAAATAACAGAAATGGGAAATAACAAAAAATGGGGAAATCTAAAAAATGGGAAACAGAAAAAAAAAAGAAATAACAAAAAATGAGGAAATCTAAAAAAAATGGGAAATAACAACAAAAAAATAGAAATAACAAAAGTTGGAAATAACAAAAATTGGGGAAATAGCAAAAAAAAAATAGAAATAACAAAAATTTGAAATAACAAAAAATGGGGAAATCTAAAAAAATGGGGAAATGGAAAAAAATTAGAAATGACAAAAAATGGGAAATAACAAAAAAATGGGGAAATATGCAACAGAAAATAACTGAAATGGGAAATAACAAAAAATAGGAAAATCTAAAAGATGGGAAATAACAAAAAAAAAAAAAGGGAAATCTAAAAAAATGGGAAATAACAACAGAAAAAAAGAAATAACAAAAGTGGGAAATAGCAAAAAATGGGGAAATCCAAAAAAATGGGGAAATGGAAAAAAAAATAGAAATAACAGAAATTGGAAATAACAAAAAATGGGGAAATCTAAAAAATGGGAAATAACAATAAAAACGAAAATAACAAAATTGAAATCTCTAAAAAAATGAACCCAAAATAGGGAAACCCCAAAAAATGAGAAATCGAAAATGGGAAACCCCAAAAATTAATCCTAGAAATTGGGACCCCCAAAATGGGAAATCCCAAAAATGAGAAACCCCAAAAACGGGAAAATCCCCAAAATGGGAAATCCCAAAAATGGGAAAATCCCAAAAATGAGAAACCCCAAAAATGAGAAAATCCCAAAAACGGGAAATCCCAAAATGGGAAATCCCAAACCCGGATCCCTTTTGGGGTTCCCTTTTTTTGGGTTTTTTTGGATTCCCATTTTTTTGGGGGTTCCTTTTTTTGTTTTTTTGGGGTTTTTTGATTCCCTTTTTGGTTTCCTTTTTGGCTTTTTTGTTTTATTTTTTTGGGTTCCCATTTTTGGGGTTTCTTTTTGGGTCCAAATTCCGGGTCCCCATTTCGGATCCATTTTTGGGGGGATCCCCGATTTTTTGGGGTTTTTGAGTTCGTTTTTTGAACCCGATTTTCGGGTTCGTTTTTGGGGATTCCCCGATTTTGGGGTTCATTTTTTGGGGTTATTTTTTTGGGGCTCTCCGGTTTCTGGATATATTTTTTGGGTTTATTTTTTATTCATTTTTGGGTTTATTTTTGGGTTCATTTTTCGGGTTAATTTTTTGGGTTCATTTTTGGATTTATTGTTTGTTCGTTTTTGGAGCTCCCCGATTTTTGGGGTTCATTTTTTTGGGGTTCCCGATTTCTGGGTTTATTTTTTATTAATTTTTGAGTTTATATTTTATTCATTTTTCAGTTTATTTTTTATTCATTTTTGGGTTTATTTTTTGTTGATTTTTGGGGTTCCCCGATTTTTTTTATTCATTTTTTGGGTTTATTTTTGGGTTCATTTTTGGGTTTTATTTTTTATTCATTTTTAGGTTTATATTTTTGGGGCTCCCCGATTTTTTTTGATTCATTTTTTGAGTTTTTTTGTGGGTTTATTTTTTGGGTTCATTTTTGGGGTTCCCCGATTTTTGGGGTCATTCTCGGGTCACTCGCAGCCGGGGCGGCGCCTCCAATGACGTCACGCATTAATTATCGATGACGTAATTCATTAATTATCGATGACGTAACGCGTTAATTTCCAATGACGTAGCGCATTTATTCCCGATGACGTAATTCATTAATTCCCGGTGATGTAACGTATTTATTCCCGATGACGTCACCACCCCACGATGGGCGTGGCTTTATCACGGGACGTTCCTTAACAGGAAAAGGGGCGTGGCCGCACCTGTCCGGCCCCTCCCCCAGGTGTGGGCGTGGCGCAGGTGCGGGGGGCGTGGCCCGCGCGGTCACGTGCCGGGGGCGTGGCCTCGGGAGCGGCCCCGGAAGGACGGGACGGGAACGGGACAGGTGAGGGGGGAGGGGCGGGGCGGGGGCCCGGGGGGATTTGGGGGTCCGGGGGGTCCCGGGGGGGCGGGGTCACCTGGGGAGGGGCCCCGGGGGTCCTGGGGAGTTTTGGGGTTCGCGGGGGGATGGGCGGGTCCTGGGTGTGGTCGGGGGTTCCAGGTGAGTTTGGGGGAGGGTCCGGGAGGGATTTGGGGGTCCCAGGTGAGTTTCGGGGGTCCCAGGTGAGTTTGGGGAGGGTCCGGGAGGGATTTCTGGGGGTCCCAGGTGAGGTTTTAGGGGGTTGGGGAAGTTTGGGGGGTCCCAGGTGAGTTCCGGGGGTCCCAGGTGAGTTTGGGGGAGGGTCCGCGGTGGGATTTGGGGGTCCCAGGTGTGTTCCTGGGGGTCCCAGGTGAGGTTTAGGGGGGCCCAGGTGGATTTAGGGGTTGGGGGAAGTTCCGGGGGTCCCAGGTGAGTTCCGGGGGGATCCCAGGTGAGGTTTAGGGGGGTCTCAGGTGAAGTTTAGGGGGGTCCGGGGGAGTTTTTGGGGGTCCCAGGTGAGGTTTAGGGGGTCCGGGCTGGATTTGGGGGTCCCAGGTGGATTTGAGGAGATCTGGGGAAGTTTTTGGGGGGTCCCAGGTGTGTCCGGGTTGGTCTCAGGTGAGTTTGGGGGGTCGGGGGAGTTTCGGGGGTTCCCAGGTGGATCTGGGGGGTCCCCAGATGATTTTGGGGGTTCCCAGGTGTGATTTGGGGGGTTCCCGGGTGTGATTTTGGGGGTCCCCCAGCTGATTTTGGGGGTTCCCAGCTGATTTTGGGGGTTCCCGGGTGTGATTTGGGGGTCCCCAGCTGATTTTTGGGGTTCCCAGCTGATTTTGGGGGTTCCCGGCTGTGATTTTGGGGGTCCCCAGCTGAATTTTGGGGGTTCCCAGGTGTGATTTTGGGGGTCCCCAGCTGATTTTGGGGGTCCCCAGCTGATTTTGGGGTCCCCCCGTGTCCCCAGAAGCCCCCGATCCCCCCGGACCCCCCGATGGCCGCCCCCTCACCTGCCCGGCCTCGCCCTGGCCCAGGGTACGAACGGGGGGAATTTGGGGGGCTGGAGAAATTTTGGGGGGTTCGGAGAGGATTTGAGGAGGTCTGGAGGGGGATTTTGGGGGTCTGGATGGAATTTGGGGGGTCCCAAGGGGTTTTGGGGGGTCTGGAGGGGATTTTGGGGGACTGAAGGGATTTTGGGGCTGGGAGGAATTTTGGGGGCTGGGGGGATCTGGGGGTCTGGATGGAATTTGGGGTGATCCCTGGGGATTTGGGGGTCCCAGATGGTCCCAAGGAGGGATTTTGGGGGTCCTGGGGAGAATTTGGGGGATTTTGGGGGTCTGGGGGGATTTTGGGGACAATTTTGGGGGGTCCCGGGGAGATTTTTGGGGGGGTGGGGCGTGGCCAGGACTCACCTGAGCACAGGTGAATTTGGGGGGATTTTGGGGGGTCCCGGGGGGATTTTTGGGGGTCCTGAACCCCCAGTGACCCTCTGCCCCCTCCCCAGCCCATCCCAGTCTGACCAGTAACGGGACCAGTATCGGCACCGCCCCCCACGGCGGGGGGCTCTCGGTCAGTGGGGGGTCTGGGGGATTTTGGGGGTCCCGAGGAGATTTTGGGGGATTTTGGGGATAATTTGGGGGGTCCTGGGGGGATTTTTGGGAGGGGGATTTAGGGGTTTCTTGGGGGGATTTTGGGGGTTCCTGGGAGGATTTTGGGGGGTCTGGGGGATTTTGGGAAGATTTTGGGGATAATTTGGGGGGTCCTGGGGGGATTTGGGGGTCCTGGGGGGATTTGAGGCATTTTGGGGAGGGGAGAATTTTGGGATTTCTGGGGAGGGATTTGGGATTTTTTTGGGGGGCAGATTTTGGGATTTTTTTGGGGGTGGAATTTTGGGGGTCCTGGGGGGATTTTGGGATTTTTTTTCACGGGGGTTTTTGGGGTCCCCCTGTTCCGGCCCCCCCGACCCCCCGTTTCCGCAGCTGGGGGGATTTTGGGTATTTTTATGGAATTTTGGGTTATTTTTACGGGATTTTGGGGTATTTTTATGGGATTTTGGGGTTTTTCACGGGTGTTTTGGTTTTTTTCACGGGTGTTTTTCCTGACCGCGTGTCCCGCAGCCCGCGGGGGTGGTCGCGCTCTCGGCGGTGTTCGGGGATCTGGGGGGATTCCTGGGGGATTTGGGGTATTTTCATGGGGATTTCGGGTATTTTTATGGAATTTTGGGGGTTTTTCACGGGGATTTTGGGTTATTTTCACGGGGATTTCGGGTTTTTTCACGGGTGTTTTTCCTGACCGCGTGTCCCGCAGCCCGCGGGGGTGGTCGCGCTCTCGGCGGTGTTCGGGGATCTGGGGGGATTCCCTGGGGGATTTTGGGTTATTTTTACGGGATTTTGGAGTATTTTCACGGGCATTTTGGGGTATATTTATGGGATTTTGGGGTTTTTCACGGGAGTTTTTGGGGTTTTTTATGAAGTTTTTTTTGTGACCCCCCCGTGTCCCGCAGCCCGCGGGGTGGTCGCGCTCTCGGCGGTGTTCGGGGTCTGGGGGCGCTGGCGCTGCTGGGGGGATTTTGGGGTTATTTTTACGGGGATTTCGGGTGTTTTCACGGGTGTTTTTGATTTTTTTCACGGGAGTTTTGGGGTTTTTTTCACGGGAGTTTTTCCTGACCGCGTGTCCGCAGCCCGCGGGGGTGGTCGCGCTCTCGGTGGTGTTTCGGGGGTCTGGGGGATTCCTGGGGGATTTTGGGGTATTTTCATGGGGATTTCGGGTATTTTTATGGAATTTTGGGGGTTTTTTCACGGGGATTTTGGGGTTATTTTCACGGGGATTTCGGGTTTTTTTTCACGGGTGTTTTTCCTGACCGCGTGTCCCGCAGCCCGCGGGGGTGGTCGCGCTCTCGGCGGTTTTTGGGGGTCTGGGGGGATTCCCTGGGGGGATTTTGGGTTATTTTTACGGGATTTTGGAGTATTTTTCACGGGCATTTTGGGGTATATTTATGGGATTTTGGGGTTTTTCACGGGAGTTTTTGGGGTTTTTTATGAAGTTTTTTTTGTGACCCCCCCGTGTCCCGCAGCCCGCGGGGGTGGTCGCGCTCTCGGCGGTGTTCGGGGGTCTGGGGGCGCTGGCGCTGCTGGGGGGATTTTGGGTTATTTTTACGGGATTTCGGGTGTTTTTCACGGGTGTTTTTGATTTTTTCACGGGAGTTTTGGGGTTTTTTCACGGGAGTTTTTCCTGACCGCGTGTCCCGCAGCCCGCGGGGGTGGTCGCGCTCTCGGCGGTGTTCGGGGGTCTGGGGGGATTCCCTGGGGGATTTTGGGGTATTTTCATGGGGATTTCGGGTATTTTTATGGAATTTTGGGGGTTTTTCACGGGGATTTCGGGTGTTTTTTCACGGGTGTTTTTTCACGGGTGTTTTTCCTGACCGCGTGTCCCGCAGCCCGCGGGGGTGGTCGCGCTCTCGGCGGTGTTCGGGGGTCTGGGGGCGCTGGCGCTGCTGGCGCTGCTGCTGCTGCTGCTGCTGCGCGTGCGGGAGAAGCGCCGCACCGAGGGCTCGTACCGGCCCAGCCGCGAGGAGCTGGGCGGGGGCGCGCGGGGAAACCCCCCCGGGCCGCCCCCGCTGCGCCTGCCGCCCGAGGAGAGGCTCATCTGAGACCCCCCCCCAAATTCTGGATCGTCTGGGACCCCCCACCCAAATTCTGGGGCTCGTCTGGGACCCCCGACCCCGAATTTGGGGGTTCATCCGAGGCACATCTGGATCATGTGAGAGATTTTGGGGGGTCCAGAGGGGTCGGGACCCCCCCCCATCTCGAGGAGAGGCTCATCTGAGACCCCTCCCCAAATTCTGGATCGGCTGCGACCCCCGACCCAAATTCCGGGGCTCGGCTGGGACCCCGATTTTGGGGTTCGTCCGAGGCACATCTGGACTGTGTGAGAGATTTTGGGGGGTCCACAGGGTCGGGACCCCCCCATCTCGAGGAGAGGCACATCTGAGACCCCCGCCCCAATTCCCCGTCGGCTGCGACCCCCGACCCCGATTTTGGGGTTCGTCCGAGGCACATCTGGACTGTGTGAGAGATTTTGGGGGGTCCAGAGGGGTCGGGAACCCCCCCCAACCTCGAGGAGAGACTCACTTGAGACCCCTCCTCAAATTCTGGGGCTCATCTGAGACCCCCGCCCCAATTCCCGATCGGCTGGGACCCCCGACCCAAAATTTGGGGCTCGGCTGGGACCCCGACCCTGAATTTGGGGTTCATCCGAGGCACATCTGGACTGTGGGAGAGATTTTGGGGGGTCCAGAGGGGTCGGGACCCCCCCTACCTCGAGGAGAGACTCATCTGAGACCCCTCCCCAAAATCTGAGGCTCGTCTGGGACCCCTCCCCAAAATTTGGGGTCCTTTGAAACTCCCTCTCCCAAAATTTGGGGTTCATCTGGACCGTGGGAGAGATTTTGGGGGGGTCCTGGGGGGGGCTCGGGGAGGGACCAGGTGGGACCCCCCACTCTGAGGAGAAGCTCGTCTGGGACCCCTCCCCAAATTCCAGATCGGCTCTGACCCCTCCCCAAAATTTTGGAGCCATCTGGGACCCCCTCCCCAAAATTTTGGGATGGTTTGAGACCCCCCGGATGATTTTGGGGGGTCCAGAAGGGCGGGACCCCCCCCCCAAATTAGAGGAGGGGCTGGTCTGGGACCCCTCCCAAAAAAATCTGAGACCCCTCCCCAAAAATTTGGGATCCTCTGGGATGTCCCCCCAAAATCAGGGGTCCCTGGGAGGTTTTGGGGGTCCCTGGGGGGATTTTGGGGGGGGGTCCCATGCACGAGACCCCCCCCGCGGGGTGGGGGAGGGGCGCGGCTCAAAGTTTATTTTTGGAAATAAAAAATTGAAAAAAAATTTTGCGTCCGAAATCCCCGGAATTCACCCCAAATTCCCAGGACTGACCCCAAAAAATGCGGATTTCACCCCAAAAAATGCGAATTTAACCCCAAAAAAAGTGAATTTAATCCCAAAAATCCCTCCTAGAACTCCAAAAAATCCTTGAAATTCCATCCCAAAAAATGAGAATTTCCACCCCAAAAATGTGGATTTCACCCCAAAAACTCAGGAATTCACCCCAAAAATGTCCTGAAATCCTCAAAATCCCTGAAATTAACCCCAAAATTATGGGAATTTCACCCCAAAATCCCGGGAATTGATCCCAAAATTTGGGAATTTCACCCCAAAATCCCGGGAATTCCGACCCCAAAATCACGGATTTCATCCCGAACTTCCTGAGATTCTCCCCAAAAATTGGGAATTTCATCCCAAAATGTCCTGGAATCCCCAAAATCCCCAAAATTCGCCCCAAAATCCGATTTTTTTTTTTAATTGAGGTGGGGGAGGGGCGGCAAAAATCCCAAAATTCCCAAAAATCCCCAAATCCCGAATTTCCCAGAATTCCCGAATTTCCCAGAATTCCGTCGGATTTTTCCAAAATTTTCGATTTTTTTTTCCTGGAAATTTCGGCACCTGTGGGGGAAGGGGAGGAGTTACTGGGGATACTGGGAGGAGTTACTGGGGATACTGGGAGGGGATACTGGGGATACTGGGAGGGGATACTGGGGATACTGGGAGGGGTCACTGGGGATACTGGGAGGGGTTACTGGGGATACTGGGAGGGGACACTGGGGATACTGGGAGGAGTTACTGGGGATACTGGGAGGGGTCACTGGGGGATACTGGGAGGATACTGGGGATACTGGGAGGGACACTGGGGATACTGGGAGGAGTTACTGGGGATACTGGGAGGGATACTGGGGATACTGGGAGGAGTTACTGGGGATACTGGGAGGAGTTACTGGGGATACTGGGAGGGGTCACTGGGGGATACTGGGAGGGATACTGGGGATACTGGGAGGGACACTGGGGATACTGGGAGGGGTTACTGGGGATACTGGGAGGAGTTACTGGGGATACTGGGAGGAGTTACTGGGGATACTGGGAGGGACACTGGGGATACTGGGAGGGACACTGGGGATACTGGGAGGGTTACTGGGGATACTGGGAGGAGTTACTGGGGATACTGGGAGGAGTTACTGGGGATACTGGGAGGGTCACTGGGGGATACTGGGAGGGATACTGGGGATACTGGGAGGGTCACTGGGGGATACTGGGAGGAGTTACTGGGGATACTGGGAGGGGATACTGGGGATACTGGGAGGAGTTACTGGGGATACTGGGAGGAGTCACTGGGGATACTGGGAGGGGTTACTGGGGATACTGGGAGGGGATACTGGGGATACTGGGAGGGGTCACTGGGGATACTGGGAGGAGTTACTGGGGATACTGGGAGGGGATACTGGTGTGACTGGGAGCCCCAGGCCCGGCTCATACTGGTGTTACTGGTGTTACTGGGATGTCTCACCTGTGTCACTGGTGTCACTGGTGTGACTGGGAGCCCCGGGCCCGGCTCGTACTGGTGTTACTGGTGTTACTGGTGAACTCCGAGTAGGGCCGGGCGCGCGGGCACAGCAGGGACCGGTACCAGCCCCGCACCTGCAACGGACTGGGATCACTGGTCTGAACTGGTCTGAACTGGGAATGACCCACTATGAGCTGGGAACCCCCAGTCTGGACTGGGACACTCCCAGTTTGAATCAGGACCCTCCCAGTTTGAACTGGGACCCTCCCAGTTTGAACTGGGAACCCCCAGTATGAACTGGGATTGCTATAGTTTGGACTGGGACCCTCCCAGTTTGGATCAGGACCCTCCCAGTTTGAACTGGGACCCTTCCAGTTTGGAATGAGAGCCCCAGTTTGGACTGGGACACTCCCAGTATGAACTGGAATTGCCCCCAGTATGAACTGGGATTGCTCCAGATTGGACTGGGACGCTCCCAGTTTGGGACAGGACCCTCCCAGTTTGAACTGGGACCCTCCCAGTTTGGAACTGGGGCAGTTTTGGGGGAATTTTTGGGCTGATTTTGGGGTTTTTGGGGAAGATGTTGGAGATTTTGGGGTTAAATTTGGGGGTTTTGGGCGGATTTTGGGTTTTTTGGGTTCGGGTGTTTTTGGGATTTTTGGATTTTGGGTTTTTTGGGATCCCAGTTCCATTTTTGGGGCGTATTTTGGGTAATTTAGGTCCCATTTTTTTTGGGATTTTTTGGATTTTGGGGTTTTTTGGGTCCCAGTTCCATTTTTGGGGCGAATTTTGGGTATTTTAGGGGTGATTTTTTTGGTTTTTTTGGGGATTTTGGGGTTTTTTAGGGTCCCAGTTCCATTCTTGGGGTGAATTTTGGGTATTTTGGGTCTCATTTTTTGGGGGATTTTTTGGATTTTGGGGTTTTTTGGGGTCCCAGGGGGGTTTTTGGGGCGGATTTTGGGTATTTTGGGTCCCGGTTTTTTGGGGATTTTTTGGATTTTGGGGTTTTTGGGGTCCCGGTCCCATTTTTGGGGGTGATTTTTGGGATTTTCGGTACCTTGGGGTGCCCCAGGCAGCTGCACAGGAAGATGAGCAGCCCCTGGTGCAGATTTTGGGGCCCCCTGGGGGTTTTTGGGGCCGGATTTTGGCTATTTTGGGTCCCGTTTTTTTGGGGATTTTTGGGATTTTGGGGTTTTTGGGGGTCCCCGGTCCCGCTAGGGGGCTTAATTTTGGGATTTTTGGGTGCCTTGGGGTGCCCCCAGGCATGCACAGGAAGATGAGCAGCCCCTGGGGCAGATTTTGGGGTCCCTGGGGGGTTTTTGGGGTGGATTTTGGCTATTTTGGGTCCCATTTTTTGGGGGATTTTTGGGATTTTGGGGTTTTTTGGGGTCCCGGTTCCATTTTTGGGGTAACTTTGGGATTTTTGGGTACCTTGGGGTGCCCCAGGCAGTGGCACAGGAAGATGAGCAGCCCCTGGGGGGTTTTTGGGGGCCGGATTTTGGGTATTTTTAGGGTGATTTTTGGGGGATTTTTGGGATTTTGGGGTTTTTTGGGGTCCCGGTCCCGTTTTTGGGGTGATTTTGGGATTTTTGGGTACCTTGGGGTGCCCCAGGCAGTGGCACAGGAAGATGAGCAGCCCCTGGGGGGTTTTTGGGGTGGATTTTGGGTATTTTAGGGGTGATTTTTTGGGGGATTTTTGGGATTTTGGGGTTTTTTGGGGTCCCGGTTCCATTTTTGGGGTAATTTTTGGGTATTTTGGGTACCTTGGGGTGCCCCAGGCAGTGGCACAGGAAGATGAGCAGCCCCTGGGCGGCGTTGAGGGCGCAGAACAGGAGGGGGAGGGGCGGGGGGGGGCTCCCGGGGGGGAGGGGCGGCCCCGCCCCCCCCGCCCAGCCCAGCCCCGCCCCCACCCCCAGCGCCCAGCCCGAGCCCAGCAGGGACAGCTGGCCCAGGGACGTCACCAGCAGCACCCTGGGGACAGAGAAATGTCACCTGTGTCACCTGAGTGTCACCTGTGTCACCTGTGTCACACCTGAGTCACACCTGTGTCACCTGTCACACCTGAGTGCTGTTAATGTCACACCTGTCACACCTGTCACACCTGTGCCCCCCCAGCCCGAGCCCAGCAGCGACAGCTGGCCCAGGGACGTCACCAGCAGCACCCTGGGGACAGAGAAATGTCACCTGTGTCACCTGAGTGTCACCTGTGTCACCTGTGTCACACCTGAGTCACACCTGTGTCACACCTGAGTCACACCTGTGTCACCTGAGTGTCACCTGTGTCACCTGTCACACCTGAGTCACACCTGTGTCACACCTGAGTGCTGTTAATGTCACACCTGTCACACCTGTGTCACACCTGTGCCCCCCCAGCCCCAGCCCAGCAGCGACAGCTGGCCCAGGGACGTCACCAGCAGCACCCTGGGGACAAGGACAGTGTCACCTGTGTCACCTGAGTGTCACCTGTCACACCTGAGTGTCACTTGTGTCACCTGAGTGCCGTTAACGTCACTTGTTCACCCCCTCTGTCCCCAACCTCCCTTGATCTTCCCAGTCCCTCCCAGTGTCTCGGCTCTCCCCAGTGTCTCAGTATCCCCAGTGTCCCCAGTGTCTCAGTATCCCTCAGTATCCCCTATCTAGTATCCCTCAGTGTCCCCCAGTCCCTCAGTGTCTCCCCAGTGCCCTCAGTATCCCTAGTGTCCCCTCAGTATCCCTCAGTATCCCCAGTCCCACCTGACCCCGTCATGAGGTGTCCCGTGTCCGCTGATCTCGTTGAATTTCTGCACCAACTTCCAGAGGGTGACAACGAGGATGACGGCGTTGGCCTGGGACAGGGAGGGGACACTGGGGATACTGGGGACACTGGGGCACTGGGGATACTGTGACACTGGGGGCACTGAGGGACACTGGGAGCACTAAGGGACACTGGGGATACTGGGGACATTTGGGATACTGGGGACACTGGGGACACTGGGGATACTGGGGCACTGGGGACACTGGGGGACACTGGGGACACTGGGGACACTGGGGATACTGGGGATACTGGGGACAGTGGGGACACTGGGGGCACTGGGGATACTGGGGATACTGGGGATACTGGGGATACTGGGGACATTGGGGACACTGGGGGCACTGGGGATACTGGGGATACTGGGGACATTGGGGACACTGGGGACACTGGGGACACTGAGGGGACACTGGGAGCCCTGGGGACACTGGGGACACTGGGGGGACACTGGGGACACTGAGGGGACACTGGGAGCACTGGGGACACTGGGGACAGGGGGTTGGGGACAGGACAGTGACATGAGGGTGACACTGGGGATGACACTGGAGTGGACAGGGGTGTGGCAGAGGTGACACAGGTGACATTAATGACACACAGGTGTGACACAGGTGACACAGGTGACAGTTTGGTGACAGGTGACACTCAGGTGTCCCAGGTGACACACAGGTGACACTCAGGTGACACACAGGTGACATTAATGGCACACTGGTGACACTCAGGTGACACACAGGTGACACAGGTGTCCCAGGTGTCCCTCTCACCGCGGTGATGACATTAATGACACACAGGTGACAATTTAGTGACACAGGTGACACTCAGGTGACAGTTTGGTGACACTCAGGGGACAATTTTAAGTGACACTCAGGTGACACAGGTGTGACACAGGTGACACTCAGGTGACACTCAGGTGTGACACAGGTGTGACAGGTGACAGTTTGGTGACACACAGGTGACACACAGGTGTGACACAGGTGACACACAGGTGACACACAGGTGACACAGGTGACACTCGGGTGTCTCTCACCGCGGTGATGACATTAATGACACACAGGTGTGACAGACAGGTGACACAGGTGTGACACAGGTGTGACACAGGTGACACAGGTGACACTCAGGTGATACAGGTGACACACAGGTGACACACAGGTGACACAGGTGACACTCAGGTGACACAGGTGACACGCAGGTGACACGCAGGTGACACAGGTGACACACAGGTGACACACAGGTGACACAGGTGACACTCAGGTGACACAGGTGACACACAGGTGACACGCAGGTGACACACAGGTGACACTCAGGTGACACTCAGGTGACACACAGGTGACACACAGGTGACACAGGTGACACAGGTGACACTCGGGTGTCCCTCACCGCGGTGATGACATTAATGACACACAGGTGTGACAGACAGGTGACACAGGTGTGACACAGGTGTGACACAGGTGACACAGGTGACACTCAGGTGATACAGGTGACACACAGGTGACACACAGGTGACACAGGTGACACTCAGGTGACACAGGTGACACGCAGGTGACACGCAGGGTGACACAGGTGACACACAGGTGACACACAGGTGACACAGGTGACACTCAGGTGACACAGGTGACACACAGGTGACACGCAGGTGACACACAGGTGACACTCAGGGTGACACTCAGGTGACACACAGGTGACACACACAGGTGACACAGGTGACACAGGTGACACTCGGGTGTCCTCACCCGGTGATGACATTAATGACACACAGGTGTGACAGACAGGTGACACAGGTGACACAGGTGACACTCAGGTGATACAGGTGACACACAGGTGTGACACAGGTGTGACACAGGTGACACACAGGTGTGACAGGTGTGACACAGGTGACACTCGGGTGTCCCTCACCGCGGTGATGACGATCACGGGGCCCTGGAAGCTCCAGCGGAAACCGCGGCGCAGGGAGAGCCAGCAACTGGAACGGAGACTGGGATGGACTGGGGGAACTGGGGGGACTGGGAGGGACTGGGGGACTGGGATGGACTGGGGGAACTGGGAGGGACTGGGAGGGACTGGGATGGACTGGGAGCCTTTGAAGCTGCCCTCATAATCCCTATTGATTGCTATCAATCACTATCAGTGGTTATTGATCACTATCGATGGTTATTGATCACTATTGATCACTATTGATGGTTATTGATCACTATTGATGGTTATTGATGGTTATTGATCGCTATTGATCACTATTGATGGTTATTGATCGCTATTGATCACTATTGACCACTATGGATCACTATTGATGGTTATTGATCGCTATTGATGGTTATTGAACACTATTGATGGTTATTGATCACTATTGACGGTTATTGATCACTATTGGTCACTATTGATGGTTATTGATCGCTATTGATCACTATTGATCACTATGGATCACTATTGATCGCTATTGATCACTATCAGTGGCTATTGATCACTATTGATCGCCATTGATCACCATTGATCACTATTGATCACTATTGATGGTTATTGATCACTATTGATCACTATGGATCACTATTGATCGCTATTGATCACTATTGATCACTCACTATTGATCAGTGCCGTATCCCTCGGGGAACGCCGCCGCCGCCACGGCCACCACCAGCGCCGGGGGTCCGTAGCCCAGCGCCAGCAGCAGCCGCGGGCGCAGCCAGGCCGGGGCGAACACCTGAACCAGCAGCACGTACAGGTGCAGCCCCTGCAGCGCCATCCAGCAGAACGCAGACAGGTAACACAGGTGCAGGGCTATGGCTGTGATCGTGCAGGTAACCTGGGACAGGGGACAGTGGGGACATCAGTGACACACAGGTAGCACAGGTGCAGGGCCACGGCTGTGATCGTGCAGGTAACCTGGGAGGGGACACACAGTGACACAGTGACACACACAGGGTCACACGGGGTCACACAGGTGCAGCCCCTGCAGCGCCATCCAGCAGAACGCAGACAGGTAACACAGGTGCAGGGCCACGGCTGTGATCGTGCAGGTAACCTGGGACAGGGGACAGTGGGGACATCAGTGACACAGTGACAGTGACACACAGTGACACACAGTGACAGTGACACACACAGGGTCACACAGGTAACACAGGTGCAGGGCCACGGCTGTGATCGTGCAGGTAACCTGGGACAGGGGACAGTGGGGACATCAGTGACACACAGTGACAGTGACACACAGGTAACACAGGTAACACAGGTGCAGGGCCACGGCTGTGATCGTGCAGGTAACCTGGGACAGGGACACACAGTGACACAGTGACACAGTGACAGTGACACACAGGTAACACAGGTGCAGGGCCACGGCTGTGATCGTGCAGGTAACCTGGGACAGGGACACACAGTGACACACAGGTAACACAGTGACAGTGACACACAGGGTCACACAGTGACACACAGGTAACACAGGTAACACAGGTGCAGGGCCACGGCTGTGATCGTGCAGGTAACCTGGGACAGGGGGACAGTGGGGACATCAGTGACACACAGTGACAGTGACACACGGGGTCACACGGGGGTCACACAGGTAACACAGGTGCAGGGCTATGGCTGTGATCGTGCAGGTAACCTGGGAGGGACACACAGGTAACACAGGGTCACACGGGGTCACACGGGGTCACACAGTGACAGTGACACAGTGACACACAGGTAACACAGGTAACACAGGTGCAGGGCCACGGCTGTGATCGTGCAGGTAACCTGGGACAGGGGACAGTGGGGACATCAGTGACACACAGTGACAGTGACACACAGTGACAGTGACACACAGGTAACACAGGTGCAGGGCTATGGCTGTGATCGTGCAGGTAACCTGGGACAGGGACACACAGTGACACACAGGTAACACAGGGTCACACGGGGTCACACAGGGACACACAGTGACAGTGACACAGTGACACACAGTGACAGTGACACACGGGGTCACACGGGGTCACACAGGTAACACAGGTGCAGGGCTATGGCTGTGATCGTGCAGGTAACCTGGGAGGGGACACACAGGGTCACACAGTGACACAGTGACACACAGGGTCACACGGGGTCACACAGTGCAGCCCCACAGGTAACACAGACAGGTAACACAGGTGGAGAGTGATGGCTGTGATCGTGCAGGTAACCTGGGACAGGGGACACACAGTGACACAGTGACACACACAGGGTCACACGGGGTCACACGGGGTCACACAGGTGCAGCCCCTGCAGCCATCCAGCAGAACGCAGACAGGTAACACAGGTGCAGGGCCACGGCTGTGATCGTGCAGGTAACCTGGGACAGGGGACAGTGGGGACATCAGTGACACAGTGACAGTGACACACAGTGACAGTGACACACAGGTAACACAGGTGCAGGGCTATGGCTGTGATCGTGCAGGTAACCTGGGACAGGGACACAGTGACACACAGGTAACACAGGGTCACACGGGGTCACACAGGGACACACAGTGACAGTGACACAGTGACACAGGGATGACACAGTGACAGTGACACACAGGGACACACAGTGACACAGTGACACACGGGGTCACACAGGTGCAGCCCCTGCAGCCATCCAGCAGAACGCAGACAGGTAACACAGGTGCAGGGCCACGGCTGTGATCGTGCAGGTAACCTGGGACAGGGACACACAGGGTCACACAGTGACACACAGGTAACACAGGTAACACAGGTGGAGGGCCACGGCTGTGATCGTGCAGGTAACCTGGGACAGGGACACACAGTGACACACAGTGACAGTGACACAGTGACACAGTGACAGTGACACACAGTGACAGTGACACAGTGACACACGGGGTCACACAGGTGCAGCCCCTGCAGCGCCATCCAGCAGAACGCGGACAGGTAGCACAGGTGGAGAGCGATGGCTGTGATCGTGCAGGTAACCTGGGACAGAGGGACACACAGGGTCACACAGTGACAGTGACACAGTGACAGTGACACACACAGGGTCACACAGTGACACACAGTGACAGTGACACACAGGGTCACACAGGTAGCACAGGTGGAGAGCGATGGCTGTGATCGTGCAGGTAACCTGGGAGGGGACACACAGTGACACACACAGTGACACACAGTGACAGTGACACACGGGGTCACACAGTGACAGTGACACACGGGGTCACACGGGGTCACACAGGTAACACAGGTGCAGGGCTATGGCTGTGATCGTGCAGGTAACCTGGGAGGGGACACAGGTAACACAGGGTCACACGGGGTCACCCCAGGGGTCACACAGTGACAGTGACACAGTGACACACAGGTAACACCCCAGGTAACACAGGTGCAGGGCCACGGCTGTGATCGTGCAGGTAACCTGGGTGGGGTCACACAGGGTCACACAGTGACAGTGACACAGTGACAGTGACACACAGGGTCACACAGGTGCAGCCCGTACCGGGTGCTGGCTACCATCGATGCCCAGCAGGAAGCCCAGGTTGCCCCCAGACCCCCCCAGACCCCCATTACCGGGTGCTGTGCCCCATCAATGCCCAGCAGGAACGCCAGGTTCCCCCCCAGCAGGCTCAGGCTCAGGTGCAGCTGCAGCGTCCGGCGCGGCTCGGCCAGGGCTGCACAGCTGGCAGTGGCGGCCATGCCCCCAGGGCCAGCACCGACAGCCACAGGGCCACCTGCGTCACCAGGTCCAGCAGCCAGTGATCCTGGGGGGGCACAGGGGACATCAGTGACACCCCAGGGCCACCAGAGTCACCAGGGACACCCCCAGGGCCACCAGAGTCACCAGGTCCAGCAGCCAGTGATCCTGGGGGACAGGGGACATCAGAGACACCCCCTGGGCCAGCAGGGACACCCCAGGGCCACCAATGACACCTCCAGGGCCAGCAGGGCCAGCACCGACAGCCCCAGGGCCACCTGCGTCACCAGGTCCAGCAGCCAGTGCTCCTGGGGGGGACAGGGGACATCAGGGACACCCCTGGGCCAGCAGGGACAGCACTGACAGCCCCAGGGCCACCAGAGTCACCAGTGTCACCCCCAGGGCCAGCATCGACAGCCCCAGGGCCACCAGAGTCACCAGGTCCAGCAGCCAGTGCTCCTGGGGGACACAGGGGACATCAGGGACACCCCTGGGCCAGCAGGGACACCCCCAGGGCCACCTGTGTCACCCCCAGGGCCACCAGGGCCACCCCTGGGCCACCCCCGGGACCCCCTCAGGAGCCCCAGAGGCTCCCCCGGAAGTTTGGGGGTCCCTGGGGAGATTTCTGGGGGACTTCGGGAGTTTTGGGGTTTTTTTGGGATTTGTTTCGGGGTGATTTTGGGGGTTTTGGGATATTTTGGGGATACTTTGGGTACCTGGATCTCGTTGAAGGCCAGCAGCACAGCGAAACTGGTCAGGGGATTTTGGGATATTTTGGGGATATTTTGGGGATATTTTGGGATATTTTTGGGATATTTTTGGGGATATTTTGGGATATTTTGGGGATGCTTTAAGGACATTTTTGGGCTGTTTTTGGGCTGTTTTTGGGTACCTGGATCTCGTTGAAGGCCAGCAGCACAGCGAAACTGGTCAGGTGTTTTTGGGGTGATTTTGGGGATATTTTGGGGATATTTTGGGGATGCTTTAAGGACATTTTTGGGATATTTTTGGGGATATTTTGGGATATTTTTGGGTACCTGGATCTCGTTGAAGGCCAGCAGCACAGCGAAACTGGTCAGGTGGTCGCAGGCGCAGACGGTGCCGTGGGGGGTCCCCGGGGGGGGGTCCCCGTTTTTGGGGGGCACCTCCCGACACCCCCCCGTGTCCCAGCGCCCCTCCCCAGCGTTCCAGAAGGCAGACGACCCTCCCCCCCAGTTTGGGGTCCTGGGGGGGCAAAGGGGGGATCAGGGGGGTCCCAACCCCAATTTGGGGTCCCTGAACCCCCCCAGGGCCCCCTCCCCCCCTTTGGGGTCCCATTTTTGGGCTCCTCCCCAATTTCGGGGGTCTCTAACCCCAAATTCTGGCCCCTCCCACCCCATTTCTGGGGTCCCCCCTCCCAATTTCAGCCCCCCCACCCCATTTTAGGTTCCCCTCCCCCTTTTTTGGCTTTACCCCTCCCCGTTTTGGGGTTCCCCTCCCCATTTCCATCCCCCCCCCGAGTTTTCGGGGTCCCTCCCCATTTTTGGGGTTCCCCTCCCCATTTTCAGCCCCCCATCCCAATTCCGGGTTCCCCCCCCAGTTTCGGGTTCCCCCCCCCATTTCTGGGGTTCCCCTCCCCATTTTCAGGTCCCCACCCCAGTTTCGTGTTTTCCCCCCATTTTTGGGTTGCCCTCCCCATTTTTCGGGTTTTCTCCCCCCAGTTTGGGGTCCCCTCCCCATTTCCATCCCCCTCCCCAAATTTCGGGTTCCCCCCAGTTCCGGGTCCCCTCCCAGTTTCGGGTCCCCCCTCCCATTTCCATCCCCCTCCCCCAGTTTCGGGTTTTTCCCCTCCCCATTTTCGGGGATTTCCCCCTCCCAGTTTCTACGTGTCCCCCCCCTCCATTCCGGGGTCACTCACCCCCAGTTTCGGGTTCCCCCCCATTATCGGGTCCCCCTCCCCATTTCCATTCCCCCCTCATTTTTCGGGTTTTCCTCCCCCAGTTTCGGGTCCCTCACCCCCATTTTTCGGGTTTTCCTCCCCCATTTCCGTGCCCCCTCCCCATTTTTCGGGTTCCCCCCCAGTTTTGGGTCCCTCACCCCCATTTCCGGGATCCCCCTCCCATTTCCATCCCCCCATCCCAGTTTCGTGCCCCCCCCATCTCAGTTTCGGGTTTCCCCCCATTTCCGTACCCCCCCATTTCAGGTCCCCCCCAGTTTCGGGTTCCCCCCCCCATTATCGGGTCCCCTCCCCATTTCCATTCCCCCCTCATTTTTCGGGTTTTCCCCCCATTTTCGGGTTTTCTCCCCCATTTCCACCCCCCATTTATGGGTTCCCCTCCCCATTTCCATTCCCCTCCCAGTTTCGTGTCCCCCCATTCCGGGGTCCCTCACCCCCCAGTTTCGGGTTCCCCTCCCCATTTTTCGGGTTTTCCCCCCAGTTTCGGGTCCCTCACCCCCATTTCCGGGATTTCCCCCATTTCCATCCCCCCATTTTTGGGGGCGCTGACCAGGGCCGGGTGCCGGAAGCGCAGCGTGGCCGTGGGGCTCCCCCGGGGCAGCTCCCGGGGACCACCAGCGCGGTCACCGCGGGCGACAGGAGCCGCTGCGAGGGGCGGCCACGTGGCGGGGGCGGGGGCAGCGACCCCACCCCCCAGCGCACCGGGGCGCCCCCCCTGGAGGGAGCGGCGGGGGAGACCCCGAGGGTCAGCAGGGCCACCAGGGACAGCCCTGGGCGAGCACAGAGAAATTGTCCAAATTTATCCAAAATTTATCCCAAAATCCCCCCCGAGGGTCAGCAGCGCCACCAGGGACAGCCCTGGGCGAGCACAGAGAAATTATCCAAAATTATCCAAAATTATCCAAAAATCCTCCCCGAGGGTCAGCAGTGCCACCAGGGACAGCCCTGGGCGAGCACAGAGAAATTATCCAAATTTATCCCAAAATTTATCCCAAAATCCCCCCCAGGGTCAGCAGCGCCACCAGGGACAGCCCGGGGCGAGGACAGAGAAATTATCCAAATTTATCCCAAAATTTATCCCAAAATTTACACCCGGGGTCAGCAGGGAGAGACCTGGGCGAGCAGAGAGAAATTGTCCAAATTTATCCAAAATTTATCCCAAAATTTACACCCGGGGTCAGCAGGGAGACCTGGGCGAGCAGAGAGAAATTATCCAAATTTATCCCAAATTTATCCCAAAATTTACACCCGGGGCCACCAGGGAGAGACCTGGGCGAGCAGAGAGAAATTACCCAAAATTATCCAAAATAACCCCAAAATTTACACCCAGGGTCAGCAGCCACCAGGGACAGCCCGAGGCTGAGGGACAGAGAAATTATCCAAATTTATCCCAAAATTTATCCCAAAATTTATCCCAAAAATTTACACCCGGGGTCAGCAGGGAGAGACCTGGGGCGAGCAGAGAGAAATTATCCAAATTTATCCCAAAATCCCCCCAGGGTCAACAGGGAGAGACCTGGGCGAGCAGAGAGAAATTACCCAAAATTATCCCAAAATTTATCCCAAAATCCCCCCCAGGGTCAGCAGCCACCAGGGACAGCCCGGGGCGAGGACAGAGAAATTATCCAAATTTATCCAAAATTTATCCCAAAATCCCCCCCGAGGGTCAGCAGGGAGAGACCTGGGCAAGCAGAGAGAAATTACCCAAAATTATCCAAAATTTATCCCAAAATCCCCCCCGAGGGTCAGCAGCGCCACCAGGGACAGCCCTGGGCGAGCACAGAGAAATTATCCAAATTTATCCCAAAATAACCCCAAAATTTACACCCAGGGTCAGCAGCGCCACCAGGGAGAGACCTGGGCGAGCAGAGAGAAATTACCCAAAACTATCCCAAAATTTATCCCAAAATCCCCCCCAGGGTCAGCAGCGCCACCAGGGAGAGACCTGGGCGAGCAGAGAGAAATTATCCAAATTTATCCCAAAATTTATCCCAAAATTTATCCCAAAATTTATCCCAAAATTTACACCCGGGGTCAGCAGGGAGAGACCTGGGCGAGCAGAGAGAAATTATCCAAATTTATCCCAAATTTATCCCAAAATTTACACCCGGGGTCAGCAGGGAGAGACCTGGGCGAGCAGAGAGACATTACCCAAAATTATCCCAAAATTTATCCCAAAAATTTACACCCGGGGGTCAGCAGGGAGAGACCCAAGGAAAGCAGAGAGAGTGGGACCCAAATTACCCAAAATTACCCATATTTATCCCAAAATTTATCCCAAAATCCCCCCCGAGGGTCAGCAGCGCCACCAGGGAGAGCCCTGGGCGAGGACAGAGAAATTACCCAAATTTATCCCAAAATAACCCCAAAATTTACACCCAAATCCCCCTTATGGCCACCAGGGACAGCCCTGGGGCAAGGACAGAGAAATTACCCAAATTTATCCCAAAATTTATCCCAAAATCCCCCCCCAGGGTCAGCAGGGCCACCAGGGATGGACCTGGGGCGAGGACAGAGAAATTACCCAAAATTATCCCAAAATTTATCCCAAAATTTACACCCAAATCCCCCTTACGGCCACCAGGGACAGCCCTGGGGCAATGACAGAGAAATTACCCAAAACTATCCAAATTTATCCCAAAATAACCCCAAAATTTACGCCCAGGGTCAGCAGGGACAGCCCTGGGGCAAGGAGAGGGAATGGGACTGAAATGATCCAAAATTAGCCCAAAATTATCCAAAATTTACCCCAAAATGAGCCAAAATCCTCTGAAATGACCCCAACCCTCCCCAGTGTCCCTGGTGTCCCCTCCCCCCGTGTCGCCTCCCCCCGTGTCCCCTCCCCCTCACCGCTCTCCGGGTCCAGCGCCACCTCCGGAGGGACCTCGAGCGTCACCGCAGGGACCGAGAGCGACACCGGGGCGGGGGAGGGGCGGCGGGACACGGCCAGGGACAGCGCTGGGGACAGGGACAGAGTGACACAGGGACACAGGGACACAGTGACAGTGACACAGGGACACAGTGACAGTGACACAGGGACACAGGGACACAGGGACAGTGACAGTGACACAGTGACACAGTGACACAGGGACAGTGTCACCCTGGGGGACACGGCCAGGGACAGGGCTGGGGACAGAGTGACAGTGACACAGGGACACAGGGACAGCGCTGGGGACAGGGACAGAGTGACACAGGGACAGGGACACAGTGACACAGGGACAGCTAGGGGACAGAGTGACAGTGACACAGGGACAGGGACAGTGACACAGTGACACAGGGACAGTGTCACCCTGGGGACAGGGACACGGCCAGGGACAGCTGGGGACAGAGTGACAGTGACACAGTGACACAGTGACACAGGGACACAGGGACACAGGGACAGTGTCACCCTGGGGACACGGCCAGGGACAGCTTGGGGACAGGGACAGAGTGACAGTGACACAGTGACACAGGGACAGTGACACAGTGACACAGGGACACAGGGACAGCTGGGGACAGGGACAGAGTGACAGTGACAGTGTCACCCTGGGGACAGGGACAGAATGACACAGGGACAGGGACAGTGACACAGGGACAGGGACACGGGGACACAGTGACACAGTGACACAGGGACAGGGACACAGGGACACAGTGACACAGGGACAGAGTGACACAGTGACAGTGACACAGGGACAGTGACACAGGGACAGGGACACAGTGACACGGGGACACAGTGACACAGTGACACAGGGACACAGTGACACAGTGACACAGTGACACAGGGACAGTGACACAGGGACAGTGACACAGGGACAGGGACACAGTGACACGGGGACACAGTGACACAGTGACACAGGGACACAGTGACACAGTGACACAGTGACACAGGGACAGTGACACAGGGACAGTGACACAGGGACAGGGACACAGTGACACAGTGACACAGGGACACAGGGACAGAGTGACACAGTGACAGTGACACAGGGACAGGGACACAGTGACACAGGGACACAGTGACAGTGACACAGGGACACAGGGACACAGGGACAGTGACACAGTGACACAGGGACACAGTGACACAGTGACACAGTGACACAGGGACACAGGGACAGAGTGACACAGTGACAGTGACACAGGGACAGGGACACAGTGACACAGGGACACAGTGACACAGTGACACAGGGACACAGTGACACAGGGACAGAGTGACACAGTGACAGTGACACAGGGACAGGGACACAGTGACACAGGGACACAGTGACACAGGGACAGGGACACAGGGACAGAGTGACACAGTGACACAGGGACACAGTGACACAGGGACAGGGACACAGTGACAGTGACACAGTGACACAGGGACAGTGACACAGTGACACCCATGGGGACACGGCCAGGGACAGGGACAGGGACACAGGGACAGTGACACAGGGACACAGTGACACAGTGACAGTGACACCCTGGGGACAGGGACACAGCCAGGGACAGGGCTGGGGACAGTGACAATGACACAGTGACACAGTGACAGTGTCACCCTGGGGACAGGGACAGTGACACAGTGACACAGTGACACAGTGACACAGTGCCACCTGCCTGTGACAGCCATTGGACACAGCTGGGGACAGGGACACGGACAGGGTCACCTCAGGGACAGTGACACAGTGGCAGTGCCACCCTGGGTTGGGGACAGTGACAGTGGCAGTGCCACCCCCAGGGACACAGGGCCGGTGCCACCACTGGGTTTGTGACAGTGGCAGTGCCACCCCCACAGTTAGGGGACAGTGGCAGTGCCACCTCTAGGGTTGGGCACAGGGACAGTGACACCCCTGGGGGACAGGGACAGTGGCAGTGCCACCCCCAGGGTTGGGGACAGGGACACCCCTGGGGACAGGGACAGTGGCAGTGCCACCCCCAGGGTTGGGGACAGGGACAGGGACACCCCGGGGACAGGGACAGTGGCAGTGCCACCCCCAGGGTTGGGGACAGTGACACCCCTGGGGACAGGGACAGTGGCAGTGGCACCCCTGGGGTTGGGGACAGGGACAGGGACACCCCGGGGACACGGGGCCGGTGCCACCCCCGGGCTGGTGCCACCAGCGGGAACAGGAGGTGGCCGAGGTGACAACGGCAGGGAGGGGACAGGAAGTGGCAGCGAGTGACAGGAGGGGACAGGAAACGGCGGGGAGGGGTGGCACTGGGGGAGGGGCGTGTCCTGGGTTTGGGGGGGGGGCAGGAGGGGGCGGAGGGGACAGTGGGGACACACAGGTGACAGTTTAGTGACACACAGGTGGCACACAGGTGACAGATAGGTGACATTAATGACACAGAGGTGACACAGGTGTCACTAAGAGTAACCTGAGTGCGCAGAGATGACATTGGTGACATTGGGGTGACACACAGGTGACATTAATGACACTCAGGTGACACAGGTGACACACAGGTGTCACACATGGTTACCTGAGCGCGCAGAGGTGACATTGGGTGACACACAGGTGCTATTAATGACACTCAGGTGACACAGGTGATACACGGGTGTCACACACGGTTACCTGAGCGTTTGGAGGTGACATTGGTGACACACAGGTGACATTAATGACACTCAGGTGACACACAGGTGACAGATAGGTGACATTAATGACACACAGGTGACACAGGTGTCACTCAGCGTTACCTGAGCGCGCAGATGGGTGACATTGGTGACATTGGGGTGACACACAGGTGACATTAATGACACACAGGTGGCACTCAGGTGACACTAATGACACACGGGTGTCACACACGGTTACCTGAGCGTTTGGAGGTGACATTGGTGACACACAGGTGACACAGGTGACACAGAGAGTGACATTAATAACACACAGGTGGCACACAGGTGACATTGGGGTGACACATAGGTGGTATTAATGACACACAGGTGACATTAATGACACACAGGTGACACACAGGTAACACAGGTGACACTGAGGGTTACCTGACCGCTCAGAGGTGACATTGGTGACACCCCCGGGTGCCAGCCCCGCCCCCGCGGCCCGGCCCAGCCGCTCGGCGCTCTCCAGCAGCGCCGCGAGCCGCCGGTGCCGCGCGGGGGGGGGCAGGGCGGCCCAGGGCCCCGCCAGCGCCTCGTCCAGCACCGACAGCAGCTCCTGGGGACCCAAAATAAACCGAAATCACCCCAAAAACACCCCAAAAATATCCTAAATATATCCCAAAAATATCCCAAAAATATCATAAAAAATATCCTAAAAACTGCACCAAAAATATCCCAAAAACTGCCCCAAAAACAGCCCCAAAATCCCCCCAGGGCCTCGTCCAGCACCGACAGCAGCTCCTGGCGCCCAAAATAAACCGAAATCACCCCAAAAGCACCACAAAAATATCCTAAAAATATCCTAAAATCACCCCAAAAATATCCCAAAAATATTATAAAAATATCCTAAAAATATCCCAAAAATATCATAAAAATTGCCTCAAGACCCGCTTCAAAAACCGCCTCAAAATCGGCCCCAAAATCCCCCCAGGGCCTCGTTCAGCACCGACAGCAGCTCCTGGGGACACCCAAAATAAACCGAAATCACCCCAAAAGCACCCCAAAAATATCCCCAAAATATCCTAAAAATATCCCAAAAGTATTCCCAAAATATCCCAAAAACTGCCTCAAAAACAGCCCCAAAATCCACCCAGGGCCTCGTCCAGCACCGACAGCAGCTCCTGGCGCCCAAAATAAACCGAAATCACCCCAAAAGCACCCCAAAAATATTCCCAAAATATCCCAAAAATATCCCAAAAATATCATAAAAAATATCCTAAAAACTGCACCAAAAATATCCCAAAAACTGCCCCAAAATCCACCCAGGGACCCCCCCAGAGCCACACCCAGCACAGAGAGCAGCTCCTGGGGACACCCAAAATAAACCAAAATCACCCCAAAAACTGAACCAAAAATATCCTAAAAATATCCCAAAAATATCCTAAAAATATCTTAAAAATATCCCAAAAACTGCCCCAAGAGACAGCCCCAACACCCACCCAAAATATCCCAAAATCACCCCAAAAACTGCACCAAAAATATCCCAAAAATATCCCAAAAACCACTTCAAAAATATCCCAAAATCACCCCAAAACTATCCCAAAATCACCCCAAAACTATCCTAAAATCCCCCCCAAAATATCCCCAAAACTGCTCCAAAAATATCTCGAAATCACCCCAAAAATATCCCAAAATCACCCCAAAACTATCCTAAAATCCCCCCCAAAATATCCCCAAAACTGCTCCAAAAATATCTCGAAATCACCCCAAAAATATCCCAAAATTACCCCAAAATATCCCAAAACCTCCCCGAATATCCCAGGAATCAACCCAAAACTGACCCCAAAATCCACCTGGGACCCCCCAAAATCCCCCTAAAAACCCCTGAGACCCCCCAAAACCGCCTGAAATTTCCCCCAAAATTTCCCTCAGCAATCCCCCAAAATCCCCCCAAAACCCCCAAAAATCCCCTCAAAAATCCCCTCGGGACCCCCCCCCCAGGACCCCCCAAATCCCCCTGGGACCCCCCCAAAATGCCCCAAATTCACCCAAAACCTCCCCAGGACCTAGCCCCAAAATTTAACCAAAATCCCCCCAAAATCGCCCCCAGGACCCCCCAAAATCCCCCAAAATTCCCCCAGGACCCCCCAAAATTCCCCCAAACCTGGAGGGACGCCTCGGGGGTCAGCGCCCCCTCAACTCCTCCCGAAATTCGGGTCAGGGTCTCCCCCAAATCACAGCCCTGGGGGGAGGGGAGGGCTCAGAGGACCCCCCAAAATCCAGAGACCCCCCCAAAAATTTGGGGAACCCCCAAAATCTTCCAGAATGGGGGAATCCCCCTAAACCCCCCCAAGAGAGTTTGAAAAGAATTTGGGGATCCCACCCAAAATTTGGGACCCTCCCCCAAATTTGGGCTCCCCTCCAAAATTTGGGGTCCCCCTCATCAATCCCACCCCCCCAAATTTGGGGTTCCAAATTTTCACCCTTAAAATTTGGGTTCCCTCCCCCCACCAACGATCCCCCCTAATTTGGGGACCCCCCATTACCCCTCCCCCCCCCCCCAAATTTGGGGACCCTCTTGCAATCCCCCAAATTTGGGTGAGGGGGAAGCTCATAGGGGGGTCCCCAAATTTGGGGTTTCCCCCAAATTTGGGACCCTCCCCACAATTTAAGCCCCTCCCATAGCCCAAATTTTGGGGTCCCCCTCCCCAAATTTTGAGGTTTCCCCAAATTTGGGACCCTCCCCCAAATTTAAGAACCCTCCCCCCAAATTTTGGGCCCCCCCTCACCTCCTCCTCGCCGCAGATTTCGGGGGGCACCGGAACCGCTGGGGGAGGGGCGTGGTCAGGGGGCGGGGCCACGAGGGGGCGTGGCCAGAGCCGCCCCAAATTTGGGGGAAATTTGGGGGATTTTGGGGATTTTTCAGGGCGATTTTTGGGATTTTTCAGAGCAAGTTTTGGGATTTTTGGGCTGAATTTTTGGGATTTTTGGGCTGAATTTTTGGGATTTTTCAGGCTGATTTTTGGGGCTTTTTTGGGATTTTTCGGGGCATTTTTTGGGGATTTTTGGGGGCAGAATTCTGAGGATTTTTGGGCTGAATTTTTGGGATTTTCAGGGTGAGTTTTGGGGTGATTTTTTTGCAGTATTTTGGGGATTTTTGTGGGGATTTTTGAGGCGATTTTGGGTTTTTTTGGGGCGGGGCCTCACCTGGACAGGATTTGGGGGTCCCGGGGTGGGATTTTGGGGCTGAATTTTGGGGATTTTGGGGCTGAATTTTGGGATTTTGGGGCTGAATTTTGGGGTTTTGGGGCTGATCTTTCCCATTTTCAGGCTGATTTTTGGGGTTTTTTGGGGATTTTTTGGGTTTTTTGGGGATTTTTAAAGGATTTTGGGGCGGGTCTCACCTGGACAGGATCTGGGGGGTCCCAGGGGGGATTTTGGGACTGAATTTTGGGGATTTTGGGGATGATCTTTCCCATTTTGAGACCGATTTTTCTGGGGATTTTTGGGGATTTTTTTGGGTTTTTTGGTTTTTTTGGGTTTTTTGGGTATTTGGGGGCGGGGTCTCACCTGGACAGGATCTGGGGGGTCCCGGGGGGATTTTGGGGCTGAATTTTCCCATTTTCAGGCTGATTTTTGGGTATTTTTTGGGTATTTTTTGGGTTTTTTGGGTATTTTTTGGTTTTTTTGGGTATTTTTTGGGGATTTTTTGGGGTATTCGGGGCGGGGTCTCACCTGGGCACGCCCCCGTGCGGGGGTCCGGGGGTCCCCGGGCGGGGGGGGGACAGTGGCACTCGAAGCTCCCGGGGGTGTTGAGGCACAGGAGCCCCCCCGGGCAGCGCCCCTCCCCCCCCTCGGCGCACTCGTCCACGTCTGGGGGGAGGGGCAGCGTTGGGGGGGCACCCCAAAAATACGGGGGGGTTTTTTGGAGATTTTTTGGGGATTTTACGAGAGGAATTTTGGGGTTTGGGGGTCTCTGACCTTCGCAGTAGAACGGCGGCTCGTGCTGTTTTCGGGGGTCCCCGCCCCGATTTTGGGGGGTCCCGGTGCCGTTTTTGGGGGTCCCGGTGCCGTTTTCGGGGGTCCCGGTTCCATTTTTTGGGGGGTCCCAGTTCCATTTTCGGGGGTCCCGGTGCCGATTTCGGGGGTCCCGGTGCCGTTTTGGGGATCCCGGTGCCGATTTTTGGGGGGTCCCGATGCCGATTCCGAGGGTCCCCGCCCCATTTCCGGGGGTCCCAGTTCCATTTTTGGGGGGTCCCCGCCCCGTTTTCGGGGGTCCCGGTTCCATTTTTGGGGGTCCCGGTGCCGATTCCGGGGGCCCCCGCCCCATTTTTCGGTGGTCCCCGCCTCGTTTCCGGGGGTCCCCGCCCCATTTTCGGGGGTCCCGGTGCCGATTCCGGGGGTCCCGGTGCGGATTTCGGGGGTCCCCGCCCCATTTTCGGGGGTCCCGGTGCCGATTCCGGGGGTCCCGGTGCGGATTTCGGGGGTCCCGGTGCCGTTTTTGGGGTACACCCGCCGGTAGCCAGCGGTTGCAGTCGCGACCTGAACCCCCCACGGTGTTGTCGCAGCTCTGGGAGGGGGGGCAGGGCGGCGGCCCCTCCCCCACGCACTCGTTGATGTCTGGGGGGAGGGAAGGGGGAGGGGTCACTTGGGGACCTCCCCCACCCCAAAATTCAGCACTGACCCCCCAGTCCATCCCAGTTCCCATTGTCCCATTCCCAGTTCATCCCAGTCTGTCCCAGTCCATCCCAGTTCCCTCCCAGGTCCCATTACCCCATTTCCAGTTCATTCCAGTCCCTCCCAGTCCCTCCCAGTTACCCTCGCAGGGGCCACGCCCAGTCCCTCCCAGTCCACTCCCAGTCCCTCCCAGTCCCTCCCAGTCCCCTCCCAGTTCCCATTATCCCATTCCCAGTTCCCTCCCAGTCCCTCCCAGTCCCTCCCAGTGCTCCCAGTTACCCTCCCAGCCTCTCCCAGTCCCTCCCAGTTCCCTCCCAGTGCTCCCAGTCCCTCCCAGTCCATCCCAGTTCCCATTATCCCATTCCCAGTTCCCTCCCAGTCCCTCCCAGTTCCTCCCAGTGCTTCCAGTTACCCTCCCAGCCTCTCCCAGTCCCTCCCAGTGCTCCCAGTTACCCTCGCAGGGCCACTCCCAGTCCCTCCCAGTCCCTCCCAGCCCCCTCCCAGTCCATTCCCAGTCCATCCCAGCCCCCTCCCAGTGCTCCCAGTTCCCTCCCAGCCCCTCCCAGTCCATCCCAGTTCCCTCCCAGTCCCTCCCAGTCCCTCCCAGCCCCCCCCAGTCCATTCCCAGTCCATCCCAGCCCCTCCCAGTGCTCCCAGTTCCCCTCCCAGTCCCTCCCAATCCCTTCCCAGTCCATCCCAGTTCCCTCCCAGTCCCCATTATTCAATTTCCAGTCCCTCCCAATCCCCTCCCAGTCCCTCCCAGTGCTCCCAGTTCCCTCCCAATCCCCTCCCAGTCCCTCCCAGTGCTCCCAGTTACCCTCGCAGGGCCACTCCCAGCCGTCTCTCTCCCAGGGGGGTCCCTGGTACCCGGGGGGGCAGCGGCAGTGGGTGCGGTTCAGGGGGAGGCACGGCCCCGCCTGCCCTGGGGGCACAGAGTCCAAAAAACCCAAAATTCCCCAAAATTCCCCCAAAAACCCAAAATTCCACCCAAAAAATGTGAAAGAATCATCAAACTCCCCCAAATCGCCCCAAAAATCGGCCCCAGAACCCCCTGGGGGGGCACAAATCATCCCCGGGGGGGGTTTGGGGTCAGAAATTCCCAAAAAACCCCAAATTTCCCCCAGAAAAACCCCCAAATTCCCCAAAAACCCAAAAATTCCACCCAAAAAATGTGAAAGAATCATCAGAATCCCCCAAATCGCCCCAAAAATCGGCTCCCTAGAACCCCTGGGGGGTACAAATCATCCCCGGGGGGGGTTTGGGTCAGAGATTCCCAAAAAATCCAAAATTCCCCCAAAAAACCCCCAAAATTCCACCCAAAAATCCCCAAAATTCCACCCAAAAATCCCCAAAAGCTGCTCAATCCACCCCATTTCCTCCCCAAAAACCCCAAATTTCTCCCCAAAAAACCCAAATCCTTCCCAACCCCCCAAAACCCCAAATCCTCCCCCAAATCCCCCCAAAAACCCCAAAACTCCCAAAAATTCCCCCAAAACCCCCCAAATTCCCCAAAAACCCCAAATTTCCTCAAAAAAAATCCCGAACCCCCCAAAACCCTTAAATCTCCCCCCAAAAACCCCAAATTTCCCCAAATCCCCCAAACCTCACCGGCCGCGGGGGGGAGGGGCGGAGCGCGCCCAGCACGAGCCAAACCAGCCCTGGGGGGAGGGGCGGAAGTGGGGGGTGTGAAAGTAGGGAGGGGGAGGGACAGCCCTGACCCTGACCCCCCGTGTCCCTCCCCCCTCCCAGTCCAAACTGGGCCAAACTGGGAGCGCCCCCCCAAATAAAGCGTGGGTATCGCCCTCCCCCTCCCCCGTCCCAAATTTCCGCGGTTGTGACGTCACGGGCGCCCCCCCGCTCTCGTTTCCGCTCCGAACCCTAAATTTTTTTGGGGGAGGGGGCGTGACGTCACGACCCCCCAAATCCCTCTCCCAGTTGCTCCCAGTTGCTCCAAACTGGGAGCGCGGGAAACCGCTGGGCGTGGCCCCGCCCCACCCCCAAAAAATCCCAAAATTCCGGGGGAGGGGAGGGGCAGCGAGCTCGGACCCCCCCAAAAAAATTTTTGGGGACCCCCCTCCATCCCCTCCCCCCTCCCAGTCCCTCCCAGCTCCCCCAGCTGGGAGCCGCCCCTCCCCACTTCCCCTTTCAACCGTGGGAAAGAAACGCGCGGGGGGGGGGAGGGGCGAGGGAAGAACCCCCAAAAAACCCCAAAATTTGGGGAGGGGTCAGCGAGGGTGGGGGAGGGGGTCCGGATAGGCGGGACCCCCCAAAAAAATAAACAAAAAAAATTGGGGAAACTGAGGCACGGGGGGGAGGGGCGGGAACCGTTATTTGGGGGGAGGGGAAAGGTTTGGGGGTCCCGACTTTAGGGACCCCTCCCAAATTGGGGAAACTGAGGCACGGGGGGGAGGGGGCGGGATTTTAGGGATTTTTGGGGGTCCCGAGGGGCGGTTTTGGAATTTTTGGGGCAAATTTTGTTTTTTTTTAATTTTTCGGGAATTTCGGAGAAATTTTGGGGGTCCCGTCCCAGGCGGGTTTTTTGGGGGTCCCGGCGCGAAAAATTTTGGGGGATTTTGGGTTTTTGGGTTTTTTTGGGGGGTCCCAGGAAAGATTTTTGGGATTTTTATGGAATTTTTGGGGTTTTTTTCGGGGGTCCCGAGGCAGTTTTTGGGATTTCTTGGGGGAGATTTTTGGGATATTTCGGATTTTTTAGGCGACTTTTGAGAATTATTTTGGGTTTTTGGGGGTCCCGGGGCAGTTTTTGGGGTTTTTAGGTTTTTTGGGGTCCTGGGCGGTTTTTGGGGTATTTCGGATTTTTAGGAGATTTTGGGGCGGTTTTTGATTTTTTGGGGGGGTCCTGGGGCGGTTTTTGGAGTATTTCGGATTTTTGGGGGGGTCCCAAATCGGTTTTGAGGTTTTAGGTTTTTTCGGGGGTCCCTGGGCTTTTTTTGGGATAATTTGGGTTTTTTGGGGGGTCCTGGGGCGGTTTTGGGATTTTTTTAGGAGATTTTTGGGGTGTTTGGTTTTTAGGAGATTTTTGGGGCAGTTTTGGGATTTTTAGGAGATTTTTTGGGGTGTTTGGTTTTTAGGAGGTTTTTGGGGCAGTTTTGGGTTTTTAGGAGGTTTTTGGGCAGTTTTGGGGGTTTCCTTTTGGTACCGAGGGGGTTCCGGGGCGGCTTTTGGGGCATTTGGGGATTTTTAAGAGGATTTTGGGGGCAGTTTCGGATTTTTTGGGGGATCTCGAGGGCAGTTTTTGGGATATTTTGGGGGTTTTCTGGGGGGATTTCGGGGGCGGTTTTGGGATATTTTGGGGTTTTTGGGGATCCCGGGGCGATTTTTGGGGGTGGGTTTGGGGTTTTTGGGGGGGATTTTTGGGGGTTTTGGGTTTTTGGGGGGCTCCCATCCCGGACGGATTTTGGGGAATCCCGGGCGGTTTTGGGATATTTTTTGGGGGGGATTTGGGGGATATTTTTGGGTTTTGGGGGGATTTTGGGGGGTCCCGCTCTCACCGAAGCCGCCGGCGGGTCCCATCGCGCAGGGTGGGCGTGGCCTGGGCAGGCGTGGTCAAGGGGCGTGGCCACGAGGGTTTTATGGGCGTGGCTTTAGGAGGGGCGTGGCTACAAGAGCCCAGTGGGCGTGGCTTGGGGGGCGGAGCTCATGAGAGCCCGTGGGCGTGGCAGGGGAGGGCGGAGCCACGGGAGCGCCCCGGGCCCTTTGGTGGCCCCACAGTGGCCTTGGCTCCTCCTGCGGTGGCCCCGGTGGCTTTTGGTGGCCCTTGGTGGCCGCACAGTGGCCTTGGCTCCTCCTGGGGTGGCTCTTGGTGGCCCCTGGCTCCCTTTGGTGGCCCCTTGGCTCTTCCTTGGGTGGCCTTGGTGGCCCCTGGCTCCCTGTGGTGGCCTAGCTGTCCCTTTGGTGGCCCCGTGGTGGCCTGGGTGACTCCTTGGGTGGCCCTTGGTGGCCCCACGGTGGCCACTTGGCTCCTCCTGTGGTGTCTCTTGGTGGCCCCAGTGGCTTTTGGTGGCCCTGTAGTGGCCTTGGTGGCCCCTTATCTTCTCCAGTGGTGGCCCATGGGTCCTTTTAGTGGCCCCTTGGTGGCCTTGGTGACACCTTGGGTGGCCCCATGGTGGCCTTGGTGGCCCCTGGCTCCCTTTGGTGGCCCCTTGGTGGCCCCAGTGGCTCTTAGTGGCCCCGGGGTGGCCCTGATTGTCTCAGTGACCCCTTTGGGGATAGCGACACAGTCCCCGGCCCCGACCTTCCCCTCACTCACCCAACATGGCGCCGCGGCGCCGCCGTCGCGCGATGATGACGCAATCAGAGCGCCGCCCCCGCCCTCCCGGAAGGTCCCGCCACAGAACCCTCCGCCACTCTCAAGATGGCGGCGCGGCCCGTCCGCTGACGTCATCGCCGCGCGCGGGGCGGAGGGCGGCGGCGGCGGCTCCAGCGGGGCGGGCGCGCGGGGACGGGGGGCAGCCCCAACATGGCGGCGGCGGCGGCGGCTCCTCCCGCTTCCCCGCCGGGCCCCGCTTCCCTCCCCGGGCCCCTCATCGCCGCCGCGGCCCCGTTCGCCACCGCCGCCGCCCCCCTCAAGATGTCGGCGGCGGGCCCGGTCGCGCGAGGCGTGACGTAGTCAGAGCCCCGCCGGCGGGAGGGGGCAGAGCGGCCGGAGCGGCGCAGGCGGCGGGACCGGGAGCGGGACCGGGAGCCGGACCGGGAGCGGGAGCGGGACTCGCAGCGGCAGCGGGCGGGGCTCCGGCGCGGCTCTTCAGGTCACCATGGCCGCGGCGCGGCGGCGGCAACGGCGGCGCTGAGCGGGAGCGGCCCGCAGGCCCGGCCCCGGGGGCCCAGGCCGGTGAGTGCCGGGGGGCCGGCGGGGCGGGCGGGCCCGGCAGCGGCAGGGAGGGCTCGGGGGAGCGCGGAGCAGGCGCTGACACCCCCTGACCCCCTCGTACCGGCCCCGTCCCGGTGCTGAAGGGCGGAGGGGGGCGGCGGGGACACCGGGGGACAGCAGCGGGCACGGGGGGCTGCCGGGGGCCCGGGGCGGGGGTGTCAGCTGCGGGAATGGGGGTGAGGGCGGAGGGGACGGGGGAAGCGGGGAGCGTGAGGGGGATCCCGGTGAGGGAACCGTGAGGGGATCCTGAGGGAATCGTGAGAGAGGACCGTGAGGGGACGGAGGTGAGGGGATTGTGAGGGGATTGTGAGGAGACAGTGAGGGAATCATGAGGGAATCTCGGTGAGGGCACCGTGAGGGGACAGTGAGGAGATCCTGAGGGAATCGTGAGAGGACCGTGAGGGGACAGAGGTGAGGGGATCCCGGTGAGGGAACCGTGACGGGTTCGATGCAGGGGGCGTGAGGGGATTGTGAGGGGATCCCGGTGAGGGGACCGTGAGGGGATCGTGAAGAGACAGTGAGGGAATCGTGAGGGAATCTCGGTGAGGGCACCGTGAGGGGGATTGTGAAGAGATCCTGAGGGAATCGTGAGGGACAGAGGTGAGGGATCCCGGTGAGGGGACCGTGAGGGAGATCGTGAGGGGACCGTGATTCGATCTCGGTGAGGAGACCGTGAGGGGAACGTGAGGGAGGTCGTGCGGAGATCGTGAGCGGACTGTGAGGGGATCGTGAGGCGATCTCGGTGAGGGGATCGTGAGGGGATCGTCTGCGGAGATCGTGAGGGGAAAATGAGGGAACCGTGAGGCGATCTCGGTGAGGAGACCGTGAGGGGATCGTGCGGAGATCGTGAGAGGATCCCGGTGAGGGAACCGTGACGGGTTTGTGAGGGGATCGTGAGGGGAAAATGAGGGAACCGTTAGGGGACCGTGAGGAGGCAGTGAGGGATCGTGATCCCGGTGAGGGGATCGTGAGGGAATCCCGGTGAGGGGACAGTGAGGGATCCCGGTGACAAGGGGCTTTGTTCAGGGGACACAGGTGAGGGAGTGACCATGAGGGGACCCAGGTGGGGGGGCTCTGAATTGAGGGAGGGTCCCGGTGTCCGGGAGGAGGGTCATGGAGGTCTGGGACAGGTAAGGGGGTGAGTCTGTGAGGGGGATCCAGGTGGATCCAGGTGTGTGTTGTGTGTGTATGTGGGGCTGTGGCGGTGTCCAGGTGAATCCAGGTGTGCAGGGGGGTCTGTGAGTGAATCCAGATGTGCAGGGGGTCTGTGAGTGAATCCCAGGTGTGCTAGGGGGGGGTGTCTGTGAGTGAATCCAGGTGTGCGGGGGGGGTCTGTGAGTGAATCCAGATGTGCAGGGTGGTCTGTGAGTGAATCCAGGTGTGCAGGGGGGGGTCTGTGAGTGAATCCAGGTGTGCAGGGGGGGTCTGTGAGTGAATCCAGATGTGCAGGGGGGTCTGTGAGTGAATCCAGATGTGCAGGGTGGTCTGTGAGTGAATCCAGGTGTGCAGGGGGGTCTGTGAGTGAATCCAGGTGTGCAGGGGGGTCTGTGAGTGAATCCAGATGTGCAGGGGGGTCTGTGAGTGAATCCAGATGTGCAGGGGGGGTCTGTGAGTGAATCCAGGTGTGCAGGACGGGCTCTGTGTCCAGGGAGGAGCCCCCGAGCTGGGGGCTGGGCAGGGCAGGGTCTGCACAGGGAACTTCTTGGAGCCCCTGGGAGCAGCTTTGGGACCATCCAGCACCTCTGGAGCACCTCTGGGATCACCTTAGAACACCTTTGGGACCATCCCAGCACCTCTGGAGCACCTCTGGGATCACCTTAGAACACCTTTGGGATCATCCCAGCACCTCTGGAGCAACTTTGGAATTGTCCTGGAGCAGCTTTGAGATCATCTTGGATCATCTTTGGGATCATCCAGCACCTCTGGAACAGCTTTGGGACCATCCAGCACCTCTGGAGCACCTCTGGGATCGCCTTAGAACACCTTTGGGATCATCCAGCACCTCTGGAGCAACTTTGGAATTGTCCTGGAGCAGCTTTGAGTTCATCTTGGATCATCTTTGGGATCACCCACGAGCCCATTGGATCAGCTTTGGGATCATTCAGGATCTCTTGGATCATATTTGGGATCATCCCAGTCCCTTGGATCACCTTTGGGATTATCCATGAGCCACTTGGATCATCTTTGGGATCATTCAGGGCCTCCTGGAGCAGTTCTGGGATCATCCAGGAGGTCCTGGAGCAGTTTTGGGATCATCCTGGATCCTTTGGGATCATCCAGGAGCAGCTTTGGGCCTGTCCTGACCTCTTGGAGCAGCTTTGGGATCATCCAGGACCTGCAGGAGCAGCTTTGGGATCATCCTGGATCATCTTTGGGATCATCCACAACTTCCTGGATCATTTTTGGGATCATTCTGGAGCACCTTTGGGCTCACCCTGACACTTTTGGAGCAACAAGGACCCCAGACCCAAATTCCCTGAGGATCCCAGATCCCAAAATCCCCTTGGCTCAGGAATTTTGGGAATTTCAGGATTGTTGGAGCAGCTCAGGAAAAGCCCCCATGAGGATTTCAAAAAATCCACTTTGGCCTCAACCAGCTTGTTAAGGATTCCCAAAATTATTTGGGATTGTGTTTGGGACTTCCATCCTCCTGTTGTGGAAAAGGAGGGAAAAAATGTGGGGAAAAGGAAAAAAAAAAAAAAAAAAAATCAGAAAAGCTCCAGGACCTTGGGAATGCAGCTGGGAGCTGGAGGAGGAGAATTCCAGTGTCATCCTCTGGGAAAAATTCCATGGAATGTGTGGGATGCTCAGCCAGGACCTGGAGGAGGAGAAATCCCAATTCTTGTTTTTATCCTGTGAAAATTCCAGTTCCTTTGGTTTGACCCTGAGAAAATCACAATTTCTGTTTCTGTCCTGATAAAATTCCAATTTCTCTGGTTTTACCCTGAAAAAATTTCAATTCTCTGGTTTTACCTTGAAAAAAATATAATTCTGGTTTTACCCTGAGAAAATTCCAATTCCTGTGGTTTTGCCCTGAAAAAATTCCAATTTCTCTGGTTTTTATACTGAGAAAATCACAATTTCTGTTTCTATCCTGATAAAATCCTAATTTCTCTGGTTTTACCCAGAAAAAATTCCAATTCTCTGGTTTTATCCTGAGAAAAATCCCAATTCCTGTTTCAACCCTGAGAAAATTTCAGTTCTTGTGGTTTTATCCTGAAAAAATTCCAATTCCCCTGGTTTTACCCTGAAAAAATTACAATTCCTGTTTTTCTCCTGAGAAAATTCTAATTTCTCTGGTTTTATCTTGAGAGAATTCCAGTTCCTGTTTTTATCATGAGGAAATTCCAATTCCTCTGGTTTTACCCTGAGAAAATCCCAATTTCTCTGGTTTTAGCCTGAAAAATTTCCAATTCTTGTGGTTTTATCCTAAGAAAAATCCCAATTCCTGTTTTTATCTTGAAAAAAAATCCAGTTCCTCTGGTTTTACCCTGAAAAAATTCCAGTTCCTCCGATTTTCTCCTCAGGAAATTCCAATTCTTCCAATTTTCTCCTGGTTTGGGAAGAAAAAAAAAAACCACAAGGAATTTGGAGCTGCTCCCGTGGGTTTATCCCATAAAAAGAGAATTTTGAGGGGAAAAAAAAGGAATTCCACGATCTGGCTGAGTCGAGGGGAAAATCCAGGGGTTGGAATTGTTTTTTTATTTTTTTTTCCAGGGAAAAATGAGGAAAAACTCGCAGGTTTTGGGTGTGCTGCAGTTCTGAGTGTTCCAGACCGGGTGGAAAAATGGGAAAAGTGGGGAAAAATCGCTGGAAAACCGGGAAAAACAGAGCGTGGTGGATCCCATTTATGGCTTCTAGCAGGGAAAAAAATTAAAATAAAATCCCCACGAATCTTAAATTTTTGGGGGCACCCAGTGCTGGAATTCCCGGGGGAAAAATCTTTTTTTCCTTGTTTTTTTCCCTGTTTTTTTTCCTCGGGAAGAGGCGGGAATTGTCCAGCCCCACTTAACGCTTTTGCATTTAAATCGTCCCAAATGAGGCTCCGCCCTTTTTTCTTTTGGTTTTTTTTTGGGACGAAGGGGGCAGGGATCGCTCCCGGATCGCTCCCGGATCGCGGCAATTTTGGGAATTGCCGCAGTTCCCAAAAAAAGTTCGGACCTCGCGGTGAGCGCCTCGTGGGGATTTTGGGAATCGGGGAAAAAAGGGGGAAAAAAAAATCTCATTTTCTCACCCCCAGCGCGGTTTTGGGGAGGATCGTTGGGTTTTGGGGTGGGTTTGGCCGAGGGGGAAGTTTGGAAAAGTTGATTTGGGATCGGGGGGGCGGTGCCGATCCCAAAATCTCAGAGCTCGGGGGGATTTGGGGTCGCTCCCCAATGGGGTTGGAAAAATCGAGATTTTTTGGGATAATCCCAGCGCTGCCGCTCCCGGGTTTTGTCGCCGATTCCCGCGATTTTCACCCCAAAAATTCCAAAATTTTCAAAAAAATTCCCGAATTCGGGGATTCGGAGATGGGGATTTGGGACCCAGACGGATTTGGGGTCGCTCCCCAACGGAGTTGGATGAGTGAATTTTATTTTTGAGATAATCCCATTGTTTTTGTCCCAAAATCTCCCGGGTTTTATCGCCGATTCCCGCGATTCTCACCCCAAAAGTTCCCCGGATTTTCAGGAAAATTCCCGAATTCGGGGCCCTTTTCCCACCCTCGGGATGGATCCCGGGATTTTCAGCACGACGGAAATGGGGTAAAAAAGGGAATTTGGTGAATTCTGAGCGGGTTTGAGGCTGGTTCCAGGATCTGGGCAGAGCCGGTGGCTCCGTTTGCAGCAAAATCCGCAAATTCGGGATTTTCTCCGCAAAATCCTCGCGGTTCTGGAATGTTCGAGGCAGAGCCCGTGTGTCTGCGATTTCTGGGATGAGGGAATCCTGAGAAATGGGATTTTTGGGATTCAGTGCCCCTGGAGTGTCCCTAAAAACCCAAAGCAGTTGGAGCAGCTGGAATTAAAAACCTGGGTTTGGGGTTTGGGATTTGTTCTGGGTTTGGGTTTGCTCCGGGTTCGGGATTTGAGATTTATTTGGGATTTGCTCCGTGTTTGGGGTTTGCTCTGGTTTGAGATTTGGGATTTGCTCCGGGTTTGGAATTTGCTCTGGTTCGGGTTTTGCTGTGGATTTGGGATTTGCTCGAGGTTCAGGATTTGAGATGTGTTCCGTGTTTGGAATTTGGGATTTGCTCTGGTTTGGGATTTGCTCTGTGTTTGCGATTTGGGATTTGCTCCACGTTCAGGATTTGGGATGTGCTCCGATTTTGGGATTTAAGATTTGCTCTGATTTGGGATTTGCTCCAGGTTAGGGATTTGGGATTTGCTCTGATTTGAGATTTGCTCCGTTTTTGGGATTTACACTGTGTTTGGGATTTGGGATTTGCTCTGGTTTGGGATTTACTCCAGGTTCAGGATTTGGGATTTGCTCCGTGTTTGGGATTTACTCCAGGTTCAGGATTTGGGATTTGCCCGTGGTTTGGGATTTACCCAGGTTCAGGATTTGGGATTTGCTCTGGTTTGGGGATTTACCCAGGTTCAGGATTTGGGATTTGCTCCGTGTTTGGGATTTGCTCCAGGTTCAGGATTTGGGATTTGCTCCGTGTTTGGGATTTACTCCAGGTTCAGGATTTGGGATTTGCTCTGGTTCAGGATTTGGGATTTGCTCCGTGTTTGGGATTTTACTCCAGGTTCAGGATTTGGGATTTACTCCAGGTTCAGGATTTGCTCTGGTTCTGATCCTCGTTGCCGGAGCCTCCCTCTCCAGCCGCCCCTCCCTGTCCCTTTTAAGCGTCTGCATCTTGAAGGTATTTTTAGGTTCTTCTCTTCCTCCCGGGTAAATTTAGCTCCTTCAGCTCCTTCTCCCGGGCCCCTCCTCCATCCTCCCGAAAGTGCCACCCCGGCTCTCAGCCCTCTTCCTCCCCGATTTTCGCTTTTTGTCCTTCCCGGTGCGTGCTCGACCTGCCCTGCGACCGGACCATCAGCGATTCTCCGCCATTGCTCTAATCTCGCCCTTTTGGGGGCAGAAAAAGGTGATTTGGGATCTTTATTTACAAGGAATTGTTATAATTCGCGCCTTTTGGGGCAGAAAAAGGTGATTTGGGATCTTTGTTTCTCTGGAATTGTTGTAATTCGCGCCTTTTGGGGCAGAAAAAGGTGATTTGGAATCTTTGTTTCTCTGGAATTGTTATAATTCGCGCCTTTTGGGGCAGAAAAAGGTGATTTGGGATCTTTATTTACAAGGAATTGTTATAATTCGCGCCTTTTGGGGCAGAAAAAGGTGATTTGGGATCTTTATTTACAAGGAATTGTTATAATTCGCGCCTTTTGGGGCAGAAAAAGGTGATTTGGCATCTTTATTTATAAGGAATTGTTTTAATTCGCGCCTTTTGGGGCAGAAAAAGGTGATTTGGGATCTTTATTTACAAGGAATTGTTATAATTCCCACCTTTTGGGGCAGAAAACGGTGATTTGGGATCTTTGTTTCTCTAGAATTGTTTTAATTCGCGCCTTTTGGGGCAGGGAAAGGTGATTTTAAGATTCTCTTTTATTTCTCCGGGATCATTTTAATTCCCACTTTTTCGGGCAGGGAAAGGTGATTTTCAAATCTTTATTTCTCCGAGATTGTTTTAATTTGCGCCTTCTGGAGCAGGGAAAGGTGATTTTTGGATCTTAATTTCTCCAGGACCATTTTAATTCCCACCATTTTAGGGCAGAAAAGGTGATTTTGGGGACTTTTATTTCTCTGGAATTGTTTTAATTTGCGCCTTTTGGGGCAGGAAAAGATGATTTTAGGATTTACTTTTGTTTCTCCAGGATCATTTTAATTCCCACTTTTCAGGCGGGGACGAGGTGATTTTGGAGTGAAGAATTTTGGGAGAATCTGCCTGGTTTTAAACCCTGTTTAACCTGGTTTTAAACTTTGTTTTAACCTGGATTTAAACGTGGTTATAACCTGGTTTTAATCCTGGATTTAACCTGGTTTTAAGCCTGATTTTAAGCCTGGTTTGGAACCCAGTTTAACCTGGTTTTGACCTGATTTAAAACCCAGTGTCACCTGGTTTTAACCTGGTTTTAAATCTGATTTTAACCTGGATTTAACCTGGTTTTATAACCTGTTTAACCTGGTTTAAACCTCTTTTAAAATCAGCTTTAGCATGATTTCAAACGTGGTTTTAACATGGTTTAACCTAGTTTTAAACCGGGTTTAACCTGGTTTTAACCTGATTTTGAACCTGGTTTTAACCTGGTTTGCCCCTCCCAGGAGCTCCAAACCTTTTCCCAGAGAAAAATCCTCTCCCCCCTGATCCTGCTGGGAAAAGGACACAACAGAACCTCCCCAAATCCCCAATTTGGGGCAGAATCCCCAAAATCCCCGTGCTGGGATTGAACTTTTGGGGATTTTTGGGGGGAATTGTTTTTGGGGTGAAATGGTGTCGTTTTTATGGGGTGGCTCCTCAAATTCTCCAGTCCTTGGGGCAGTTTGGGGTGAGCAGAGCTCTCCTGGTGCCTCCAAACCCTGATTGAATTGGGAACATCCCAGTGAGCTTTGTTTTTTTTTGTTGTTGTTGTTGGGTTTTTTTTGGGATTTATTTGCGTTTTTTTGGGTTTTTTCGGGTTTTTTTTTGTGGTTTGTTTGGGGTATATTTTGGGTTTATTTGGGATTTACTTGGGGATTTTTTTGATTTTTTGAGTGGTTTATTTGGATTTGTTTGCATTTATTTGCGTGTACTTGGGGTTTATGTGGGGTTTATTTGGGGTTTATTTGGGGTTTATTTAGGGTTTTCTTGGGTTTGTTGGGGGTTTTTGGGTTTATTTGGGATTTATCTGAGATTTTTTGCATGTTTATTTGATGTTTATTTTGGGTTTATTTGGGATTAATTTGCATTTGTTTGAGATTTATTTGGGGTTTATCTGGCGTTTATTTGGGGTTTATTTGAGGTTTATTTGGAGTTTTTAGGGTTTCTTTTGGGGCGGTTTTAGGGGGTTTTTTCCTGTTTATTTTCGGTTTATTTGGGGTTTATTTGGTGTTTATTTGGGTTTATTTGTGGTGAAATCCCGTTGTTCTTATGAGTTGGCTCCTCCCTGGCAGCACAGGCTGCCAAAACCTCATTTGGCCAGTTTTTGGCGTCCCCAACCCCACCCTCCGTTCTCACTTCCCGCAGGTTCCCGGCGGAGTGCCGGCGCCGGGCGCCGTTCCGCGCGGCCCCGCGGCAGCAGCAGCAGCGCCGCGCCATGGACGGAGCCCCGGCCGCGCCCGGCCCCGACGCCTTCCTGCAGGACGCCAAAACGGCGCCGGGGCGCGCGGCGCCGGCCGGCACCGCCACCGAGCTGGAGGCGCTGCACGGCGCGGAGGAGCCGGAGGCGGTGAGCCAGGACCAGGGCCCCGAGCGCCGCGACGAGCCCGGCTTCTTCTCCCCGCTGGCCCGGCACGAGCCCGACGAGGCCCTGGAGGCGCACGACGAGGCCGGTGAGTGCCGCGGGCGGGGCGGTTGGGTTGGTTGGTTCTGTCAGGTTGGTTGGTTCGATTGCTTCTGTCAGTTTGGTTGGTTTGGTTTGATGGGTTTAGTTGGTTCCGTTGGTTTGGTTTGGTTGGTTCAATTGGTTTGGTTGGTTTGGCCGGTTTGGTTGGTTCAGTTGGTTCAGTTGGTTCAGTTGGTTCAGTTGGTTCGGTTGGTTCGGTTGGTTCAGTCGATTTGGTTGGTTCTGTCACTCTTACCCTGTGGTGCCACCAGGGTGGTTTGGTTGGTTTGGTTGCTTCTCTTGAGGATGCTGTTGGTTCTCTTGGTGCTGGCTCTTGGTGACTGTGTTGATTGTTTGGTGATGGTGTTGGCTCCCTCTCGGTGTTGGTTCTCCTGGTGTTGACGTTGACTCTTTTGGCATTGGCGTTGGCTCTCTAGGTGATGGTGCCGGTTCTCCTGGTGTTGGCTCTCTCTTGGTGACGCTGTTGACTCTTGGCATTGACTCTTGGTGACGTTCTTGGTTCTCTTGGCGTTGATGTCCCCAAATCTCAGCGTTCTGGGGCGAGACGGGAACTGTGGTGCAATGACCAACCGTGACCAATGGTGACCAATGGTGACCAACGGTGACCAGTGGTGACCAACGGTGACCAACAGTGACCAATGGTGACCAGTGGTGACCAGTGGGACTAACAATGACAAATGGTGACCAATGGTGACTAACAGTGACCCGATGATGACCAATGATGACCAACAGTGAGCAGCAGTGACCAATGGTGAGAAACGGTGACAAATGGTGACCAACAGTGACCAGTGGTGACCAATGGTGACCAGTGGAGACCAATGGTGACCAACAGTGACCAGCAGTGACCAATGGTGACCAGTGGAGACCAATGGTGACCAGCAGTGACCAATGGTGACCAACAGTGACCAGCAGTGACCAATGGTGACCAGTGGAGACCAATGGTGACCAACAGTGACCAATGGTGACCAGCAGTGACCAATGGTGACCAACAGTGACCAACGCTGACCAGTGGTGACCAATGGTGACCAACAGTGACAGCAGTGACCAATGGTGACCAGTGGTGACCAATGGTGACCAACGGTGACCAACGGTGACCAGCGGTGACCAATGGTGACTAATGGTGGCCAATGGTGACCAATACCTGCGCTAGTTGAAAGGGAACACGAGGGTCGATGCTGGGCCGTTGTCCCCAGCGGTCACTGAGTGACCAGAGCCGTGTTTGGGGTCACTGGGAACATCCCAATGAATTTTGTGGGTTTTTGGGGTTTATTTGGGTTTTTTGGGGGGTTTTTTTGGGGTTTTTTGGGTAAAACGGTGTTGTTCTAATGGGGTGGCTCCTCCCTGGGGATCTCCAGCTCCTGGGATCAATTTTCCTCGTTAGTTTTCCTTGTTAATTTTTCTCATTAATTAGGAGCTCATCAACGGCCATGCCAGGAAAATAAATAATGGGATCAGCCAGGAACACTGAGTGTGCTCAAAAACCCAAACTGGGATGGGAAAACCCCAAACTGGGATGGAAAAACCCCAAATTGGCACAGAAAAAACCCAAACTGGCACAGAAAAAACCCAAACTGGCACAGGAAAACTCCAAACTGGCACAGGAAAACTCTAAAGTGGCACAGGAAAGCTTCAAATTAGCAACGAAAAATCCCAAAATGGCACAGAGGAAACTGGAATTGGCATGGGAAAAGTCTGAAATTGGCACAGAAAATCCTAAATTGGCACAGAAAATCCCAAATTGGCCTAGAGAAATCCCTGATTGGCACAGGAAAAATCCCAAATTGCCTGGAAAAGCTCCAAGCTGGCATGGAAAAAATCCCAAATTGGCACAGAAAAACCCAAACTGGGATGGGAAAACCCCGAAATTGGCACAGAAAAACCTCAAATTGGCTTGGGGAAAAAAAAGCCCAAATTGGCACAGAAAAACCCCCGACGCCCTCACTCCCTCAATGGATTTCTCAGTGCCCAAGAGTTTTGGGGTCAGTGGCTTTTCCCAAATATTTTTGGGATCAGGAGCTCTTCCCAAATCTTTTGGGATCACTAACTTTTCCCAAATCTTTTTGGTATCAGGAACTTTTGCCAAAGATTTTTTGGGATAAGGAACTCTTCTCAAAGATTTTTGGAATTGGGAGCTTTTCCCAGAAACTTTTGGGGTCAGGAATTCTTACCAAATCTATTTGGGGTCAAGAGTTCTTCCCCAAGACTTTTGGGGTCAGGAGCTTTTCCCAAAGATTTTTGGGATAAGGAACTTTTCTCAAAGATTTTTGGGATCAGGAGCTTTTCTCAGAGACTTTTGGGGTCAGGAGTTTTTCCAGAGCCAATTTTTGCTTTTTTACCCAAAATTTGGGCCGGGAGCTCGGAGGCACAGAGGGATCTCCTGCTATGCTAAAAATAAATCCCAAATTCCCAAATCCCAAACCTGGCCCAGCCAGAATGGGGCCATGGCTAAAAATAAACCCGGGGGGGAAACGGGTGGGGGCTTTGGGATTTCCCAAAGTAGGACGAAGGTTTGGGGCTGGAAAATCCCAAAATTCCCATTTGGGGCTGGAAAATCCTGATTTTGACTTTCTAAAATCCCAAAATCCCGATTATGAGTCTGTAAAATCCCAAAATCCCAGTTTGGGGCCGTAAAATCCTGATTTTTTTGGGTCTGTAAAATCCCAAAATCCCGATTTTTGGGTCATAAAATCCGAGTTTTGAGGCTCTAAAATCCAAGGTTTTGGCCATAAAATCCCCTTTTTTGGGCTGTAAAATAATTACTGGAGTTTGGGATAATTTCCTGGAGTTTGGGATAATTTCCTGGAGTTTGGGATCATTCCTGGAATTTTGGGGTCATTCCTGGAGTTTGGGATTCCCTGAGTTTCTTTCCCCTTTCCCCGTTTTCCACTTTTTCCCCTTTTCCTCTTCCCTTTTCCCCTTTTCCCCTTTCCCCTTTCCCCTTTTCCTTTTTCCCTTTTCCACTTTTCCCTTTTTCCCCTGTGGCTCCCAAACTCTGGAGAAGCCGAAAAACCCTCGGAAAACTCCGGCAGCGCCGTGAGCGCCGAGTTCTGGGGCGGCTGCCAAGGAAAACATTCCCGGTGGGAATCTGGATCCTCCTCCTCCTCCTCCTCCTCCCTCCTCCTCCTCCTCCTCCCCCCCCTCGTTTTTTGGCCATTTCCCGCCTCCTCAGCCGGGCTGGAATTTTTCCAGGAGTTTTCCCTTTTCCCCCGGGAGCCGCGAGGTGCCAAAACCGGGCTGGATTTTCTTTTTTTTTCCCTTTGATTTTTGCAGCTTTCCAGGGATTTTGGAGGTTTCTTTTCCTGGCTCAAGGTTCCCATCCCTCCCCATTCCCAGGATTCCCCTGGAATTTTTGACCCCACATCCCTCTCCTTTCCTCCCCGCTTTTCCAGAACTCCTCCAAACTTTTTTTTTCCCCAGAATTTCCCTGGAATCCCCAGCAGGGCTGGCACATCATTTTCCTGGCACCGTTCCACCTCCTTGGAATCTTTCCTGAAAAATTCACGGATTTCCCTCTTCCCTCCGGATTTCTCCTCCTCCTCCACTTTTTGGGGACATCCCAAAAATCCGTGGGAACGTTTTCCAGCTCCGTGGGTCATGGGAAGGGCGCGGCCGCTCCTCCGGCACCGGCCCCAGGCTGGGCCTCTTTTCTTGGAAAAGCTTTCCCAGCTCTTCCCAGAAACGTTCAGGAAGGACAGATCCGAGGGAACTTTTGGGTCGTTTTTTGGGGAATTTGAGAAAATCCCTGGAATGCCGAAGGGAGCCATGGACTGGATCCCATCCGCGTTGGGTTCGGCTCTGGGGGGGATTTTTGCAGCCCCTGGGTGAGGAAGCTGCTCCTTTTTCCATGGATTTCCTCCAAAACCAGAGCTGGGCAGGATCAGAGGGCAGAGATCGATCGAGGGGCATTGCAGGGGGATTTGGGATCAGTTCTGTGATGTCATCGTGGATCCTCTCCAATAGGAACATTCCAGAGCTGATTTGGGCTTAATCCTGTGATGTCACCACGGATCTGCTCCAATGGGGTAATTTGGGATCAATTCCGTGACGTCATCATGGATCTGCTCCCATGGGAACATTCCAGGACGATCACATGAACTAGGATCAATCTCAGCTTCCTGTGGGATTTTATTTAGGGTGGATTGGGGTGGGAATCATTTCCACTCCCCTTTTTTTTTGTGAAATTTCTCTGTTTTTCTCCTTCTGCCACTCTCATTTCTTGGGAATGTTGGGATTCTCAACCCCAGGCACCGTTTCCCACCCAAAGCTCGGGTTGGACCCGCCCCAGGTGATCCTGGAGGTGGAAGAGCCAAATTTGGGGCGGGTGGATGGATTTGGGGCGGGGCTGGGTGTGGGGGATGGAATTCCCATTCCCTGTGTTTCCAGAGGGATTCTGGCGAGTCTAACGGCTCCGACAGTGCGGGAGCCAAAAACTCCCAATTTTTGGGCATCTCTTGTTCCTGGTGAGGGTTGGGCTTGATCTTGGAGGTCTCTTCACACCGTAACCGTTCCGTGATTCTTCTCTTCCAACTTTAATTATTCCATGGCTGAAAATTTCCATCGTGGAATTCCTCATGGTGCTGGTAACGACCCCAAAACTGCACCATCAATGGCAGGAGGTCCCATGGTTGGGTTGGGTTTAGTTGAGTTTGGTTTGAATGGACTGAGTTGCACTTGGTTGGGTTGAATTCACTTGGTTTGGGTTTGGTTGAGTTTGATTTCATTGGGTTGAGTTGGGTTTGGTTGGTTTGGTTGCATTAGGTTTGGATAGATTGAATTAGGGCTTTGGCTGGGCTGAGTCTCACCTTGGTCTGGACTTTGGCTGGGCTGAGCTGGGCTTTGGCTGAGCTGGCTTTGGGCTGAGCTGGGCTCTGGCTGAGCTGGTTTGGGCTGAGCTGGGCTGGGCTGAGCTGGGCTGGCCTTGGCTGAGCTGGCTTGGCTGAGCTGCTTTGAGCTGGGCTGGGCTGAGCTGGGTTTGGTTGAGTTGAGTTGGGTTGGTTTGGTTGAGTTGCTTTGAGTTGCATTGGGTTAAGTTGTGTTGGGTTGGTTTGGGTTGAGTTTGGGCGGATTGAGTTGGGTTGGGTTGAGTTGAGTTGGACTCCAACTCACCGGTCACTCTTGCTGCCGGCTGTGCCGGGCAGAGCCCTGGGCGTGCTCCCGGCCGTCCCGGCGCTGCGGTTTTCCATGAACCCCCCCAGGCTCTGCTGAGCCCGGCCTTGTCGGTGCTTTGCAGATGAGCCCGACCCCGCCCTGTCCGGAGCCGTCCCCGGCCGCCGCGCCCAGCACCGGACACAGCTGGGGTGAGTTCCTGAGGGACGGCCACGAGTGCCAGAGCCAGCCCTGTGCTCCCAGAGCCAGCCCAGTGCTCCCAGAGCCAGCCCAGTTCCCTTGGATCCATCCCAGTCCCACCAGTCATCCCAGTGCTCCCAGAGCCAGCCCAGTTCCCTTGGATCCATCCCAGTGCTCCCAGAGCCAGCCCAGTTCCCCCAGAGCCAGCCCAGTTCCCTTGGATCCATCCCAGTGCTCCCAGAGCCATCCCAGTTCCCTTGGATCCATCCCAGTTCCCTTTGGATCCATCCTAGTAATCCTGGATCCAGCCCAGTGCTCCCAGAGAGCCAGCCCAGTTCCCTTGGATCCATCCCAGTTCCCCCAGTCATCCCAGTTCCCTTGGATCCATCCCAGTTCCCTTTGGATCCATCCTAGTAATCCTGGATCCAGCCCAGTTCCCCCAGTCATCCCAGTTCCCTTGGATCCATCCCAGTTCCCTTTGGATCCATCCCAGTTCTCCAGGGAGCCATCCCAGTTTTCCTGGATCCATCCCAGTCCCCTCAGAGCCATCCCAGTTCTCCATGGAGTCATTCCAGTTCCCTTTCAATCCATCCCAGTTCCCCCTGAATCCCTCCCAGTTCCCCTGGATCCCTCCCAGTTCCATCCCAGTTGCCCTGGATCCCTCCCAGTTCCATCCCATTCCCCCTGGATCCCTCCCCGCTGTTTCACCCCGAATTCCCTTCCAGCCCCGCTGCCGATGGCTGCCCGGCGCTGCCGCGGGCCGTGGCCGTGGCCGTGTCCTGGGGCGCGGCCGCCGGGATGGACGAGAGCACTTTAGAGAGAGCGCCGGGCCCCGAGCGCCGTCCGGCATCCCCGCTGCACCGGGAGCCGGGCGCCGGCACCGCGGCGCTGGAATCGCCCGACGCTCACCCTGAGGAGGAGGAGGAGGAGGAGGAAGAATATCCCCAAAACGAACCAAAGCAACCGGACGGGCTGGGCACGGAGCAGCCGGAGCAGCCCCGGCGCGGCGTCCAGCGCTTGGGGTGGGTCTCCAGGAGCCCCAGCCCGGCGTTCCAGGACGCCGCGAGTGAGCTCGGCGTTCCGCCAATCGCTGCTGGCCAAAGCCAAACCCTCGGAGCGCCGGCGCGCCGAGCCCGATTTCACCGAGCCCGATTTCTCCGAGTGGCCGCTGCCCAAGCTGGACGCCGCGGTGGGCAAACAGTCGTGGACGGTGAACGCCGAGGACTCGGTGGAGCGGCTGCTGCCGGAGCCGGAGCCGGAGCCGGTGCCGCCGTACGTGTGCGGCGTGCTGCTGGAGGAGCCGGCCAAGGCCGAGGGGCTGCAGGAGCAGGACGACAACGCCGGCGTCTTCACCTGCATCGAGTGCAGCATCTACTTCCGGCGCCGCGAGCACCTGCTGGAGCACACGCTGCAGCACAACCGCGGCGCCAACCGCGGCGCCGACGCCGCCGGCCTCTGCCGCTTCTGCTGCGCCGAGTGCGGCTGGGCCTTCGGCGAGCCGGCGGCGCTGGAGCGGCACAAGCGGCAGCACCAGGAGTCGCGCGAGAGGATCCTGGAGGAGATCCAGAAGCTGAACGAGCTGCCGGACGAGGGGCGCGAGGCGCGGCTGCAGTGCCCCAAGTGCGTGTTCGGCACCAACTCTTCCAAGATCTTCGTGCAGCACGCCCAGATGCACGTCAAGGAGCGGAAGGAGCACGGCGCCAGGGGCTCGGCCGTCCTGGACGGCGCCGGGCGCGACCTCTTCAAAGCGCTGCCCGCCGAGGAGCTGCCGGCCGGCAAAGCGCCGAGCGCCTGCGTGCTCTGCGGCTTCCCGGCGCCCAGCCCGCACATCCTCAGGGAGCACCTGCGCTTCGCCCACTCGCAGCTCTCCTGGCAGCCCGACGCCTTCCAGGACGAGCCCAGCCAGCCCGGCACCAGCCGCGACTCCTACAGCCCCGCCCGCCCCGCCGCCGAGCTCCTCGGCAGAACCGAGCGGCCCTTCCCGCCCCCGCCCCGGGACGCTTCGGCCCTTTACGACCCCGCCTCGGCCTTGGCTCAGCCCGGGTTGGACAAGAGCAACGGCGCCGCCAAGAAGGAGCCGCAGCACGCCAGGAAGGCGGCGCCGTACTCCGCACCGAGCCTCGGCTTTGCCGGGTTCTCCTCCCCCAAGTCCTACTCGCACTCGGCGCTGCAGCAGCTGCGGAGGAGAGCGGCCGCCCAGCAGCTGGAAGGGCACGGAGGTGAGGAGGAGATGGAGCTCGGCGGCGCCGGCACCGAAAGCGCCATCGCCGACGGCGCCATCGCCGTGCCGCAGGCAGCGCTGGAGCTCAAGAGAACCTTCAGGGCCGCCCTGAGAGCCGCCGAGGCGGCCACGGAGCAGCAGCAGCAGCAGCTGCGCTCCACCGTGCCCGTGGTGCTGCTGCACCGCGCCAGGGCCGCCAAGAGGCCGCGGGGGAAACCCCCCAAAAAGAAGAAGAAGGCGCCGGCGGCGCCGGAGCTGCTGCTGGAGGAGCCCCTTCCCCTGGACGTGCTGCTGCTGGAGGCGCCGCTGGAGGCTCCCCTGGAGCTGGAGGAGCTGCTGGGCGCCGAGGGCGCCATGAGGAACGAGGAGCGGCGCTGCCCCTACTGCCCCGACCGCTTCCACAACGGCATCGGCCTGGCCAACCACGTGCGCGGCCACCTGAACCGCGTCGGCGTCAGCTACAACGTGCGCCACTTCATCTCCGCCGAGGAGGTCAAGGCCATCGAGCAGCGCTTCTCCTTCCAGAAGAAGAAGAAAAAAGGTGCTTTGTACCCGGATTTCTGCTGCTGGGAGGGGGTTTGGGCCGAAATTTTGGGTTTCAACGGGAGTTTGTGCCGAATTTCTGGGGTTTAGTGGGAGTTTTTACCAAATTTCTGCTTTTAAAAGGGACTTTTTTGCCAGTTTTCTGCTTTTTAAAGGGAGTTTGTGCTGAATTTCTGGCTTTTAAAGGGAGATGGTGTGAAATTCTTGCTTTTTAAAGGGAGTTTTTGCCAAGTCCCTGCTTTCCAAAAAGTTTTTTTGGGATCCTGGTGTGTTTTGGTGGCCCAGGTGCCATCACTGACCAGCTCTCCTCCCTTGCAGTGGCCAACTTTGACCCGGGCACGTTCAGCTTGATGGGGTGGATTTTGGGGTATTTTGGGGGTATTTTTGATGGGATTTTTTTGGGATTTTTGGTGGGATTTTTTTGGGATTTTTGGTGGGATTTTTTTGGGATTTTTGGTGGGATTTTTGGGGGGATTTTTTGGTGGCCCCGCTCTCAGCCCTGACCAGCTCTCCCTGTTTGCAGTGGCCAACTTTGACCCGGGCACGTTCAGCCTGATTGAGGTGGATTTTGGAGTTTTTTTGGGGGTATTTTTGGTTGGATTTTTGGTGGGATTTTTTTGGGATTTTTGGTGGGATTTTTTTGGGATTTTTGGTGGGATTTTTTTGGGGATTTTTGGTGGGATTTTTTTGGATTTTTGGTGGGATTTTTCGAGGATTTTTCGGTGGCCCTGCTCTCAGCCCTGACCAGCTCTCCCTGTTTGCAGTGGCCAACTTTGACCCGGGCACGTTCAGCCTGATGGGGTGGATTTTGGGTATTTGTGGTGGTTTTTTGGGGTATTTTTGGTCATTTTTGGTGGGATTTTTTGAGGATTTTTCTGTGGCCCTGCTCTCAGCCCTGACCAGTTCTCCCTGTTTGCAGTGGCCAACTTTGACCCGGGCACGTTCAGCTTGATGGGGTGGATTTTGGGTATTTGTGGTGGTTTTTGGGGTATTTTTGGTCATTTTTGGTGGGATTTTTTGAGGATTTTTCGGGTGGCCCTGCTCTCAGCCCTGACCCGCTCTCCTCCCTTGCAGTGGCCAACTTTGACCTGGGCACGTTCAGCTTGATGGGGTGAATTTTGGGGTATTTGTGGTTGGATTTTTTTGGGATCCTGGTGGTTTTGGGTGGGTTTTGGTAGCCCTGGGTGATTTTTTGGTGGCCCTGCTCTCAGCCCTGACCAGCTCTCCCTGTTTGCAGTGGCCAACTTTGACCCGGGCACGTTCAGCCTGATGCGCTGCGAGTTCTGCGGCGCCGGCTTCGACACGCGGGCGGGGCTGTCGAGCCACGCCCGCGCCCACCTGCGCGATTTCGGCATCACCAACTGGGAGCTGACCGTGTCCCCCATCCACATCCTCAAGGAGCTCCTGGCCACCTCCTCGGAGCACCCCGCGCTGCTGCGCGCCCTGGCGCCGCCCGCCGCGGAGCCGCACCGCGACCCCGAGCCGCACCGGGACTGGGAGCAGCCGTGGGACCCCCTCCAGGAGCGGGATCACCAGTGGGATCCTCGCCAGGATCCTGGGAATCCTCCCCGGGATCGCCAGTGGGATCACCGGGATCAGGACTGGGATCACCAGTGGGATCCTGGGAATCCTCAGCGGGATCAGGATCATCAGTGGGATCCTCACCGGGATCTTCAGTGGGATTGGGAGCGGGATCAGCTCCAGGATCCTCAGCGGGACCCCTGGGACCATCCCTGGGATCCTCACCGGGATCCTCACCGGGATCCTCACCGGGATCACCGCAAACTGCCGTCGCCGTTCTCGCCGGGCTGGGCCGGGGACGAGCTCCTGCAGCCCTACAGGGACGGTGAGCGAGCGAAATTCGGGAATCACGGAGTGGGAACGGAGGGCTGGGGTCGGGGATGAGTTTGGGGATTGGTGTCATCAGGGTTTGGGATTTTGGGATAAATTTGGGGTTTGGTGTCATCAGGGTTTGGGGTTTTGGGATAAATTTGGGGTTTGGTGTCATCAGGCTTTGGGATTTTGGGGATGAGTTTGGGAATTGGTGTCATCAGGGTTTGGGGTTTGGGATAAATTTGGGGTTTGGTGTCGTCGGATTTGGGAATTTGGGGATAAATTTGGGGTTTGGTGTCATCAGGCTTTGGGATTTTGGGATAAATTTGGGGATTGGTGTCATCAGGCTTTGGGATTTTGTGATAAATTTGGGGTTTGGTGTCGTCAGGTTTGGGAATTTGGGGATTAATTTGGGGTTTGGTGTCGTCAGGTTTGGGAATTTGGGGATTAATTTGGGGTTTGGTGTCGTCAGGCTTTGGGATTTTGGGATGAATTTGGGTTTTGGTGTCATCAGGGTTTGGGATTTTTGGGGATTTGATCTTGACGAAGTGTCGGGAATTTTGTGGGATCTGCCTGGGAATGGAGATTTTTGGGGTGGAGATTTGGAGGGATTTGGGAGTTTTGGGATGAATTTAGGGCTTGGTGTTGTCAGGTTTGGGATTTTTGGGGATTTGATCTTGGAGAAGTGTCGGGAATTCTGCAGGATCATCCTGGGAATTGAGATTTTAGGAGGTTTTGGGGTGGAGATTTTGGGGGTTTTGGGGATATTTTTGGGATTTGGGGCTGAAGGAGGAGGAGGAGCCCCTCTGCATCCAGGGATTGGGATTTTGGTGATTTACCGTTGTAAATCCAGGATAGTTTAATTCCAAATTCATAAAATCCTGGATATTTAAATCCCTAAATCCATAAAATCCAGGGTATTTCCAATTCCCATACCCAAATTCCCCCCAAAATTTCCCCAAAATCCCCAAATTCCTCCTTTTTCCCCCCAAATTCCCCCTTTCCCCCATAAAAATTCCCCATTTTATGCCCCGAAATTCCCCCATTCCCCCAAAATTCCTCTTAATTCCCTCCCCAAAATTCCCCTTTCCCCAAGAAATTCCCCGCTCTCGGCGCTCGGAGCTCCCCGTTCCCCGCTCGGAGCTCTCCCCGTTCCCGGTTTGGAGCTCCCCGTTCTCGGTGCTCTCCGCTCTCCCCTCCCCGCGCTCGGCGCTCTCCCGTTCCCGGTTCCCGTTCCGCTCGGTGCTCTCGGCGCTCCGCTCCCCGCCCTGCCGCTCTCCCCGTTCCCGGTTCCCGTTCCGCTCGGTGCTCTCGGCGCTCTGCTCCCTCTCCTGCCGCTCTCCCCGTTCCCTGTTCCCGTCCCCGCTCGGTGCTCTCGGCGCTCCGCTCCCCGCCCTGCCGCTCTGCCCGTTCCCGGTTCCGCTCGGTGCTCTCGGCGCTCCGCTCCCCGCCCTGCCGCTCTCCCCGTTCCCGGTTCCGCTCGGTGCTCTCGGCGCTCCGCTCCCTCTCCTGCCGCTCTCCCCGTTCCCGGTTCCGCTCGGTGCTCTCGGCGCTCCGCTCCTCTCCTGCCGCTCTCCCCGTTCCCGTCCCCGCTCGGTGCTCTCGGCGCTCCGCTCCCCGCCCTGCCGCTCTCCCCCGTTCCCGGTTCCGCTCCGGTGCTCTCGGCGCTCCGCTCCCCGCCCTGCCGCTCTCCCGGTTCCCGGTTCCGCTCCAGTGCTCTCGGCGCTCCGCTCCCTCTCCCTGCCGCTCTCCCCGTTCTCGGTTCCCGTTCCGTTCGGTGCTCTCGGCGCTCCGCTCCCCCGCCCTGCCGCTCTGCCCGTTCCCGGTTCCGCTCGGTGCTCTCGGCGCTCCGCTCCCCGCCCCTGCCGCCGCTCTCCCCGTTCCCGGTTCCCGGTTCCGCTCGGTGCTCTCGGCGCTCCGCTCCCCGCCCTGCCGCTCTCCCCCGTTCCCGGTTCCCGTTCCGCTCGGTGCTCTCGGCGCTCCGCTCCCCCGCCCTGCCGCTCTCCCCGTTCCCGGTTCCCGCTCGGTGCTCTCGGCGCTCCGCTCCCCGCCCTGCCGCTCTCCCCTCCCCGCGCTCGGCGCTCTCCCCTCCGCCCTGGCGGGCTCCCCGCGTGCGCCGTGCCCAAGATGGCGGCCTCCACCTCGGCCTCGGCCGCCGCCTCCCCGCCGCCCAAAGTCGCCAAAGCGGCGGCGGCTCCGCGGCCCCGCGACCGCGACCGCGGCGGGGACGGCGACCCCGAGCCCCCGGCCGCGCCCGAGCCGGGTGAGCGCCCCTCCCTCCCCCCGCGGCCCCGAGCCCCCGGCCGCGCCCGCGCCGGCTGAGCGCCCCCCCCGCTCCCCTCACGGCATCGCCCCGCGCTCGGGCCCGCAGCGGCGGCGCCGCGCCTCGGGCCGGGCGGGGCCGGAGCCCCCAGCGCCTCCGGGAGGCCCGGGCCGCGAGCCGCCGCCCCGCTCCGCTCCGCTCCTTTGTCCGGCCCCGCTTTGTCCCCGCGGGACCCCGGGAGGCGGCGGAGCGGCCGCGGCCGCTCGGGGGGCTCCGGGGGCCCTCGGGCGGTTTCGGAGCTGCTCGGGGATCTCCGGCCTCCGTTCGGCTCGGCTCGGCTCGGCTCGGAGCGGCCGCGGCTCCTCGGGGGGTTTCGGGGCTGCTCGGGGATCTCCGGGCTCGGTTCGGCTCGGCCCGGCTCGGCTCGGTTCGGCTCGGCCCGGCTCGGTTCGGTCGCAGCGGGAGCGCGGATCGCAGCCCGGGGAAGGCGGGGGGGCCGGGCCGGCCCGCGGAGAGTCCCGGGGTGTCCCCAGCGCTGTGCCCGAGAGAGTCCCATCGTGTCCCCAAAGGGAGCCCCGGGTGTTCTGAGAGCATCCCGGGGTGTCCCTGAGAGAATTCCGGGGTGTCCCCGAGGGGATCCTGGGGTGTCCCCGGGAGAATCCCGGGTGTCACCGAGAGAGTCCCGGAGTGTCACCAAGAGCATCCTGGGGTGTCCCCGAGACAATCCTGGGGTGTCCCGAGCCCTGTGCCCAAGACAATCCTGGGCCGTCCCCAAGAGCCTCCTGGGGTGTCCCCAGCCCTGTCCCCAGGAGCCCCAGAATGTCCCCAGCCCTGTCCCCAGCCCTTCTCCTGCCACCTTCGCCGTGTCCCCTCCCTGCAGGTCCTGGCTTCCCTCGGGGAGCTGCCACCAGCCTGTTCTGTCCCTTAGGGACCTGTCACTGACACTGTCACCGACACTGTCACCGACACTGTCACCTCTCCTTAGGGACCTGTCACACCCTGTCCTGTCCCCTGCTGGGAGGTGTCACCTCCCTGTGTCCCCTCCCCTTTAGGGACCTGTCACACCCTGTCCTGTCCCCTGCTGGGAGGTGTCACCTCCCTGTCCCCTCCCTCAGGGAGCTGCCACCAGCCCTGTCCCCTCCCTGATGCCACCACCCTTGTTCTGCCCCTTAGGGAGCTGTCCCTGTCACTGTCCCCTCCCCTTTAGGGACCTGTCACACCTCTGTCCCCTCTAGGACCTGCCACCTCTCCTGGTGACACCTGGAACTGTCACTGTCCCCTCCCCCTTAGGGAGCTGTCCCTGTCACTGTCCCCTCCCCTTTAGGGGACCTGTCACTGTCCCCTCCCCCTTTAGGGACCTGTCACACCCCTTTCCCTGTCCTCTGTAGAACCTGCCACCTCTCCTGGTGACACCTGGAACTGTCCCTGTCCCCTCCCCTTTAGGGACCTGTCCCTGTCACTGTCCCCTCCCCCTTAGGGACCTGTCACACCCCTGTCCCCTCTAGGACCTGTCACCTCTCCTGGTGACACCTGGAACTGTCACTGTCCCCTCCCCTTTAGGGATCTGTCACACCCCTGTCCCCAAGTTCACCCTGGCAAACCTCCAGCCACCCCTGGGAATGTCCCGAATTCCCACCTGGAACACCCCAAATCAACCTGGAACACCCCCAGACCCGTTTGGATCACCCCAAATTCCCACCTGGAACATCCCAAATTCCCACCTGGAACATCCCAAATCCCACCTGGACACTTGAAATCCCACTTGGGATTAGCCCAAATCCCTCCTGGATCACCCCAAATCCCTCCCAGAACAACCCAAAAGCCCCAGGACACCCCAGACTTCCCTTCAGAAGTACCAAACCCCCTCTGAATCACCACAAACTCTGTGGGACATCCCAAAATTCCCCTGGATCGCCCCAGACCTTGCCTCAACATCCAAAATTCCACCTTGTGCCACCCCCAAACCCCCCTGGATCACCCCCAAATCTGTCCAGGACCCCCAAATCTCCCCTGGATCACCCCAAACCCCCCCTAAATCACCCCAAATCCCTCCAGGACCCCCCCCAAATCTCCCCTGGATCACCCCAAATCCCTCCAGGACCCCCCAAATCTCCCCTGGATCAATCCAAATCTTGCCTGGCCACCCAAAATCCCACCTTGGGTCACCCCCAAATCCCCCTGGATCACCCCAAGTTCCCCCTGGATCACCCCCAAATCTCGCCTGGATCACCCCAAATCCCCCATGAATCACCCAAATCCCCCTGGATCATCCCAAATCCCCTCTGGAACATCCCAAACGCCCCCCCAGGACCCCCCCCAAACCCCTCTGGATCGCCCCAAACCCCTCCAGGACCCCCTCAAACCCCTCTGGATCACCCCAAATCTCCCCTGGATCACCCCAAATCTCTCCAGGACCCTCCAAATCTCCCCTGGATCACCCCAAATCCCCCTGGATCACCCCAAACCCCTCCAGGACCCCCCCAAATCCCCTGGATCACCCCAAATCCCCCTTTGATCCCCCAAATCCCCCTGGATCACCCCAAACCCCTCCAGGACCCCCAAATCCCCCCTTGATCACCCCCAAATCCCCTGCATCACCCCATGACCCCCCAAATCCCCCTGGGACCCCCCAGGACCCCCAGCTGACCCCCGTGTCCCCCGCAGTGCTGGCTCCCCGACCAGGACGAGCTGGTGGCCATGGAGGTGTCGTCCCCCTCCCCCATCCCCAAGAAGAGCTCGGCCCTGGAGCCGCCCCGCCCGCCTGGGGGCTCCAAGCTGTCCCCGAGCCCCCCGAGTCAGGCCGAGCCCCAGGACGCCAAAGGTGAGAAATTCCCGGGCTGGTCCCGGTTTGATTAACGGGGCGTTAATGAGGGGGCGTGTCCTCGCTTGGGAGGGGCAGAATTCCCTGGGATCCGCTCCTGCTTCCCTCCCCTCATCCCTCCTCATCCCTCTGCAGATTTTACATTTTTTTTCATATTTTTTTTCCTGTTTTTCCCCCATTTTTGCAGCCCCCAGCTTGAGCATGTGCCAGGTGTGGAGTACCAGCTCTGATCCCAAATCCAGGGCTGGGTGGGAGCTCAGGAGCTGATCCCAAGGGATTTTTAATCCCTTTTCTGCTTTTCCATGTCTGATGTTTTATTTTATCTCACTTTTCCCCGTTTTTTCCCATTTTCCCTGTTTTTCCCTCCATTTTCCAGCCCCCAGCCTGACCATGTGTGAGGTGCAGCACCAGCTCTGATCCCAAAACTGGTTTTGGATTGGAACTTGGGAACTGATCCCGAGGGATTTTTAACTCCTTTTCTGATTCTCCATATCTGACATTTTATTTTATCTCACTTTTCCCCGTTTTTTCCCATTTTCCCTGTTTGTCCCCCCATTTCCAGCCCCCAGCCTGACCACGTGTGAGGTGTGCAGCACCAGCTCCCATCCCAAATCCAGGGCTGATCTCAATGGATTGGGAGCTGATCTTGGGGCTTTTAACCCCAATTTTGCTCTTGGTTCTGACACTGGAATTATCTCTAATTTCCCCATTTTTATTTAATTCCCAATTTTATTTAATTTTGCTATTTTCCCCATTTTTCCAGCCCCCAGCCTGACCACGTGCCAGGTGTGAAGCACCAGCTCTGATCCCAAATCTGGGGCTGATCTCAATGGGTTGGGAGCTGATCTCAGGGGATTTTTACCTCCCATTTTTCCTCTGTGTTCTCATATTTAATTTTATTTAATTTCCCCATTTCTCTCCCATTTCCAGCCACCAGCCTGACCACGTGCAAGGTGTGCAACACCAGCTCCTATTCCAAATCTGGGGTTGATCTCAATGGATTGGGAACTGATCTCCATTTTTCCTCTGTATTCTCCTATCTAATTTAATTTAATTTCCCCATTTTCCTTGTTTTGCAGCCCCCAGCCTGACCACGTGCGGGGTGTGCAGTGCCTGCTCCCATCCTGAACTGGGACTGGGTGTGAGCTGATCCCAAGGGATTTTTAACCTGTGGTTTTCCTCTGTATTCTCCTATTTAATTTAATTCATTTTCCCTGTTTTGCAGCCGCCAGCCTGACCACGTGCGAGGTGTGCGGCGCCTGCTCCCATCCTGAACTGGGACTGGGTGTGAGCTGATCCCAGGGGATTTTTAACTCCCATTTTTGATCTGTATTCTCCTATTTAATTTAATTTAATTTCATTTCCCTGTTTTGCAGCCGCCAGCCTGACCACGTGCGAGGTGTGCAGTACCAGCTCCCATCCCAAATTCAGGGCTGATCTCAATGGATTGGGAGTTGATCTCTGTTTTTCCTCTGTATTCTCATATTTAATTTAATTTAATTTCCTCATTTTCCCTGTTTTGCAGCCGCCAGCCTGACCACGTGCAAGGTGCAGCACCAGCTCCCATCCCAAATCCGGGACTGGGTGTGAGCTGATCCCAAGGGATTTTTAATCCGTGGTTTTTCTCTGTATTCTCCTATTTAATTTAATTTCATTTCCCTGTTTTGCAGCCGCCAGCCTGACCACGTGCGAGGTGTGCGGCGCGTGCTTCGAGACGCGCAAGGGGCTGTCGAGCCACGCGCGCTCGCACCTGCGCCAGCTGGGCGTGGCCGAGTCGGAGAGCTCGGGCGCGCCCATCGACCTGCTCTACGAGCTGGTGCGGCACAAGGCCAAGCCCGAGCCCGGCGCCGCCGCCGCGCTGGCCAAGAAGTCGGCGTCGCCCAAGGAGCCGGGGGCGCCGCGGGCGCTGCTGCTGCTGCCCAAGGCCGAGGGCGCGGTCAACAAAGCCATCAAGTCGCCGCCCGGCTTCGCCAAGTGCCTGGCGCCGCCCCCCTCGCCGGGCAGCGGCAGGAAGGGGCCGGCGGCGCTGCCGGCGTCGCCCAAGGGCGCCGAGGAGAAGGGGGGCAAGCTGGCGCTGAGCCCGCTGCCCGCCGAGGCGTCCTGGGCCGGCGAGGAGGACGGGCCGCTGAACCTCAGTGAGTGCCAGGGGGGTTATACTGTGTTATACTGGGTGTTACTGGGTTATACTGGGCTGTACTGGGGTTTCTGGAGCCAAGCTGGCGCTGAGCCCGCTGCCCGCCGAGGCTTCCTGGGCCCGCGAGGAGGACGGGCCACTGAACCTCAGTGAGTGCCAGGGGGGTTGTACTGGGTTATACTGGGTTATACTGGGTGTTACTGGGTTATACTGGGTGTTACTGGAGCCAAGCTGGCGCTGAGCCCACTGCCTGCCGAGGCTTCCTGGGCCGGCGAGGAGGACGGGCCACTGAACCTCAGTGAGTTAATTGGGACTTTATTGGGTGTTACTGGGTTATACTGGGTGTTACTGGGTTATACTGGGTGTTAATGGAGCCAAGCTGGCGCTGAGCCCGCTGCCCGCCGAGGCGTCCTGGGCCGGCGAGGAGGGGCCGAGCCGCTGAACCTCAGTGAGTGCCAGGGGGGTTGTACTGGGTTATACTGGGTTATACTGGGTGTTACTGGAGCCAAGCTGGCGCTGAGCCCGCTGCCCGCCGAGGCTTCCTGGGCCGGCGAGGAGGACGGGCCGCTGAACCTCAGTGAGTGCCAGGGGGTTATACTGTGTTATACTGGGTGTTACTGGGTTATACTGGGCTGTACTGGGGTTTCTGGAGCCAAGCTGGCGCTGAGCCCGCTGCCCGCCGAGGCTTCCTGGGCCGGCGAGGAGGGACGGGCCACTGAACCTCAGTGAGTGCCAGGGGGGTTGTACTGGGTTATACTGGGTTATACTGGGTGTTACTGGGTTATACTGGGTGTTACTGGAGCCAAGCTGGCGCTGAGCCCACTGCCTGCCGAGGCTTCCTGGGCCGGCGAGGGAGGGACGGGCCACTGAACCTCAGTGAGTTAATTGGGACTTTATTGGGTGTTACTGGGTTATACTGGGTGTTACTGGGTTATACTGGGTGTTAATGGAGCCAAGCTGGCGCTGAGCCCGCTGCCCGCCGAGGCTTCCTGGGCCAGTGAGGAGGACGGGCCACTGGGTTTTCCTTTGTTTTTCCTGGTTCTTTGGGTGTTTGCTGGGTTCCCATCCCACAGCTCCTGCATCCTCTAAACCCCTCCTGCCTCTCCTTGTCCTCCTGCTCCTCTTCCTTTTGCTTTTTTTCCTCTTCCTTGTCTTTCTCTTGCATTTCCTCCTCTTCTCCTCCTTCTCCTGAACTCTTCTCTTCTCTTCTCTTCTCTTCTCTTCTCTTCTCTTCTCTTCTCTTCTCTTCTCTTCTCTTCTCTTCTCTTCTCTTCTCTTCTCTTCTTTCCCCTTCCCCTCTTTCTTCTTCTTCTTTCTCTTTCTCTTGAAATTTCTTCTCCTCCTCTTCTTCCTCATTCTCTTCCTCCTTTTCTTTTTCCTCTTCTTCTTTCTCCTGCACTTCATTCTCCTACTTCTCTTCTTCCTCCTTCTCTTTCTCTTCCATTTCCTTCACTTCCTTGTCTTCTTCCTCTTCTCTTTCTTCTCTTCCTTCTGCTCTTCTTTTTTCTCCTTCTCCTGCTCTTCCTCCTTTTCTTTATCCTCTTCATCTTCCTGCTGCACTTCATTCTCATACTTTTTCTCCTTCTCCTCCTCTTCCTTCTCCTTCTCTCCTCTTCCTTCTGTTCCTCCTTTCTTCTCCTTCTTCTCCTCCTGCATTTAATTCCCTTCCTTGTCTTCTTCATCCCCTCTTCCTCTTCCTTCTGTTCCCCTTCTTCCTTCTGCATTTAATTCCCTTCCTTGTCTTCTTCATCTCCTCTTCCTCTTCCTTCTTCTCTTTGTCCTGAACTTCCTCCTTTCCTCCTGCTGCTGCTGCTGCTCCTCCCTGCCCAATCCTAAAGGCCCAGACCGTTCCCGTTCCCCCAACCCTCCCCAGGCCCCCCGTTAACCCCGTTAACCCTTGCCGTGCCGTCGCAGCCTCGGGCTCGGAGCCGTGCCGCGACATCCGCTGCGAGTTCTGCGGGGAGTTCTTTGAGAACCGCAAGGGGCTCTCGAGCCACGCGCGCTCGCACCTGCGCCAGATGGGCGTGACCGAGTGGTACGTGAACGGCTCCCCCATCGACACCCTGCGCGAGATCCTGACCCGGCGCCGGCCCGGCCCGCCCAAGGCGCTGCCCAAGAGCCTCCTGGGCAGCCTGGCCCCGCTGGAGCCGCGCCCCGGCCCCGAGCTGCACCTGCCCCCGGCGCTGGCCAAGAAGCTGCCGGCGCCGCTCAGCCCCCCCGGCCCCGGCGCCGGCCCCGGCAGCGCCGCCGGCTCGCCGCCCCCCAGCACCGCCAGGAAGGTGTTCCCGGGGCTGCCCCCGCCCGCCCTGCACAAGAAACTCAAGCAGGACCAGCTCAGGGTGGAGATCAAGCGGGAGCTGATGGCTGGAGGAGGAGGAGGAGGAGGAGGAGCAGCCGGGATCCTTCCCGGGGAGGCGCCGGCGCCGCCGGACCCGGCGTGGGCAGCGCACGAGGAGATGGCGCCGCTCAACCTGTGTGAGTCTGGGGATTTGGGGGTTTGTTGGGGATTTGGGGGTTTGTTGGGGGATTTGGGGGTTTGTTGGGGGTTTGGGGTTTATCCTGGGGGTTTGGGGAGCTCAGAGAGATCATCTCAGGGGATTTGGGGTGCACCCAGACCCAGCCTAGGCTGTGCACGAGGAGATGGCACCGCTCAACCTGTGTGAGGCGTGGCACTGACGGGGTTAACTCAGGGATTTGGGGGGTTCTGGGATCATCTCCGGGATTTTAGGGATGCTCTGATCTCATCCAGAGGGGTTTTGGGACCCCAAGATCTCATCCTAGGGAGGTTCCGTCCCTCCCTAACCCCAGAATCTCCCCCCAGCCTCCCGAGCAAACCCAGTGTGCGACATCCACGGGGTTTTGGGGCTCAAACTGAGAATTTGGGATGCTCTGAGCTCCTCCAGAGGGATTTTCTGGAGGGTTCCACCCCTCCCTAACCCCGGGATCTCCCCCAGCCTCCCGAGCCGACCCGGTGCGCGACATCCGCTGCGAGTTCTGCGGGGAGTTCTTTGAGAACCGCAAGGGGCTCTCGAGCCACGCGCGCTCGCACCTGCGCCAGATGGGCGTGACCGAGTGGTCGGTGAACGGCTCCCCCATCGACACCCTGCGCGAGATCCTCAGGAAGAAATCCAAGCCCTGCCTCATCAAGAAGGAGCCGCCGGCGCCGCCGGGGCTGGAGGCGCCGCCCGAGCGCGGCCGGGGCGAGGGAGAGAGGCCGAGGCCGGGGGCTCGGCGCCCGGCAAGCGCTGCCCCCGGGGCTGGCGCTGGCGCCGCTGGGCGGGGCCCGGCCCGGCAAGGCGGGCTCGGCGCTGGGGCTGGCGCCGCTGGGAGCCAAGAGCGCCGCGGCGTTCCTGGCGCCGAAACGGCCGCTGGGCGAGGAGCGGCTGGGCGGGCACGGCGACGGCAAGCACAAGGTGCTGGAGCTGGGCTTCAAGGGCCGCGCCCTGCACGACAAGGCCTGTGAGTACTGGGGGGTTTTGGGGGAATTTCAGGGGTTTTTGGGGTGTTTGGGATGGGTTTGGAATGGATTGGGATGGGTTTGGGGTGTTTGGGATGGATTTGGGAGCACCAAGCACAAGGTGCTGGAGCTGGGCTTCAAGGGCCGCGCCCTGCACGACAAGGCCTGTGAGTACTGGGGGTTTGGGGGAAATTTGGGGTGTCTGGGATGGGTTTGGGGTGTTTGGGGTGTTTGGGATGGGTTTGGGAGCACCAAGCACAAGGTGCTGGAGCTGGGCTTCAAGGGCCGCGCCCTGCACGACAAGGCCTGTGAGTGACACGGGGATTTGGGGAATTCTGGGGAGTTTGGGGTGTCTGGGATGGGTTTGGGGTGTTAGGGATGGTTTTTGGGTGTTTGGGATGGATTTGGGAGCACCAAGCACAAGGTGCTGGAGCTGGGCTTCAAGGGCCGCGCCTTGCACGACAAGGCCGTGAGTACTGGGGGTTTTTGGGGAATTTGGGGTGTCTGGGATGGGTTTGGGGTGTTTGGGATGGGTTTGGGGTGTTAGGGATGGTTTTTGGGTGTCTGGGATGGATTTGGGAGCACCAAGCACAAGGTGCTGAGCTGGGCTTCAAGGGCCGCGCCCTGCACAACAAGGCCTGTGAGTACTGGGGGTTTAGGGGAATTTCAGGGGTTTTTGGGGTGTTTGGGATGGGTTTTGGATGGATTTGGGGTGTTTGGGGTGTATGGGATGGGTTTAGGATGAGTTTGGGGTGAGTTTGGGAGCACCAAGCACAAGGTGCTGAGCTGAGCTTTAGGGGCAGGGCGCTGCACAAGGCCTGTGAGTGACACGGGGATTTTGGGGTTTTTGAGGTGTTTGGGATGGATTTGGGGTGTTTGAGATGGGTTTGGGATATTTCAGATGTTTGGGAAGTTTTTGGGATGGATTTGGGATGTGCTTTGTATCCATCCCCTCATCCCATTATCCCAGTCTTTATTCCCATTTTATTCCCAACGTGCACTTTGGCACTGCCCATAGCCCATTTTTACCCCGATTTCCACACAATAATTCCCATTTTCCATACAATAATTCCCATTTTTACCCTGATTTCTCTATTTTAATCCCATTTTAACCCAAATTTCTCTTGTTTTAATTCCCATTTCCAGCAGCAGAAGCCTGCTGTGAGCTCTGTGGGCTGTACTTTGAGAACAGGAAGGCGCTGGCCAGCCACGCCCGGGCACACCTGCGGCAGTTCAGCACTGCCCATGGCCCATTTTCCATACAATAATTCCCATTTTTACCCCGATTTCTCTATTTTAATCCCTATTTTAATCCCATTTCTCTATTTTAATTCCCATTTCCAGCAGCAGAAGCCTGCTGTGAGCTCTGTGGGCTCTATTTCGAGAACAGGAGGGCGCTGGCCAGCCACGCCCGGGCGCACCTGCGGCAGTTCAGCACTGCCCATGGCCCATTTTCCATACAATAATTCCCATTTTTACCCCGATTTCTCTATTTTAAGTCTATTTAAATCCTGTTTTTTCCCATTTCCAGCAGCAGAAGCGTGCTGTGAGCTGTGTGGGCTGTACTTCGAGAACAGGAGGGCGCTGTCCAGCCACACCCGCGTGCACCTGCGGCAGTTCAGCACTGCCCATGGCCCATTTTCTCTATTTTAATTCCCATTTTTACCCCGATTTCTCTATTTTAATCCCTATTTTAATCCCATTTCTCTGTGTTTCCAGCAGCAGAAGCCTGCTGTGAGCTGTGTGGGCTGTACTTTGAGAACAGGAGGGCGCTGGCCAGCCACGCCCGCGCGCACCTGCGGCAGTTCGGCGCTGCCCATGGCCCATTTTCTCTATTTTAATTCCCATTTTTACCCCGATTTCTCTATTTTAACTCTATTTAAATCCTGTTTTTTCCCATTTCCAGCAGCAGAAGCCTGCTGTGAGCTCTAATGGGCTGTGCTTGAGAACAGGAAGGCTGGCCCATGCGCCCGAGCACCTCTTGGCAGTTCAGCTGCCCATGGCCCATTTTCTCTATTTTAATTCCCATTTTTACCCCGATTTCTCTATTTTAATCCCTATTTTAATCCCATTTCTCTGTGTTTCCAGCAGCAGAAGCGTGCTGTGAGCTGTGTGGGCTGTACTTCGAGAACAGAAAAGCCCTGGCCAGCCACGCCCGGGCGCACCTGCGGCAGTTCGGCGTCACCGAGTGGTGCGTGAACGGCTCGCCCATCGAGACGCTGCGCGAGTGGATCCGGCACCGCCCGCACAAGGCCGGCGCCTACCGCAGCTACATCCAGGGCGGGCGCCCCTTCTCCAAGAAGTTCCGCAGCTCGGCCCAGCCCCGGGAGCCGCGCGGGGCCCCGGCGCCGCCCCCGGGCCCGTTCCTGCACAGGGGCCTCGGGGAGGGGGCGGCGCCGGGGGACAGGGACAGGGACAGGGACGGGGCCGAGCGCGGCCTGGGCGCGGCGCTGGGCATGGTGAAGGTGGAGGAGCAGAGGGGCAACTTCAGCAGTGAGTGAAACGTGGGAAACATGGGGTTAAAAATGGGAAAATGGGAAAAATAGGAATGGGGACAGTGGTGGGGATGGTGGAGGAGCAGAGGGGCAACTTCAGCAGTGAGTGAAACACGGGGTTAAAAATGGGGAAAATGGGAAAAATGGGAAAAATGGGAATGGGGACAGTGCTGGGCATGGTGAAGGTGGAGGAGCAGAGGGGCAACTTCAGCAGTGAGTGATGGAATAGAAATGGGAATTGGAATTGGAATGGGATTCGGGAATGGGGACAGTGCTGGGCATGGTGAGGGTGGAGGAGCAGAGGGGCAACTTCAGCAGTGAGTGATGGAATGAAAATGGGAATTGTGAGGTTTAGGATTGTGGGATATGAGATTTGGGGTTTGGGAATAAGAATTATGGGGTTGGGAATTGGGGTCTGGAATGGGGCTTGGGGTGAGATGTAGGATTTGGGAATGGGATTTGAGAAAGGGAGTGGGAATTGGAATGGGAATTGGGAATTGGACTGGATCTGGGAACGGGGATGAGACATTGGGAATGGGATTGGGAATGAAATAATGGCATTTGAGTGTGGGAATTGGGAATGGGATCTGGAATGGGAATAGGACAGACACTGGGAATGGGATTTGGGATTTGGGAATGGGAACAGGAATGGGATTGGGAATGGGAACGGGGTCTGGAATGGGAATGGGAGTGAGATTTGGGATTTGGGAATAGGACAGGCACTGGGAATGGGATTTGGGACTTGGGAATGGGAATGAGATTTAGGATTTGGGAATGGGAACAGGAATGGGAATGGTGTCGGCAATGGGAATGGGAATGGGATTGGGAATGGGGATGTGAAATTGGGAATGGAGTTTGGAATGGGAATGAGATGATGGGATTTGGGAAGGGGACCCATTCCCATTCCCATCCCCATTCCCCGTCCCCATGCCCGTTTCTCCCCCAGAGTTCGAGCGCCGCCAGCCGCGCGCGCTGGAGCCGCCGCTGCCGGGCGCGGTCCCGGCGGGCGCCGAGTTCCCGCGGAAGCTGCAGGAGCCGCGCCCGGCGCCGCGCCCGGTGCCGGCGCTGGTGCCGCGCCCGCCGCAGAGCTCGCTGGTCAAGTTCGTGGGCAACATCTACACCCTCAAGTGCAGGTGGGCCCCGGCGTCCCCTCCCTCCCGGGGGCTTCCCGATTTTTTGGGGTGGTCCTCCCAGTTTTTGCAGGAGTTTTCCGGAGTTTTAGGGGGTTTTTTTTCCTCATTTTTGGAGCATTTTTCCTGATTTTAAGGGGTTTTCCTGCTTTTTTGGGGGGTTTTCCTGATTTTTTGACAGTTTTCCTGATTTTTGGGGAGGGTTTCCTGATTTTTGGGGAATTTTTCCTGATTTTTGGGAGGGTTTTCCTTCTTTTCCAGCCTTTTTTGGGGTGTTTTTCCCAATTTCTCTTCTCTCCCATACCATTTTTTTGAAATTTTTCCTTCTCTCCCATCCCATTTCTTGTGAATTTTCACTCTTCCCCCATCCATCTTTAGGGATATTTTCCTCTTCCCCCCGTCCCACTTTTAGGGAATTTTCTCTTTTCCCCCATCCCATTTTTAGGGAATTTTTCCTTCTCCACCATCCCATTTTTAGGGAATTACTCTCCTCCCCCATCCCATTTCTTGTGAGTTTTCCCTCTTCCCCCATCCCATTTTTAGCGATATTTTCCTCCTCCCTTATCTCATTTTTAGGGATATTTCCCTTTCCTCCCATCCCATTTTTAGGGATATTTCCCTTTCCTCCCATCCCATTTTTAGGGAATTTTCCCTCTTCCCCCATCCCATTTTTTGGGATATTTCCCTTTCCTCCCATCCCATTTTTTGGGCTATTTCCCTTTCCTCCCATCCCATTTTTAGGGATATTTCCCTTTTCTCCCATCCCATGTTTTGGGATATTTCCCTTTCCCCCACCCCATTTTTCCGGCTCTCTCCCATCCCCCTTTCCCTGCCCCGCTGACTCCGGGCTCCCTCCGCAGGTTCTGTGAGGTGGAGTTCCAGGGCCCGCTGTCCATCCAGGAGGAGTGGGTGCGGCACCTGCAGCGCCACATCCTCGACATGAACTTCTCCAAGCTGGACCCGTGCCGGAGCGAGGCGCCCCCCGAGCCCCCGGCCGTGGCCGACGCTCCCTGAAACCTTCAATTTCCCCCCGAAAATCCTGAGCTGGGAGGAAAAAAAAAAATTTACAACCGACAAACCGACAAAAAAAACCAAAATTGCGCCGGGATCTCCTGGTGGGTTTTCCCCAAATGGGCGCCTCCCGGGCGGGGCAGCCACAAGCACTACAGGACGGGAATTCCCGGAATCCCGGGAGCCGGGCTGGGATTCCAGAGTCCCGCCCCTTTTTGTGTCACTTCCCGGGGAAAAAAACAAAAACAAAAATTCCCTTTTTTATCCCAAAGAACACGTCCGTGTCGCCTTTTCCCGGTGGCGACTTCGGGGGAGGGAATTCCCGGGGAATTCCTGGAGTTCCCGAGAGCAGCTGTGGATTTTGTACATTTGGACCCTCGGAGAGTTGTAAATTCCCTTTTTTTTTAATTGTTTTATTTTCGTGGCCCCGTAGATGTCGGAATTCCCTCAGTTCCGGGGTTGCATGTTCCCAGAATTCCCACTTTTCCCGAGGAAACCCCGCGGGATTCCTCCCGCTGCAGATTCCCAAAATCCTGCGGGAATCCCCAGAATTCCGGGAGGATTCGGCTCCGGTTTTTCCCCAGTTCCCGTTTTTTTTCCCCTCTTTGTCGTTCTTTGTTTCATTCCCGTTTTTTCCCCCTCATCCCGACTTTTTTAAACTCTAGATTTGTGTAGAAAACAAAGCGAAACAGAAAAAAATCCGTTTTTATTTGGGAATCCCGAAACTTCCGGATTTCGGGAAGGAATTTTAACGGATAAATATTTTGGGGGTTTTTTTTTCCTGTTTTTGTTTCGTTGGTTTTTTTTTTTTTTTCTTTTTTTTTTTTTTTTATTTCCACGTTTTTTCGGACGTTTCCGGGGATTCCTGTACCCGGGGAGTGGGGAGCGATGGATTAAATAATTCTGGAAATGAATTCCCGGGAAAAACGGAGTCTGTGGATGCCTGGAATGCTGGGATTTGGGGGAAATTGGGGAAATCCAGGAGAATTTGGGGAAATCCAGGGAAATTTGGGGCAAATTTAGAGAGATTTAGGGGAAATCCAGGGGGATTTGGAGGAAATTGAGGGAAATTTGGGGAAATCCAGGGGGATTTGGGGGAATTCAGGGAAATCCCAGGGAAATTTGGGGAAAATCCGGGGGAATTTGGGGGAGTTCAGGGGGATTTGGGGACACTGGGATTCAGATGTTGCATTGGGATCTGGAATTTGGGAACTGGGATGAGGATTTGGGGACATTTGGGGCACTGGGATCTGGGGAATTTGGGGACGCTGATCCCAAGGATTCTTGGGGGGCCCCTGTGTGACCCCCAGGTGTCCCCACGTGACAAACACGTGACCCAGCTGACCCCGCACCACCACCAGCGGCCACGTGAGGGCGTCTAGGGGGCGTGGTCTGAGCGCAAACAGCCAATAGCGGCCGGCGCTGCGCTGAGGGGGCGTGGCCAAAGACGCGCCTGGCACGCGATAGGTCCGCAGCCGGCACCGCTGACCAATGGGAGATTAGAGTGGTGGAGGCCACGCCCTCTCATCTCCCAGACATACACCTCAGCCAATCACAGCGCGGGGAACGCGATGATTGACAGCAGCCGACGGCCAATGGGAGGCTCGGGACGCGCGGACCAATCAGCGCGGGGGAGGCGGAGCGACGCCGCCAATCAGCGCAGGGGGCGGGGCCCGCGCGGCGCCGTTACCGCCCGGGAAAGGGGAGGAGGCGCCGCCATCGCGAGCTACGGTGAGGGGAGGGGCGGCCCCGGGGTCGTGAGGGAGCCCGCGGCCCCGGGAACGGCAAGGGGAGCCGCAGCGGGACCGAGCGGGGAGCGGCCGCGAGCCGGCAGGGAGCCGGGGCGGAGCAGGGAGCAGTGAGGAGCTGGCGGTGCCCGTGAGGGGAGCCGTGAGGGGAAGCGGGCGGGGCCGGGAGAGCGGGAGAGCGGAGGGGCGGGAGGAACCGGCAGGAACCGGGAGGGGGGGAGCGGAGGGGAGCGGGGAGGGACGGGAGCGGGGACACCGGGACACTGGGGACCGTGAGGGAGCAGGGGACACCGGGACAATGAGGGGACACCGGGACGTGGAGCTGTCCGTGAGGGACGGAAGGGAGAACACTGGGACATGGAGGGGATCATGAGGGATGGGGAGGACACCGGGGAGGGACCGGGGGTGTCCCTGAGGGGCTGGGGGGGTTCATGAGGGACCGGGGGGACATTGGGGGGACACGGGGACCGGGGATGTCCCCAGGGCACCGGGACAATGAGGGACACCGGGACATGGAGAGGGACCGGGAGGCACCGGGAGTGGCGGGACCGTGAGGGAGCGGGGGGACACCAGGACATTTGAGGGGACCGGGAGGCACCGGGGCATGGAGATGTCCCTGGGGGACACCGGGACATTGGGATGGGGAGTCTGTGACGGGCCGGGGGACACCGGGACCGGGGGGACATTGGGGGACACCGGGACCGGGGATGTCCCCGGGGCACCGGGACAGCCCCAAATCCCGGGGATTTGATCCCGATCCAGCTCCGTTCGCCTCTCCCGTTCCCTCTCTGCCCGCAGGAATTCCCCAGTTCCATCCCCATCCCGTTTGTTCCCAGCCCAGCCCCTCTCCCGCTCCTTCCCATCCCGCTTCTCCCTTTTTTCCCTGAATTCCGTCCCTCACCTGGGACACACCTGGCGGGGGCGGGGCAGCGATTCCCGAGGAAATTCCCGGAAAATTCCCGCCCTGAGGCAGGGAAGGAGCTCCCACACTCATTAACTGCTTCATTTGCTAATGAGGAGCCGCTAATTAAGGCCAAGATCCGCTCAGGGAATGAGGGCAGCCAGGAATATCCATCCCAGAACGGCAGCAACGGATCCACCTCCCATTTTTCTCCTATTTTTTCGATTTTTTTTCCATTTTTCCCATTCTTTCCCATTTTTCCCCCATTTCCCCCCTCCCATTTTCCCCTATTCTTTCCCACTTTTTTCCATTCTCTCCCATTTTCCTTGATTTCCCCATTTTTCCCCCATTTTCCCCGTTTTTCCCATTTTCTCCCTATTTTCCACAATTTTTTCCATTTTCCCCACTTTTTTCCATTCTTTCCCATTTTTCTTGATTTCCCCATTTTTCCCCCTCTTTTTTCCCATTTTTTTCCTTTTTCACATCCCCCCTTATTTCTCCCCCCGATTTCCTCCCCTTTTTTCCCCCTTTTCCCCCTTTTTTCTCATTTTTCCCCATTTCCCCTCAGTTTCCCACTTCTTTCCCACTTTCCCTCCTTTTTTCTATTTTTTCCTCTTTTCCCTCATTTTTTCCCTCATTTTTTCACCTCTTTTCCCATTCTTTCACAGTTTTTCCCCATTTCCCTTGGTTTTTTTCTCCTTCCTCCCAATTTTTCCACAATAATTTCCATTTCCTGAGTATTTCCAAACCCTCAGGGCTGGAAATTCTTCCCAGTTTGGAACAAAAATTCGGGATTTGGGGGCAGAAGGGGCTCCTGGGGGGAATTCTGTGGATTTGGGGGAAATTCTGTGGGTTTGGGGAGGCTCAGGTGGATTTTTGTGTTTTTTAGGATATGGAGATTGGAACTCGGGCACGAGCAGAGGCAAGTGTGGGATTTCCTCCCCTGGATCCCTCAGGAAGCTCCAAATTCTCCTTTCCCAAATTTTATTCCCAAATTCCTGCCAGATCCAACAAAAAATGGAATTTTTAGGATGGGGAAACAACCCCAAGTTACAGATTTGGGGATTTTTGGGATGGTTCCAGGCATTCTGTGGGAATGATCCCAACCAAATTTTCTGGGAATGATCCTAGATTCTGTGGGAATTCATTGAGAATGATCCCAAATTCTGTGGTTTTTCCCCTTTATTCTTTGGAATAATCTCAAAGTCTGGGGTAAATAACTGGGAATGATGCCAAGTTTGGTGGGACTGATCCCAAATTCCATGGTGAATCCGGAAATACTCCCAAATTTCATGGGAATTAACTGGGAATGACCCCAGACTTGTTGGGAACGCTTCCGAATTCCATGGCAGTGATCCCAAATTCCATGGGAATGATCCCAAATTCCATGGGAATTAACTGGGAACACTCCCCAGTTCCATGGGAACGATCCCAAATTTTGTGGGAACACTCCTGAATTCCATGGCAATTAATTGGGAACTCCCCCCAGATTCCCAGGAACTCCCCTAATTCCCTGGAACTCTCCCCAGTTCCATGAGAATGATTCCCAATTCCATGGGAAGGAATTAACTGGGAACACTCCCAAATTCCATGGGAATGATCCCCAACTCCATGGAACTCTTCTCCAGTTCTATGGAAACTCTTCTCAAATTCCACGGGAACGCTCCAATTCCATGGGAACGATCCCAATTCCATGGGAATGATCCCAATTCCACGGGAATTAAATGGGAACGATCCCAAATTCCATGGGAATGATCCCAATTCCATGGGAATTAACTGGGAATGATCCCAAATTCCATGGGAATGATCCCCAACTCCATGGAACTCTTCTCCAGTTCTATGGCAACTTTTCCCAAATTCCACAGGAACGCTCCAATTCCATGGGAACGATCCCAATTCCACGGGAATGATCCCAATTCCACAGGAATTAACTGGGAATGATCCCAAATTCCATGGGAACGATCCCAAATTCCATGGGAATGATCCCAAATTCCACGGAGCGATCCCAATTCCACGGGAATTAACTGGGAACGATCCCAATTCCATGGGAATGATCCCAAATTCCACGGGAACGATCCCAATTCCACGGGCATTAACTGGGAACGATCCCAATTCCATGGGAATGACCCCAAATTCCACGGGAACGATCCCAATTCCACGGGCATTAACTGGGAACGATCCCAATTCCATGGGGATGACCCCAAATTCCACGGGAACGATCCAAATTCCGCGGGCATTAACTGGGAACGCTCCAGTTCCATGGGGATGGTCCCGAGCTCCCCGGGAGCTCTCCCAACGAGCGGATCCCGTGCAGGAGTGCGAGAGACTCACGACTACTGACTCACGACTACGGCCCCGAGAGCTCGAGGCTGACTTCGGCTCTGGCCGCCCGGCGCTCCCTGGGACCTGGGCAGCGCCGAGGCGGCAGCCCGGCGAGGCGAGGGAGGGGCCCAGGAAGCAGCCGAGGGAGCAGGAACAGCGCCCACCCGAGCCGGCCGGGAGCCAGGGCCGCGCCTACGGAGCCGGGAGTGACAGGTGGGGACGGAATGGGGATAACGGGGTAGCAGGGGATACTTGGGGATACTTGAGGGTAACGGGGATAATGGAACCGGGCAGGAGCCAGGGCCGCGCCTACGGAACCGGGAGTGACAGGTGGGGGCCGGAGCAGGGGATAACGGGGTAACAGGGGATACTTGGGGATAATGGGGATAACGGGGTAGCAGGGGATAATGGAACCAGGCAGGAGCCAGGGCGGCGCCCTCACGGGCAGGGAGTGACAGGTGGGGGCGGAATGGGGCTAGCGGGGTACTTGAGGGGATAACGCGGGGATACTTGGGGATAGCAGGGGTACTTGAGGGATAATGGAACCGGGCAGGAGCCAGGGCAGCCCTCTGAGGCAGGGGAGTGACAGGTGGGAACAGAACGGGGATAATGGGGATAATGGGAATTGTGGGAAGGGGGATAGGGGAATAGTGGGGATAATGGGAATGAGGATAGTGGGAATGGGAATAATGGGGATAATGGGGATGGGAATAATGGGGATAATGGGGATGGGAATAATGGGGATAATGGGGTTAATGGGAATGGGAATAATGGAGATAATGGCGGTAATGGGGATGGGAATAACGGGGATAATGGGGGTAATGGGGATAATGGGAATGGGGGAATGACAGGAATTGTGGGAATAATGGGAATGAGAATAATGGGGATAATGGGAATAATGGGGGTAATGGAAATAGTGGGAATAATGGGAATGGGAATGGGGGGAATGATGGGAATAATGGGAATGAGAGTGATGAGGATGATGGGAATTGTGGGAATGGGAATAATGGGGATAGTGGGCGTGAGAATGATAGGGATGGGAATGGTGGGAATTGGAATAATGGCAATAATGGAAATGGGAAAAATGGGAATAATGGGAATGGGAATAATAGCAATAATGGGAATTCTGGGAATTATGAGAATGATGGAAATAATGGAAGTGGGAATGATGGGAATTGTGGGAATAATGGGGATGGGGATTATGCAGTTGGGAATGGTGGGAATAGTGGGGATAATGGGAATGGATATGATAGGAATGGGAACAATGGGAGTAATGGGAATGGGGATGATGGAATTGGGGATGATGGAATTGGGGATGATGGAATTTGGGTTAATGGGGATGGGGATAATAGGGATGGGAATAATGGGACCCATTTTTTTTCGGGAGTGCCAACCACTTGGAACTATTTTTTGGGCAATTCCCCTCCCTTCCCTTATCTTTCCTGTCACAAACCCCCCTCCCACTCCCTGTGTCCTATTTTCCCCTTGGAAAACTCCAAAATTCCCAATTCCAGATACGACCCGTACGAATCCTACGGCGATTCGCGCTCGGCGCTGAACGACCGTGACCTGTACCGGGCGGCCTTCGAGTACCCGGGGGATTACCCCAACGATTACCCCAACGATTACCCCAACGATTATCCCAACGATTATCCCGATTATCACAACGATTATCCCAACGATTACCCCGATTACCCCAACGATTACCCCAATGATTACCCCGATTACCCCAACGAGTCCGAGCCCGACGCCAACGACTTCTACGGGCGGCAGCGCCCGCGGGAGCAGCCCTTCCCGGGGGGCAGGTTCCGGGGCTGGGGCCGCTCGGGGCCGTGGCCGGGCCCGCGGGGGGGCTGGGCCGAGCAGCTGCTCGCCCGGTAGCGCTCGCCTGCCCTCGCTGTTCAGCGCCGCTGCTGCCCGAGCCAGCGCCAGCATGCTCAGCGCCCTGGCCCGGCGCCTTCAGCGACCTCAAAGCGTCAGCGCGCATACTGGCGGCGCCTGGGACGCCGACTGCAGGGTGAGCACCTTGGATTGCCAGCGGTTTTCCATGGTTTCCCGTTGTTTTCCGTGATTTTCCCCTGATTTCCCATTATTTTCCCATGGTTTTCCATGATTTTCCCTGGATTTCCCCTGATTTACCTTGTTTTTCCCATTGTTTCCCATGCCTTTCCATGATTTTCTCTGATTTCCCCTGATTTTCCCATATTTTTCCATGTTATTCCCATAATTTTCCCATAGTTTTCCATGATTTCTCCTGATTTCCCCTGATTTTCCGATAGTTTTCCATGATTTTCCCATAATTTTCCCATAGTTTTCCATGATTTCTCCTGATTTCCCCTGATTTTCCCATAGTTTTCCATGATTTTCCCATAATTTTCCCATAGTTTTCCATGATTTCTCCTGATTTCCCCTGATTTTCCCATAGTTTTCCATGATTTTCCCATAATTTCCCTGTCGTTTTCCATGATTTCTCTTGATTTCTCCTGTTTTTCCCATGGCTTTCCATGATTTTCCCCTGATTTTTCCATGATTTCCCCCTGATTTCTCCTGGTTTCCCTTGATTTTCCCATTATTTCCCATGATTTTCCGCTGATTTCCCCTGATTTCCCTTGATTTTGGGAAAATTTCAGGAAACCTTTGGGGGAAAATTGGGGAAAAATCAGGGAAAAATTGGGGAAAATTTCCACCAAATTTTTCCCAATTTCCCCCCGATTTCCCTCCAATTTCCCCCAATTTTCCCCCAATATTTCCCAAATTTTTCCCCAATTTTCCCCCAATTTTTTCCGAATTTTCCCCCAAGTTTTTCCTGAATTTTCCTTAAATTTTTCCTGATTTTTCCCCAATTTTTCCCCCCAATTCCCCGCGTGTTTCCCCCCCTGCAGCCGCAGCGGAAGCGGCTGCGCCGCGATTCCTTCGGCAAGAAGCGGAAGCAGCTGAGCGAGGACAAAGCTCCCAAAACCGACGGCTCCGACAACTCCAGCTCCGAGAACGGTCAGGGGAGGCACAATTCCCAAGATTTATCCCAAATTCCCAACTTTGGGGGGCTCAATTCCGGAATTCCAGCTCAGAAAATCCCAGGATTATCCCAAATTCCCAATTTTGGGGGCTCAATCCCAGAATTCCAGCTAAAAATTCTCAACATTTATCCCAAATTCCCAATTTTGGGGGCTTAATATTCCTCAGATTTATCCCTAATTTCTGATTTTCAAGGCTGAATCCCAGAATTCCAGCGAAAAATTTCTGCATTTATCCCAAATTCCCAATTTTTGAGGCTGAATCCAGATTTCCAGCTAAAAATTCCCAGGATTTATCCCAAATTCCCAACTTTGGGGGCTGAATCCTGCATTTTCGTCTATAAAATCCAAGGGTTTATCCCAAATTCCCAATTTTTGGGGCTGAATTCCAGAATCCCAACTAAAAATTCCTGGGATTATCCCAAATTCCTGATTTTTGAGGCTGAATCCCGGAATTCCAGCTACAAAATCCGAGGGTTTATCCAAAATTCCTGATTTTTGGGGCTGAATTCCAGATTTGTAGCATGGAAAATCCTGGGGTTTATCCCAAATTCCCAATTTTTGGGGCTGAATCCTGGATTTCCAGCTAAAAATTCCTGGATTTATCTCAAATTCCCAAATTTTGGGGTTTGCTCTTTCCAGAGGAAGGCACAGAAGGAGAATCCGGAGAAAAGGAAGAATCCAGAGGGGTGAGTGAGGGGAAATCTGGAATTTTGGGAATTCCTGAAGGATTTTGGGTGGGGAAGGGTGGGAGGGAGAAAATCCTGGAATTTTGGGATCTGAGGGAGGGAAATTCTGGGATTTTGGGGGGAAAATTTCTCCGGAGGGAGAAATTCCTGGAATTTTAAACCCTTAACTTCCCAAATTTTTTGGTTTTTCAGGAAGGGGAGGATGAAGAAGGAAGAGATTCTGAGAAAGGTGAGTTGGGAATTCCAAGGGGAAATTCCAGGGAAAATCCAGAAAATTTCAAGAATTTGGGGATCAGGGAAGGAAAATTCAGGGAATTTCATCCCCAAATTCCAGAAATCTGGGGCTGATTTATTCCTAAATCCTGGAATTTGGGAATGATCCATCCCTAAAACCAGAAAATCTGGGATGAATTCATCCCTAAATCCCAGAGAAATCTGGGACTGATCTTTCCTTGAATCCAAGAAATCCCCAAATCCCAGAAATCTGGGATTGATCCATCCCAAAAATGAATTTCCTGGGATTTTGGTTGGATTTCCTTGAATTTTGGGTTGGATTTTGGGCTGGATTTCCATGGATTTGGGCCTGGATTCTGGGTTGTATTTCCATGGATTTTGGGCTGGATTTTTTGGGATTTGGGGTTGGATTTGGGGCTGCATTCCCTTGGATTTTGGGTTGAATTTGAAGTTGGATTTCCTGGGATTTTGGGCTGGATTTTGGGCTGGATTTCCTTGGATTTGGGCTGGATTTCCGAGGAGATTCCCAGAATTCCCGTTTTTCTCATTTCTCCCGTTTTTCCAGGGCTGCCAGAGGAGATGTCCCAGATTTCCCAACTGAGGCAGAAGCTCCAGGCCGGGAGGAAATCCCAGGACCGGCAGAAGAAGCGGCACCGGGACCGGATGGTAGAGAGGTAAATCCTGGGATGTTGGGAATTTTGGGAGTATTTCCCCTGTTTTCCTTTTTAGGCATATTTGCTTTTTTGTAGGGTTTTTGTCCCAATTTTTTAGGGATTTTTTTTTGCCAATTTTTAGGGATTTTTTTTCCCAATTTTTTTTAGGGATTTTCCCCCCGTTTTTTAGGGATTTTCTTCCCTTTTTTAGGGATTTTTTTTTCCTATTTTCCCATCCCCATTCCCGTTTTTTTCCCATTTTTCCCATCCCCATTCCCCGGTTCTTTTTCCTAACCCCATTCCCTTTTTTTCTTTTCCAATTTTTCCCACCCCATTCCCAGTTATTTCCAATTTTTCCCATTCCCATTTTCCCACCCCATTCCCCGGGTTATTTTCCCCTCCCCATTCCCGGGTTATTTTCCCCACCCCATTCCCGGTTATTTTCCCCACCCCATTCCCAGTTATTTTCCCCTCCCCATTCCCTGTTATTTTCCCTCACCCCATTCCCGGTTATTTTCCCCATTTTCCCCACCCCATTCCCCGGTTAATTTCCCCCACCCCATTCCCGGTTATTTTCCCCATTTTCCCCACCCCATTCCCGGGTTAATTTCCCCACCCCATTCCGGTTATTTTCCCCCATTTTTCCCACCCCATTCCCAGTTATTTTCCCCTCCCCATTCCCGGTTATTTGCCCATTCCCCTTTCCAGGATCCAGTTCGTGTGCTCGCTCTGTAAGTTCCGGACGTTCTTTGAGGACGAGATCCAGCAGCACCTGGAGAGCAAATTCCACCGGGAGCATTTCCAGTTCGTGGGCACCAAGCTGCCCCAGCAGACAGCCCAGTTCCTGCAGGTGCCAGTGCCCGGGACTGGGGCTGCCCTGGGCTCCCTTCTCCTCCTTCTCCTTCTCCTTCTCCTTCTCCTTCTCCTTCTCCTTCTCCTTCTCCTTCTCCTTCTCCTTCTCCTTCTCCTTCTCCTTCTCCTTCTCCTTCTCCTTCTCCTTCTCCTTCTCCTTCTCCTTCTCCTTCTCCTTCTCCTCCTCCTTCTCCTTCTCCTTCTCCTCCTCCTCCTTCTCCATCTCCTCCTTCTTTTCTCACTTCTCCCACTTTTCCTGCTTTTCTGTTCTCGTTTTTCTTTCTTTCATTTCCCTTCTCTCATTTTCTTTCCCCACTTTTCCTCTTCTTTTTTCCCTTTCTTTCTTTCTTTTCCTTTCCTTTTCTTTTTCCTTTTTCTCTCTTTTCTCTCTTTTCTCTCTTTTCTCTCTTTTCTCTCTTTTCTCTCTTTTCCCTCTTTTTTTCTCTTTCCCTCCTTCCCCTCCTTTTCTCTCTCCTCTTTTCCCACTCCCAATTCCACTGGGAGCATTTCCAGTTCTTGAGCACCATGAAACAGAGGATTTTTGGGATTACAATCCTGAAATTCCCGTCTGGAAGTGCTGGAGGATTTCTGGGATTACCCAGGAGGTTTTTGAGGTTACCCAGGGGGTTTCTGGGATTCCCCAGGGGATTTTGGGATTCCCCAGGGGATTCCTGGGATTCCCCAGGGGGTTTCTGGGATTCCCCAGGGGGTTTCTGGGATTCCCCAGGGGGTTTTGGGATTCCCCAGGGGGTTTTTGTGATTCCCCAGGGGGTTTCTGGGATTCCCCAGGGGATTTTGGGATTCCCCAGGGGGTTTCTGGGATTCCCCAGGGGGTTTCTGGGATTCCCCAGGGGATTTTGGGGTTCCCCAGGGATTTTGGGATGACAATCCTGCGTTCCTGGCAGGAGTGCATTGGCCAACAAGGCGCGGAAGGCGGAGGCCCGGCGCCCAGCGGGATCCAGCGACATCAGCATGCGTGATCCAGCAGATCCAGCGGGAGCAGGACCTGACCCAGGGTACCGGGGTGGCCTGGGGGCTCCTGGGGCTCCTGGGGCTCCTGGGATTCCTGGGAATGGGGCTGGGGGATCCCTGGGGATGGGAAAGTTTGGGAATGCCAGCAATGGGGCTGGAATGGCCCAGGAGGATTCTCCAATCCTGATCCCATTCCCGATCCTGATCCCGTTCCAGAGCTGGGCCTGGAGCCCTGGGGATCCCCGGGGGTTTTCCAGCTCCAGTCCTGATCCCATTCTCAGTATCTGATCCCATTCCTGATCCCATTCCCAGTATCTGATCCCATTCCTGATCCCATTCCCAGTATCTGATCCCATTCCCAGTACCTGATCCCATTACCAATATCTGATCCCATTCCTGATCCCATTCCCAGTATCTGATCCCATTCCTGATCCCATTCCCAGTATCTGATCCCATTGCAGATCCTGTTCCCATTCCAGAGCTGGGCCTGGAGCCCTGGGGATCCCAGGGGGATTTTCCATATCCCATATCCCATATCCCATATCCCCAATCCCATATCCCATTCCCTGGAGCCCTGGGGATCCCAGGAGGTTTCCCAGCCCCAATCCTGATCCCATATCCGACATCCCTGATCCCATATCCCACATCCCTGATCCCATACCCCCTATCCCTGATCCCCATCCCATAACTTTGCAGAGCTGGGCCTGGAGCACTTTGTGAGGAAGGTGGAGGCCGCTCACTGCTCGGCCTGTGACCTGCTGCTGCCCATGCACTTCGGCTCCATCCAGAAACACCTCAAATCCCTGGACCACAACCACAACCGCCGCGTGAGTCCCCAACTGGGAACTCCTGCCACAAAAATCCTGGGAATTCCTGCAGGGGGAGGCACAAAAATCCTGGGAATTCCTGAATGGGGAGTCCCAAATCCTGGGAATTCCTGAATGGGAAGTCCCAAATCCTGGGAATTCCTGCATGGGAAGCCCCAAATCCTGGGAATTCCTGCATGGGGAGGCACAAATCCTGGGAATTCCTGCAAGGGGAGCCCCAAAAATCCCAGGAATTCCTGAATGGGGAGCCACAAACCCCAAACCAGGAATTCCTGCAGGAGGAGTCACAAAAATCCCTGGGAATTCTTACAGGGATTTCCCTGAATTTGTGTTCTCAGACCATTTTTCCCTGGGAATTTTTTTTTGGGGGGAATTTCTTCCCCCAGCCCCTTTTCCCTGGGAATTTTTGAGGAATTTCCCTGGATTTGTGTCCCAACCCCTGGAATTCCCTGTTTTTCCAGGCCATGATGGAGCAATCCAAGAAATCCTCACTGGTGGTGGCCAGGAGCATCCTCAACAACAAACTCATCAGCAAAAAACTGGAAAAGTACCTCAAGGTGGGAGTTTTTTGGGAATATTTTGGGGTTTGGGGATTTTTTTGGGAATATTTTGGGGTTTGGGTGGGAAAATTCCTGGATTTTTCTGTGCTCTGTGGGGTTGAGGCTGGAGCTGCTCCTAGAGTTGGGATTTTGGGGATTTTGGGGAATTTTGAAGTGGGTTGGGGTGGCAGGGGGATTAAATCCCATTAGTCCCATTCCATAAATCCAAGAAATTCTGGAAATCCCATCCTCTAAATCCCATTAAACCCATCAATCGCATTTTATAAATCCCATGAAATCCTATAAATCCCAAAAATCCCACCTCAAAAATCCCATAAATCCCCAAAATCCAATCCCATAAATCCCCAAAGTCCCATCCCAAAAATCCCATAAATCCCATCTCATATGGGAATTCCATCTAGGCAGGAATTCCTGCCCAAAATTCCCATTTTTATCTGGATTTCAGGGAGTGAGAGGTGAGAATTTCTTGGAGAATCCCAAGGGAAACTCCAAAATATTTTTTTCGAGATTTTTTTTCCCCTTTTTTTTCTCTTTTTTTTTTTTTTTTTTTTTTCCAGGGGAAAATCCTTCACAGATGATCCCGAGGAAAAGGAGGAGCACGAGGAAGGGGAAGGAGCAGGGGAGGAAAATTCTGAAAATCCTGAGGAAAATCCCCAAAATCCTGAGGAAAATGCTGAGGAAAATCCCAAAAATCCTGAGGAAAATCCCGAGGAAAATCCCCAAAATCCTGAGGAAAATCCCAAGGAAAATCCCCAAAATCCTGAGGAAAATCCCGAGGAAAATCCTAAAAATCCTGAGGAAAATCTCCAAAATCCTGAGGGAAATCCTGAAAATCCTGAGGAAAACCCTGAGGAAAACAAAAATCCCGAGGAAATTCCAGCAGCTGAAAACCAAGAAAGGGGAACAGGGACAAATCCAGAGCCAGAAAAGGCAGAAAATTCCCAAAATCCCGAGGAAATCCCAGAGGAATTGCCAAGGGAAGAGCAGAAGGATGAAGAGGAAACCTCTGGAATGTTGCAGGAGTGAATTCCTGAGGGGAAAAGGACCCAAAATATTCCCTGGATGTGTCGGATCCGTGTCCGTGGATGTTCCCTGGTCCCAGCCCCAAATCCCAGGAATTCCTGGGAAAAAGAGGGAATTCTTCTGGAATTTTTCTTTGGGAATTCCTAGGAAAAAGAGGGAGTTTTGTTGGATTTTTTTTTTTGATTTCCTGGGAAAATGAGAGAATTCCATTGAATTTTTTTTTTCTGGGAATTTCCATTAAAAAGAGGGAATTTCGTTGGATTTTTTTGGGATTTCCTGGGAAAAGGAAAGAATTCCATTGGAATTTTTTTTCTGGGAATTCCCAGGAAAAACAGAGAATTTCATTGATTTTTTTGGGAAGAAATTCCCAAAAAAACCCAGAAATTCTCTCAAATTCTTTTGGGACTTTTTTCTACCAGATCTCCCAAAATTTTGCCGTGATCCCATTTTTTTTTTTTTCCCAGGTGGATTTGTGGGAATTTTTCCCCTTTTCCCTTGGGAACGGGGATTTTTCCAGGTGGGACAAGGCTGGGATTTGTCCCCCTCACCTCGCTGGGGTTTTTCCAGGATTTCCTGTGGCTGTGGGTCCCCTTTTCCTGGTGTTTTCCTGCTGTTTTCCTGTCGTTTTTCCTGTTTTTTCCCTGTTTTCCCGCCGTTTTTCCCTCCCTTCGGAGCGTTCGGTGCCGTTGTGTCCGTTGTGAAACGGGAGAATTCCCGAGGTTTTTGTGGATTTTAAAGGACTCATCCCGAGGTTATCCCGACTCTCTCATCCTTGGAGTAGCCCCAAAATCCCAAATTTTCGTTTTTTTGGCAAGTTTCCATCCCAATCCTGCTGCTGATGGGTTTGGAGTTGGGATTTTCCTGCCCAAAATCTGGGGAAAATCTTGGAATTTGGGTTCCTGGTGGAGATGATGGATGTGGGGATGGTTTTTTGGGGAATTGTGGGGTTTGGGATGCTCCAGGTTGGGTTGGGATGGGAAAATTCCTGCCAGGAATGGGGAAATTCTTCAGGAATGGGGAAATTCCACCCAGGAATGGAAAGGGGATGGGAAAAAGTGATGGAAAAAATGGAAGAGTGATGGAAAAGGGATGGGAAAAGGGATTAAAAAATTATGGGAAAGGGACAGAAAAAGAATGGGGAAAATGGAAAAAGGGATAGGAAAAAAAGGAGGGAAAAGGGATGGAAAATGGTGGAAAAAATGATGGAAGAAAAGAGTGGAAAAACGACACTGTGAGGGGAATTGGGGACCCTGAGGGGATTTGAGGAGACTCTGAAGGGATTTGGGGAAACTCTGAGGGGATTTGGGGACACTGAGGGGATTTGCAAACATATTGAGGGAATTTGGGGACGCTTTGAGGGGATCTGGAGACACTTTGAGGGGATCTGGGGACGCTGAGGAGATTTGGGGAAGCTGTGAGGGGATTTGGGGACACTTTGAGAGGATCTCGGGACGCTGAGGAGATTTGGGAAGCTGTGAGGGGATTTTGAGGGGATTTGGGGACACTTTGAGAGGATCTGGGGCGCTGAGGAGATTTGGGGAAGGTGTGAGGGGATTTGAGTACCGTGAGGGGATTTGGGGACACTGTCACTGAGAGGCTGGGGACACTCACTGTGAGGCACTGGGGACACTGTCACTGTCAGGGGCCGCTCCGGGGCCATTTTAAGGCCACTCTGGCCCTGCTCGGGAAACATTTCGGGGTCGGTTCGGGGCCGCTCCGCTCCCGGCACCGGGGGCTCCATGGCGGCCCCTCCTTCCCCTCACGGCCGCAAGGGGCGCGCCCCGCGGCGCCGCCCAATCAGGAGCCAGAATGTCCGTGATTGACAGGTCGTGCCCTCAGGGAGGATGCTCATCCACCAATCGGATCGTGGGCGGGAACCAGACTGACCAATGGGAGCTGCGGGCGGGACGCGCCGCTGGAGAGATCAACAAATCAGGGGCATCATGGGCGGGGCTTAATGGAAGGCGGGCCGTAGCGCGCGTGCGCGAGCGGCTGAGGCGGGTGAAGCGGCGGCGGCGGCAGCGCCGGGCGGAGGTGGCGGCGATGGAGCCGGGATACGGCGGTAGGTGCGGGGCGGGGCGGCCCCGCGGTTCTGACGCTCCCCCGGTGTGGCAGCGGCTCCTTCCCGTCGCTTGCTCAGCACCGGCTCCGTTACCGGCGGGTGGTGAAGGGGGGGGGCTCCGCCGCAGCGGGAAGCGCAGCGCCCGCCCCGCCGTGAGGCGGCGGCGCCGCTGATTGGCTGAGTGCCACGTCACTCACCGCTAGGGCGGCGCTGATTGGCTGTTGGGGGCTGAGGGGGAGTCGTGCCCTGGGGGGGCGGAAATGGCGCCGGGCCCATTTCTAAAGACGACACAAAATGGCGGCCGCGGCCCCGCCCCCGCCACCTGTGCCTCAGTTTCCCTCGTCCTGTCCCGTCCCAACACTTGAGGGGTCCCGTGTCCCCTTCCCGGGGCTCTTGTGCCCTCCTCAGGACGTCCTGTGTCCCCTCCTCACGGGGATCCCCCGGGAGTCCCCAATTTCGCAGCCCCCTTGGGATCGCCCTCTGGATCTCCTTGGATTTCCCCTGGAAATACTCTTGGATTCCCTCAGGATCTCCCCTGGAAATTCCCCTGGATTCCCTCAGGATCTCCCCTGGAAATACTCTTGGATCCCCTCAGGACTTCCAGAGGATACCCTCAAGATCCCTCCTGGAAATTCCCCTGGATCCCACCTGGATTCCCTCAGTATTTTCCCTGGAAGTCCCCCCCGGATCCCCTCAGGATTCTCTCTGGAAATTCCCCTGGATTCCTACAGGATCCCTTCACAGTTTCCTCTAGAAATTCCCTTGGATCCCCTCAGGATTTCCCAATGAAATTCCCCTGAATCTCCCCAGCATTTCCGGAATTCCCTCAATCCAAGCTTTTCCAGCTGCATCAAAGCTCCTCACTGGAGTTATTTGGGATGGCAGAGGAGAAACATTCCCAAAATTCTGGATTGTGTTCCCATCCAGAGCCCTCCATCCTTTCCTTGTCTCAAATCCACCTTCAGGAGCTCCAAAATCCCCTGGAAATTGAATTTTCCTTCAATTTAAGGACACAAAAATCCCACCAGGACAAGTTTTCCTTCTTTCCTTCCTTGGATTTGATGGCACCAATGGGATTTATCACTTAATTCCCACCTGGAATTTATAGAATCCTGCCTGGAATTCTTCCAGGATCCACAGAAAAGGATTTAGGATTTGGGATTTTTGGGAAAACTGGGAATTTTCCCTCCCCTGCTGACAGATCCTCCCTTTTCCCCCAGGATATGGCACCTGGAGCACCGGGGCCACCGGCACCCAGGGTGAGTTTTTCCCAAATTTTTCCTAAATTTTTCCCTTTCCCCCCCATTTTCCCTCCCCTCTTTTTTCTCTCCTCCTTTCCCCCTCTTTTTCCCTCTTTTTTTCTCTTTCCCTCCCATTTTTCTCCTTTTTTTCTTCCCCATTTTCATCCTTTTTCTCCTCTTTTTCTCTCTTTTTTCTCTCTTTTTTCTCTCCTTTTTCTCCACTTTTCCATTTTTTCCCTTTCCCTCCCTTTTTTCTCCTTTCTTCCATGTTCCCACAGTTTCCCTATTTCTTCTTCCTTTTCTCCATTTTTCCACCCTTTTCCCTTTTTTTCCCAATTTTTTCCCATTTTCTCCCTTTTTTCTCCCTTTCCCCCTTTTTCTCCCTTCCCCATTTTTCCCATTTCCCCCCTTTTCTCCCCACCCCATCACCATCTCACAAAATCTCCTCATGCCCCCAAATTTTTTCCTTATTTTCCTCCTTTTTGATGCAAAACCCATCACAACTCCACCCCACCCCCCCCAAATCCCAATCCCTCCCAAAATTCCCCCTTTTCCCACAAATCCCCAAAGATTTCACCCCAAAATTCCACATTTCCCATGAAAAATTCCCATTTTTCCTGTTTTTCCCCAGGTTCCTACGCCACGAACGCGACCAGCTGGCAAGGTGGGTCTGGGGATCCTTTGGGATCCTCTGGGAATTCTGGGCAGATTCTTCCCCAATTGCTGCATCCTCTCTAATTCTTCATTTCCATTTTTAATTCTTCCCTGGTTAATTGATTAATGACTAAATTAACCCCTTCATCTCCAGGCTATGAGGGTTGTGAGTTCTATACTCCCCAAATTCCCTTGGAATGATCCTGGGGCTTTTCCTGTTGGGATCATACCCTTGTAATTCTTCATTTCCCCTTTTAATAAGCCTGTAATTAATTAACTAGTGACTAAATTAACCTCTTCATCTCCAGGCTTTGAAGGTTGTGAGTTCTATACTCCCCAAATTCCCTTGGAATGATCCCGGGCCTTTTCCTGCTGGGGTCCCACCCCTCTAATTTTTCATTTCCACTTTAAATTATCCCCTAATTAGTTGATTAATGACTAATTAACCCCTCCATCCCCAGGCTATAAGGATTATGAGTTCTACATTCCCCAAATTCCCTTGGAGTGATCCATTGGAATGATCTCTTGGATTGATCCCGGGGCTTTTCCTGCTGGGATTCCATCTCTCTACCTTTTTAATTATCCCCTAATGAACCGATTAATGACTAATTAACCCTTTCCTCCCCAGGCTACGAGGGCTATGAGTTCTACACCCCTCCCAGCTCGGCACCCACACCCCCTGGAGCCTCCTATGGCTACGGGGGAGGGGCAGCTCCTGGCGGCTCCTGGGAGCCTCCCAAGGCTGCGGAGCTGGGGCTGGGATCCAGCGAGGGGAACTCGGGCTCTGGAGCTGCCTTTGGATCTGTGGGATCAGGCTCTGGAGCTGCCTTTGGATCTGTGGGATCAGGAACCTTTGGATCTGTGGGATCAGGGTCTGGAGCTGCTTTTGGATCATCGGGATCGGGATCTGCCTTTGGATCTGCAGGATCCACCTTTGGATCATCAGGATCCACCTTCGGCTCAGGGTCAGGAACTGCCTTTGGATCATCTGGATCTGCTTTGGGATTGGGATCCTCGGGATCCACCTTTGGATCAGGATCTGGAGCTGCCTTCGGGTCAGGATCCACCTTTGGATCAGGAGCAGGATCCAGTTTCGGAGCAGGATCCAGTTTTGGAGGAGGATCCGGTTTTGGAGCAGGATCAGGATCCACTTTTGGAGCAGGATCGGGATTGGGCTCAGGATCCTCGCTGGGCCTGGGCTCAGGATCCTCGCTGGGCCTGGGCTCAGGATCCTCGCTGGGCCTGGGCTCCTCGGGCTCGGCAGAGCTGGGCTCCAGCTCTGACTCCATCATTGCCAAGATCAACCAGCGCCTGGACCTGCTGGCCAAGGAGGGCACGGCGGGGGATGGGCGCCAGGAGCAGGACAGGTGGGGGTTCTGTGCCACACTATCCCCATTCCTCCCTTTCCCCACAAATTCACAGAACTGTGGAGAGGGTTTTGGGTTTTGTCCCAAAATTCCAGCGTTTTTCCCATGGAATTGTCGAGGTTTTTCCTCCCCAGTCCTATTCCCATTTCCATTCCCATATTTCCCACTCCCAATCCCAGTTTACATTCCCATATTCCCCCCCATCCCAATTTCCATTCCCATTTTCCCCATAATCCCAGTTTTCATTCTCATTTTTCATTTTTATTCCCATATTTCCCCCAATTCCAATTTCCATTCCCATTTCCCCAATCCCATTTTTATTCCCATTTCCATTCCCATTCCCATATTTCCCACCCCCAATCCCATTTTAATTCCCATTTTCCCCTCCAATCCCAATTCCCATTTCCATTCCCATATTTCCTCCCTATTCCCATTTTCCATTCCCATATTCCCCTTCATTCCCAATTTCTATTCCCATTTTCCATTCCTATATTCCCCTTCATTCCCAATTTCTATTCCCATTTTCCATTCCCATATTCCCCCTCAATCCCAATTTCTATTCCCATTTCCACTCCCAGTTCCCATTCCCACATTTCCCCCAATCCCAGTTCCCATTCCCCCATTTCCCCAATCCCAGTTCCCATCCCCACATTTCCCCCACTCCCAGTTCCCATTCCACATTCCCCCAATCCCAGTTCCCATTCCCCATTTCCCCCAATCCCAGTTCCCATTCCTACATTTCCCCCAATCCCAGTTCCCATTCCTACATTTCCCCCAATCCCAGTTCCCATCCCCACATTTCCCCCACTCCCAGTTCCCATTCCCACATTCCCCCCAATCCCAGTTCCCATTCCCCCATTTCCCCCAATCCAGTTCCCATTCCTACATTTCCCCCAATCCCAGTTCCCCATTCCTACATTTCCCCCAATCCCAGTTCCCATTCCCCCATTTCCCCCCAATCCCAGTTCCCATTCCCACATTTCTCCCTAATCCCGTTTTATTCCCGTTCTTTTCCAGCTCGTTCCGGTTCGACTCCTTCTCGGCGCTGGACTCGCGCTCTGCGGGATCCGTTCCGCTTCCCGCCGGAGCGGGAGCGCGAGCGGAACTCCCCCTTCGGGGCCCGCGATCCCGCCCGGCCCGCGGCGCCCTGGGGCTGCTGCGCGCCACTTCCGGCTCCGCCCCGGCGCCGCTCCCGGCCGCGGCCGCTTCGGCGGCGCCTCCCGGATCAGTTCCCGGGCGGCTCCCGCTGGAGCGAGCGCTGCAGTTCGGGGCGGCGGGGCGCGCAGGGCTGCCCTCGCTCTTCTCCCAGGCGCTGGGGCCCGAATATCCCGATTATCCCGACTATCCCGACTACCCCGAGTACGCAGGTATGGCGATTACCCCGGCGATTATCCCGGCGATTATCCCGGCGATTACCCGGGCGATTATCCCGACTATCCCGACTATCCCGGCGACCTGGGGATGCCGGGGCTGGGCCGAGCTCCCTTTGGGATGAGGAGGAGGGACAGGATGGGGGCGCTGCCCTGGAGCGGCGGCCTGCACCTGGTGAGTGCCCACTCCCTGCTTTTAAGTGCTTTTTTACACTTTTTCCCACTTTGTGCCACTTTTTTGCACTTTCCCAGCTTTGTTCCCCACTTTTTTCCCCACTTTTTCCTAGCTTTTCACGGTTTTTTCCCCAAAATGCCCTGTTTTCCCCAAATCCCTCATTTCCTGGGACTCTATCTCCTGCACCCTTGATGGAATCCCAGTTTTGCTCAGTCCCAGTTTTGCTCAGTCCCAGTTTTGCTCAGTCCCAGTTTTGCTCAATTCCATTTTTGTTCAATCCCATTTTTGTTCAATCCCATTTTTGTTCAATCCCATTTTTGTTCAATCTCATTTTTGTTCAATGCCATCTTTGTTCAATCCCAGTTTTGTTCAGTCCCATTTTTGTTCAATCTCATCTTTGTTCAATCCCATTTTTGCTCAATCTCATTTTTGCTCATTCCCATCTTTGTTTCCCTCCTTTGCTCAATCCCACCTTTGCTCAATCCCACCTTTGCTCAATCCCACCTTTGCTCAATGCCATCTTTGCTCAATGCCATTTTTGCTCAATCCCTTCTTTTCTCATTCCCGTCTTTGCTCAGTCCCATCTTTGTCAATCCCATTTCTGCTCAGTCCCATTTTAGCTCAATCCCACCTTTGCTCATTCCCATTTTAGCTCAATCCCATTTTTGCTCAATCCCATTTTTGCTCATTCCACCTTTGCTCAATCCCATTTTAGCTCAATTCCACTTTTGCTCAATCCCATTTTAGCTCAATCCCACTTTAGCTCAATCCCATTTTAGCTCAATCCCACTTTAGCTCAATCCCACTTTAGCTCAGCCCCACTTTAGCTCAATCCCACTTTAGCTCAATCCATTTTAGCTCAATCCCATTTTAGCTCAATCCCACTTTAGCTCAGTCCCACTTTAGCTCATTCCCACTTTAGCTCAATCCCATTTTAGCTCAGCCCCACTTTAGCTCAGCCCCATTTAGCTCAGTCCCTTTAGCTCAGCCCCACCTTTGCTCAGCCCCATTTCCCAGCCCACGTTTCCTGTCAGCGCCCAGGGCCGGCAGCGGGCTCCAGCGCTCGCTCGGGCCGCTGGGAGCCGAGGGGGCAGCGCAAGCGGAAAGCAGCTCCCGCCCAAGCGGGGACGGCGCCGAGGACAGCGGGGAGGGCAACGAGGAGGGGAGCACTGGGAACGCTGGGAGCACTGGGGAGCGAGCCTGGGGGCCAGCCACAGCAGCGAGAGCCCAAAAACCCCGACAGCGAGCGGGCGGCGGTGACGGCAACGGCAGCGACTCGAGCACGGTACAGAAACCTCCTGGGTGACCCAGAGTGGGCACAGATAACAGCAGAATGGGCACAAGTAACATCAGAATGGGCACAGATAACGTCAGAATGGGCACAAATTCCATCAGAATGGGCACAAAATCCCTGGGGTGACCCAGAATGAGCACAAATTCCCTGGGGTGACCCAGAATGGGCACAAATTCCACCAGAATGGGCACAAATAACATCAGAATGGGCACAAATAACATTAGAATGGGCACAAATTCCATCAGAATGGGCACAAATTCCCTGGGATGACCCAGAATGGGCACAAATATAACATCAGAATGGGCACAAATTCCATCAGAATGGGCACAAATTCCCTGGGGTGACCCAGAATGGGCACAAATTCCACCAGAATGGGCACAAATTCCACCAGAATCGGCACAAATAACATCAGAATGGGCACAAGTAACATCAGAATGGGCACAAATTCCCTGGGGTGACCCAGAATGGGCACAAATAACATCAGAATGGGCACAAATTCCCTGGGGTGACCCAGAATGGGCACAAATAACATCAGAATGGGCACAAAATCCCCTGGGGTGACCCCAGAATGGGCACAAATTCCACCAGAATGGCACCAAAACCCTCTCCCCAAATGATCTCAAAATGACCTCAAATTCCACCAGAATGGCCCCAAAATCCCTCCCCAAATTCACTGAAATGGCCCCAAAATCTCCCCAAATGAACTCAAAATGACCCCAAAATCCTCTCACAACTGACCTGAAAATGACCCCAAAAATCTCCCCCAAAATCATCCTAAAATTCCACCAAAGTGGCCCCAAAATCCTCCCCATGACTCCAAAATGGCCCCAAGATTCCTTTTTCCTGCATTTCCAGCCTTTTTTCCCCTAATTTCCACCCTTTTCCTGGGAATTTCACCCTTTTTCTCAAATTCACATTATTTTCCCAGGAATTTCCAGCTTTTTTTTCCTGCATTTACAACACTTTTCCTGGGAATTTCCACCCTTTTTTCCAAATGTCCACCCTTTTTTCATGAATTTCCTGCTTTTCCTGGGAATTTCTTGCTTTTCCTGGAATTTCCCTCCCTTTTTTCCCAATTTCTGACATTTTCTCACTCAATTTTCCCATTTTTCCTGCAGGAGATGAAGGTGAAGGAGAGGAAAAATCCTTGGATGAGGCAGACAGAGGTGTGAGTATTCCAGGAATTACCCAAAATCTGGGAATTTTGGGGAATTTCAGAGCCTTGCAGCAATTCCTACAAATTCCAGAAAATCTGGGAATTTTCTGCCTTGGAATATCCCAAATCATAACCAAAAAATCTAAATTTTATGGATTTTCCCCCCCCTTTCAATACCCAGGGGGATTTCCCTGCCTGGAGAATCCCCAAAAAAATCTGGGAATGAGAAAAATTGGGAATTTAAACCTAGATTTGGCTTTTGGATCCCAAATTTTGGCATTTTATTTCCAGGTGGGATCAGAAATTTGGGGAATTTTTTGGGAATTTTGAGGGGGATTTTGGGAATAATTCCAAAATTTGGGAGAAGCAGAGCAGGGCTGGAATTCCCAAATCCCTCAGGGCTTTTCCAGCCTTAAAAATTCCACAGAAAACCAAAAATTTTTTTGGGGAATATCTGTAAAAATGAGGTGAAAATTCCCAAAATTCTGCTTTTCCCACAGGAAATTTTAAAAAAATTGATCTCAATGTTTCTTTTTCCTTCTTTTTTTCCAGGAGATCCCAGATTCTGTTTCCAAGGAGAATTCCCAGGATTTTGGGGCCATTTGGAGGGGAAATTTCTGGAATTTTGGGTTTTTCCAGCTTTTTTTGGGGGGGGATTTGTGGTTGGGAAGGGGGAAAAATCCCCAAAATCCAAAGTTATTTCCAGGTTTTGGGGTAGGTTTTTGGGAATTTGGGGTGGGAATTCCCAAAAATTCCCTGGGAAAAAGGGAAAAACTGGGGGGAAAAGGGAAAATTGGGAAAAAAGGGGAAGAATTGGGAAAAAAGAAGAAAAAGTAGAGAAATGAAATGGGGGAAAACCAGGGAGAAAATGGAAAAGAATTGGGATAAAAACCCAGGGAAAAATGGAGGGAAAATATGGAAAAACAGGAACACAGGAATATCTTGGAGAAAAAGTAAAAAACTGGAAAAAAGATGGGAAAAATGGGAAAAAATCAGGAAAAAATGGGAATAAATTGGGAAAATCAGGGAAAAAATTGGGTTAAAGTAGGAAAATTTGGGAAAATCGGGAAAAATTGGAAAAAATGGGGGAAAATCAGGAAAGAAATTGGAGGGGAAAATGGGAAAAAATTGGGAAAATCGGGAAAAAAATGGCATAAAATAGTAAAAAAATTGGGAAAATCGGGAAAAATTGGAAAAATCAGGGAATCCCAAGGATTTGGGTTCTGGGAATGTTGGAAAAGATTTTTTGGGATAAGAATTCCCAAATTTTTCCTTCAGCATCGGAGGATGAGGACGAGGAGGTGAAGAAGAAACGGGAGAAGCAGCGCAGGAGGGACCGGATGAGAGACAGGGCCATGGACAGGTGAGGGAACTTTGGAATTTTGGGAATTTGGGGAAATTTTGGGAAGTTTTTGAGGGATTTTTTTGGGAATTTCTGGGAATTTTTTTGGCATTTTGGGGAGTTCTGGGAATTTTTTGGGGAATTTTTGGGAATTCCCAGAGTTTAGGAATTTCTGGGTAATTTTAGGAATTTTTGGGAAATTTTGGAGAATTCCAAGCAGTTTTTGGGAATTGCTGGGAAATTCTGGGAATTTTTGGGAATTCCAGAGAATTCTGGGGAATTTTTTGGGAAATTTTTACATTTTTGAAGTTTTTTTGTTTGTTTTTCTCACTTTTTTGTGCTTTTTTGTTGTTTTGGTTTTTTTTTTACTGTTTTTCTTGCTTTATCCCAGTTTGGGATAAATTTTTTTCCAATTCTGGGCTGTTATGAGTGAAATTTGATTTTTTCCAGGATCCAGTTTGCCTGTTCTGTGTGCAAATTCCGGAGCCTGGAGGAGGAGGAGATCCAGAGGCACCTGCAGAGCAAATTCCACCGGGACACGCTGCGCTACATCGGCACCAAGCTGCCCGACAAAACCGTCCAGTTCCTGCAGGTGGGGACACAAACCCCAACATCTCATGGAATTCTGGGGCTGGGGAACACTTGGGAATTTTTTTAGAATTTTTTTCCCTGGATTTTTTGGGATTTTTTGCAAATTTTTCCACTAAAGTTTGGATTTTCCGTGATTTATTTTGAATTTTTCGCATTTTTTCCCCCATTATTTTTCAGGATTTTTGGGGGATTTTTCCAAGTTGAAAATTAAGGATTTTTGGAGATTTTTAAAAAATTTTTTCACACTTTTTAACATTGTTTTTTCCAGGTTTTTAGGTGGAAATTGGGATTTTTTGCGATTTATTTTGGATTTTTTTCAGTTTTTTCCCCATTATTTTTCGGGATTTCTTGGGAATTTTTCCAAGTTAGAAATTTGGGATTTTGGGGAATTTTTGCCTGAGTTTTTGGGATTTTTTTGAGATTTTTTGGGGGTTTTTTTGGCTTTTTTTTTAATTTTTGGGGGATTTCTGGAGGGATTTTTTCCATCCCAGTGAGACCCGCTGCGCTAAATCAGCACCAAGCTGCCCGACAAAACCGTCCAGTTCCTGCAGGTGGGGACACAAATCCCAACATCTCATGGAATTCTGGGGCTGGGGAACACTTGGGAATTTTGGGGAATTTTTAAAAAATTTTTTCCCCTGGATATTTTTGGATTTATTGCTAATTTTTCCACGAAAATTCAGGTTTTCCGCAATTTATTTTGAATTTTTCAAATTTTTTCCCCATTATTTTTCAGGATTTTTTGGGGGATTTTTTCAAGTTGAAAATTAAGGATTTTTGGAGATTTTTAAATTTTTTTCCCCATTTTTAAACAGTTTTTTCCCCAGGTTTTTAGGAGGAAATTTGGATTTTTCATGATTTATTTTGGATTTTTTTGCGTTTTTTTCCATATTTTTTTGCCCAGAATTCCCAGATTTTCCATGTTTTTTCCCCCAGAATTCCCAGATTTTCCCTGTGGTTTTTTTCCTGAAATTCCCAGATTTCCCATGTTTTTCCTGTATTTTTCTGGTGTTTTTTGCCCAGAATTCCCAGATTTCCCTGTCTTTCCCAGAATTCCCACTTTCCCTCATTCCCAGAATTCCCAGATTTCCCTCTTTCCCAGAATTCCCTTTTTCCCCAGATTTCCCTGTTTTCCCCAGAATTCCCAGATTTTCCATGTTTTTTTCCCAAAATTTCCTCTTTTTTTGCCCAGATTTCTCACGTTTTCCCAGGATTCCCAGATTTCCCAGAATTCCCAATTTCCCTCTTTCCCAGGATTCCCAGATTTCCCTTTCCCCCAGAATTCCCAATTTCCCAGAATTCCCAATGCCCCTGTTTTTCCCAGGAATACATCGTGAACAGGAACAGGAAGATCGAGAAGCGGCGCCAGGAGCTGACGGAGAAGGAGGGGAACAAACAGAGACCCGACCCCTTCAAGGGTAGGAAATTCCCCAAATTCCTGGGAATTCTGAGGGTTTGGAATTCAGGAATTTGTCAGGATTTATTTGGGAATTTTTTAGGTTTTAATTGGATTTTTTTCCTGGGTTTATTGGGACTTTCCTGGGTTTATTAGAGAATTTTTTAGGCTAAAATTGGATTTTTTTCCTGGTTTATTTGAGTTTGTCTTGGGTTTATTTGGGCTGGAACTGCTCCTGTTTCACCTTTTCTAACCCAATCCATGGAAGTTTTTGGGAATTTTTTGGAAATTTTGAGTTTAGTGATCGACCAAGAGCATTTCCTAGAGGGAATCATCCCCAATTCTCATTTTTTGGGTAAAACTTCATGGATTTGTTCTCTGAAAAAGGGAATTTTGGGACTGGAACTGCTCCTGTTTGACCTTTTCCCAACCAAGTCCATGGAATTTTTTGGGAATTCTTTGGGAACTGAGGGAATGTTCTGTGCCCAGGGATCGGCCAGGAGCACTTTTCCAAGCAGATTGTGGCCAATCCTCAAACTCGACAGATTTCATCCCCGAAAAAGGGAATTTTGGGGCGGGAACGGCTCTGTCTAACGTTTCTGAAGCAATCCATGGAATTTTTTGGGAATTCTTTGGGAACTGACGGAATTCTCCGTGCCCAGGGATCGGCCAGGAGCACTTTTTCAAGCGGATCGAGGCGGCGCACTGCCTGGCGTGCGACATGCTGATCCCGGCGCAGGGACACCTCCTGCAGCGGCACCTGCGCTCGGCCGAGCACAACCGCAGCCGCCGGGTCAGTGCGGGCCGGGACCGGCCCGGCCGCGCCCGGAGCTGCCCGGCTTTCCTTCGGAACTCCCAGAGCTAGCTCGAGTTTCCATTGGAATTACAGAGTTAGCCCAGAGTTAGTCCGGGTTTCCTTCAGAATTCCCAGAGTTAGCCCAGAGCTAGCCCGGAGTTACCCGGGTTTCCTTTGGAATTCCCAGAGTTAGCCTGGAGCTAGCCCAGGTTTCCTTCGGAATTCCCAGAGTTAGCCCAGAGTTAGCCCAGAGTTACCCGGGTTTCCATCAGAATTCCCAGAGTTAGCCCGGAGCTGCCCAGGTTTCCTTCAGAATTCCCAGAGCTAGCTTGAGTTTCCATTGGAATTACAGAGTTAGCCTGGAGTTACCCGGGTTTCCTTCGGAACTCCCAGAGCTAGCCCGGAGCTACCCGGGTTTCCTTTGGAATTCCCAGAGCTAGCCCGGAGCTACCCGGGTTTCCTTTGGAATTCCCAGAGTTAGCCTGGAGCTAGCCCAGGTTTCCTTCGGAATTCCCAGAGTTAGCCCAGAGCTAGCCCAGAGTTACCCGGGTTTCCTTTGGAATTCCCAGAGTTAGCCTGGAGCTAGCCCAGGTTTCCTTCGGAATTCCCAGAGTTAGCCCGGAGCTGCCCGGCTTTCCTTCGGAATTCCCAGAGCTAGCTCGAATTTCCATTGGAATTACAGAGTTAGCCCAGAGTTAGTCCGGGTTTCCTTCAGAATTCCCAGAGTTAGCCCAGAGCTAGCCCGGAGTTACCCGGGTTTCCATTGGAATTACAGAGTTAGCCTGGAGTTATCCCGGGTTTCCATTGGAATTACAGAGTTAGCCTGGAGTTATCCCGGGTTTCCATTGGAATTACAGAGTTAGCCTGGAGTTATCCCGGGTTTCCATTGGAATTACAGAGTTAGCCTGGAGCTAGCCCAGGTTTCCTTCAGAATTCCCAGAGTTAGCCCAGAGTTACCCGGGTTTCCTTCGGAATTCCCAGAGTTAGCCCAGATTTCCCATGAATTCCCAGAGTTAGCCCAGAGTTTCCATTGGAATTTCCAGAGTTAGCCCAGAGTTAGCCCGGAACTAGCCTGGAGTTAGCCCGAGTTTTCATTGGAATTACAGAGTTAACCCGGGTTTCCATCAGAATTCCCAGAGTTAGCCCAGATTTCCCATGGAATTCCCAGAGTTAGCCCGGAGTTAGCCTGGGATTCCATTGGAATTGCAGAGTTAGCCCGAGTTTCCATCAGAATTCCCAGAGTTAGCCCGGAGTTAGCCTGGGTTTCCATTGGAATTGCAGAGTTAGCCCAGAGTTAGCCCAGAGTTTCCATTGGAATTGCAGAGTTAGCCCGAGTTTCCATCAGAATTCCCAGAGTTAGCCCAGATTTCCTATGGAATTCCCAGAGTTAGCCCAGAGTTAGCCCGGGTTTCCCATGGAATTACAGAGTTAGCCCAGATTTCCTATGCAATTCCCAGAGTTAGCCTGGGTTTCCATTGGAATTCCTGAAAATCCAAATTTTTGGAAATCCAAATTTTCCCCCAATTTCCCTTTGGATCCCATTGGAATTCCCCAATTTATCCCCATTTTCCCCTTTGGAATTCTGGGATTTATCCACCATGTTCTCTTTGGAATTCCCAGATTTATCCCAGTTTTCCTCTAGGATCTCTCAGAATTCTTGGAGTTATCCCTGTTTTTCTTACGGAATCCATCAGAATTCCCAGAGTTATCCAGGGTTTCCTGTGGAATTCCCACAGTTATCCCAGATTCCCCATGGAATTCCTGAGTTATCCCAGATTTTCCCTCAATTTCCCCTTTGGAATTCCAGGAGTTATCCCAGATTTTCCCTCAGTTTCCCCCTGGATCCCTTTGGAATTCCGGGATTTATCCTGGTTTTCCCCATCCCCAAACCCCTCAGGAATTTCCACAATTCTGGGATTTCCCCCCATTTCCCCTATTCCCAGATCCCCCAAACCCTTCAGGAATTCCTGGAATTCTGGGATTTCCCCCATTCCCAGCCTCCCAAACTGTTCAGGAATTCCCAAAATTCCAGGATTTTTCCCCCTTTTTGCCATTTCCAGCACTCCAAATCTTTTGGGAATTCCAGGATTTTTCCCCATTCCCCCATTCCCACCCCCCCAGGCCCCCCAAACCCCTCAGGAATTCCCAGAATTCCGGGATTTTTCCCTGTTTTTCCAGCTGGCAGCCGAGCAGTTCAAGAAGACGAGTCTGCACGTGGCCAAGAGCGTCCTGAACAACAAACACATCGTCAAGATGCTGGAAAAATACCTCCAGGTACCCCTGGGAATGGGGGAATTCCCTTCCCTGGGAATTCCCAACAGCCCAGGGCCCCTTCCCCAAAAATCCCCCAAAAATTCCCACAAAATCTGCAGCTTCCACACATTTTTGCTGTTTTTTTGTCCAATTTTTTTGGGTTTTTTTTCTGTTATTTTGGGAATTTTTTCCTCATTTTTTGGCATTCCAGCAACCCCAGAGGGGAATTCCCAAAATATTCCAGGAAATTCTGGAGTTTTCCCCATTTTTTGGTGGTTTTTTTCCTGGTTTTTTTGGGTGTTTTTGGTATTCCTGGGGTTTTTTTGGGAATTTTTTCCCCTTTTTTGCATTTCAGCATTCCCAGAGCCAAAAAAAAAAAAAAAATCTTTGATTTTCCCCATTTTTTTCTCTGTTTTTCACTTCAAATCCCGAGGTTTTTATTTCCTTTGGCATTTCTGGGAATTTATTGGGAATTTTTCCCCAAATTTCACCATTATGAAGTTGTGGCTCACATTCCCAAAAATCCCCAAAATCCTGGAGCCCCATCCCAAAAAAAAGCCCCAAAAGTCCCCAAAATTTCCAGAAAAATCCCTCAATAGTCCATCAAAATTCCCCATAAAATCCCCCCAAAATTTCCTAAAACAATCCTCCAAAATTCCCCGAATAAATTCCCAAAATTCCCCCAAAAAACTTCCTAAAAAATCCCCCAACATTTCCCAAAAATCCCTCAAAATTCCTCAAAAAATCCCCCAAAATCCCAAGTTTTTTCCCCCTTTTTTTTTTCTTTTTTTCATTTCCAATCTTGGGGTTTTTTTTCTTGGTGGTTTTTGTCACTCCTGGGTTGGTTTTTTTTGGAATTTTTTCCCAATTTTTCCTCATCTCTGCAGCATTAAATCAAAAATCCTTCAAATCTTGCAATTCTCCCAAAATCCTTCCCTGAAGCCATGGCTCCCCTTCAGGAATTATTGGAATTTTTGTGAATTTTGGAAATTTGGAGATTTTCTGGAATTTTGGGGCAGCTCCAGCCCCACCTGGGTGGGAATTCCCACCCCAAACCTCCCCAAAATCCCCCAAAATCCCAAATTTTCCCCTCTGGGATCACTGGAATTGGGGGCTGGGCTGGGAATTCCGGGATTTTCCGGAATATTCCGGGCAGGACCCGCAGAGCAAAAGGAACTGGAGGCGCCTCTGGAGGATCCCAGGAGAAGCTCCAAGATCCCAAAAATTCCTTCCCAAAATCCCAAAATCCAAGGGGTTTGGGATGGACCCAGGCTGGGAAAAGTTGGAAAAATGGGAGAAAAAAAAAAGTGGGAAAAATAGTGACTGTGCCTGCTGGGGACTGGGAAAAATGGGAATTTGGATCCCAAAAAATGGGAATTTGGATCCTGAAAAATGGACTTTGGATCCAGGGAAAAATGGGATTTGGATCCCAGGAAGAGACCCCAGATCCTGGGGAAAAGAAACTTTGGATCCTGTGAAAAAAAATGGGATTTGGATCCCAAAAAACTGGACTTTGGATCCTGGGGGAAAGTGGGATTTTGGATCCTGAAAAATGGGATTTGGATCCCGAAAAATGGGATTTTGGATCCCAAGAAATGGGACTTAGGACCCCAGGAAGAGACCCCAAATCCTGGGGAAAAGGGATTTTGGATCCCGGGAAAAAACAGGATTTTGGATCCCAAAAAGGATTTGGTTCCCAGAAAAAGGACATTGGATCCTGGGAAGATGGACCTGGAGTCCTGGGAAAAAAGGGGATTTTTGATCCCAAAAAAGGGGATTTGGATCCTGGAAAAAAATGGGATTTGGATCCGAAAAAAAAGGAACTTTGGATCCCAAGAAGAGGGACTTCAGATCTTGGGAACCAAGGACGTTGAGTCCAGGGAAAAATGGGATTTGGATCCCAAAAAATGGGATTTGGATCCCGGGAAGATGGACCTGGAGTCCTGGGAGAAAAAAGGGATTTTGGATCCCAAAGAAAGGATTTTGAATCCTGGGCAAAATGGATCCTGGGAAAGGAAGGGATTTGGATCCCAAAAAAAAAAAAGGAGTTTGGATCCCAGGAGAAAAAGGACCTGGAGTCCTGGGAAAAATGGGATTTGGATCCCAAAACAAAAAGGGATTTTGGATCCTGAAAAAGGGACTTGGATCCCAGAAAAAGAAGGGGCTTGGATCCCAAAAAATGGGATTTGGATCCCAAAAAATGGGGTTTGGATCCCAGGAAGAGACCTCAAATCCTGGGGAAAGGGGACGTTGGATCCCAGGAAAAAAATGGGATTTGGATCCCAAAAAAAGGACGTGGAGTCCAGGGAAAAAGGGATTTAGATCCCAGGAAGATGGACCTCAGGTCCAGGGAAAAAGGGGATTTTTGATCCCAAAAAAAAAAAGGACTTTGGATCCTGGGAAGATGGACCTGGAGTCTTGGGAAAAGGGACCTCGGATCCCAAAAAAAGGACCTGGAGTCCTGGGAAAAGTGGGATTTGGATCCCAGGAAAAGACCCCAAATCCTGGGGAAAAGGGATGTTGGATCCCGGGGAAAAAATGGGATTTGGATCCCAAAAAATGGGACTTTGGATCCCAGGAAGAGACCTCAAATCCTGGGGAAAGGGGACGCTGGATCCCAGGAGAAAAATGGGATTTGGATCCCAGAGAAAGGGATTTGGATCCCAGAAGATGGACCTCGGGTCCAGGGAAAAAACAGATTCGGATCCCAAAAAAGAGATTTTGGATCCCAAGAAGAAACCCCCAAATCCTGGGGGTAAAAAGGACGTTGGATCCCAGGAAAAACAGGATTTGAATCCCAGAAGATGGACCTCGGATCCAGGGAAAAGAAGGTACTTTGGAACCAAAAAAAAGGATTTTGGATCCCAAAAAAAAAAGGATTTTGGATCCCAAAAAATGGGATTTGGATCCCGGGAAGATGGGCCTGGAGCCCAGGGAAAAACGGGATTTGGATCCCAAAAAAAACAGGAAAAAAAGGACTTTGGATCCTGGGGAAAATGGGACTTTTGAGTCCAAGGAAAAGGGATTTGGAATCCCAGGAAGAAGGATCTTGGAATCCAGGGAAAAATGGGATTTGGATTCCAAAAAATGAGACTTTGGATCCTGGGAAAAATGACCTTGGGTCCCAGGGGGAAAAAAGGTATTTGGGATCCCAAAAAAAAGGGATCTTGGATCCCAGGAAAAAGAGACCTGGAGTCCTGGGAGAAATGGGATTTGGATCCTGGGAAGATGGACCTCAGGTCTAGGGAAAAAAGGGATTTTGGATCCCAAAAACGGGATTTTGGATCCCAAAAAAGGGATTTGGATGCCAAAAAAACGGACCTGGAGTCCAGGGAAAATGGGATTTAGGATCCCGGGGAAAATGGATCTCAGGTCCAGGGGAAAGAAAGGATTTAAATCCCAAGAAAAAGCAGCTTGGATCCTGGAAAAAGTGACCTGGAGCCCGGGATTGGGATCCAGGGAAAACAGGGTTTGGATCCCGGGAAGATGGACCTGGAGTCCTGGGAAAAGAAGGGACTTGGATCCCAAAAAAAGGACTTTGGATCCCAAAAACAAAACAAAACAAAACAAAAAAAAAAACCAAAACAAAACAAAAAAAAAATAAAAGGGGGTTTGGATCCCAGGAAGATGGAGCTCAGGTCCAGGGAAAAGGGATGTTGGATCCCGGGAAAAGGAGGGACTGGATCCATCCCAAAAAAGGCACTTGGATCCCAAAAGAGGGATTTTGGATCCCAAAAAAGGGATTTTGGATCCCAGGAAAATCAGGGATGTTGAGCCTGGGATCGTTCCCATTGTCCCAGTTTAGGATCCCAGTTTGGGATGGGATCGTTCCCATTGTCCCAGTTTGGGATGGAATCGTTCCCATTGTCCCAGTTTGGGATCCCAGTTTGGGATGGGATCATTCCCATTGTCCCAGTTTGGGATGGGATCGTTCCCATTGTCCCAGTTCAGTTATTCCCATTATCCCAGTTCATACCAGTATCCCCATTATCCCAGCCCTGGAGATTTCAGGCCAATTCCTGGAGATTTTGGGGAAATTCCCAGAGATTTTGGGACAGTTCCCAGAGATTTGGGAACATTCCAGGATGAATTCCAGAGATTTCAGGAGAATTCCTGGAAGTTTTCAGATTTTTTTTTTCCATTTTTCCCAAATCCCCAGGATTTTTCCCGTTTTCCCATTTTTCCCAATTTCCCATTTTCCCAAGGACCAGGATTTTCCCCAATTCTCCATTTTTCCCAAATCTCCAGGATTTCCCCCAGTTTCCCATCTTCCCAAATTCCCATTTTTCCCAATTCTGTTCTTCCCAATTCCCCAGGATTTTTCCCCAATTCTGTTTTTCCCAATTTCCCATTTTCCCAGGATTTTTCCCTAATTCTGTTTTCCCATTTTCCCAGGATTTTTCCCCAATTCTATTTTCCCATTTTCCCAATATTTCCCCCAATTCTGTTTTTCCCAATTCCCATTTTCCCAGGATTTTCCCCAATTCTGTTTTCCCAATTCCCCAGGATTTTTCCCAATTCTATTTTCCCAATATTTCCCCAATTCTGTTTTTCCCAATTCCCATTTCCCCCAATTCTGTTTTTCCCAATTCCCATTTTCCCCGGATTTTTCCCCAATTCTATTTTCCCAATTCCCCAGGATTTTTCCCCAATTCTGTTTTCCCATTTTCCCAATATTTCCCCCAATTCTGCTTTTCCCATTTTCCCAGGATTTTCCCCAATTCTGTTTTTCCCATTTTTCCAGGATTTTTCCCAATTCTATTTTCCCATTTTCCCAGGATTTTTCCCCAATTCTGGTTTTCCCATTTTCCCAGGATTTTCCCCAATTCTGTTTTTCCCAAATTCCCAGGATTTTCCCCAATTCTGTTTTTCCCAATTTCCCATTTTCCCAGGATTTTTCCCCAATTCTGTTTTTCCCAATTCCCATTTCCCCTCCCCCAGGGTGAAGATCCCTTCACGGAGGAGCCCCCGGAGCCGGACGGGGCCGAGCCCCCCCAGGGACCCCCGGAGGGAGAATCCCAGGAACCCCCAAACCCTCCGGAAAACCCCCAAATTCCCGAAATTCCCCAAATTCCCGATTTCCCCAAAGCCCAGGAGTTCCTGCCCAGGCCCCTCCTGATGCCGCCCTTCCTGCAGGACGACGAGGAGGAACCAGAAAATCCCCAAATCCCTGAGAATGCCCCGGGAAATCCGGGAAATTCCCCGGAAAAAACAGCAGAAAATCCGGGAAATTCCCCGGAAAAAACATCAGAAAATCCGGGAAATTCCCAGGAAAAAACATCAGAAAATCCGGGAAATTCCCCGGAAAAAACATCAGAAAAATCGCAGGAATTGGGGATTTCCCCCCAAAACCAAACTGAGGGAGGGGAGGGAAAAGAGGAGGGGGAAAAGGAGGAAAAAAACCCTGAAAAAGAGGAAAAAATCCCGGAAAAAGAAGAAAAAATCCCACCAAAAAATCCAGAAAAAATTCCAGAAAAAGAGGAAAAAAACCCGGAAAAGGAGGAAGAGGAAAATTTGGAAGAGCCCTGAAAATTCCAGAAAAAGGTGAGGCTTCAAGCCATGAAATTTGGATTTTTCCAGATTTTTTTTTCCACGCTGATGTTGGAACTTTGGGGAAATTCCTGGGAAATTCTTTAAAATTAATTTTTTTTCTATTATTTTTTCCCCATTTCTAGTTGGGTTTTTTTTTCCCTTTTCCAGGATGAAGGAGCCACAGAAATTCCCAATTTTTCCCATCCTGGAGGAATTCTCTGCTGGGATTTGGGGAAATTTCAGGAAGAAAAATTTCCCCAAAAAATGGGAAAACCAAAAAAATTTGGAAGTTTGGAAAATTCCAATAAAGGCAGAAATCAGATCCTGGTGATTTTTTTCTTTTTTTATCCAAAATTTCTCCATTTTAGGGAAGATTTTTACCCAAAAAAATGGAATTTTTCCCTTTAATTTTCCTTTAGGTGAGGATTTGGAATTTTTAGGGGATGATCCCATTCCAAAAGGGGGATTTTGGGGGAGAAATTCCAGATTTTTCCCTCCCAAAAAAATTCCCTTTTCCAGCAAAATTTGGTTTTTATTTGTACTTTTTCCTAAAGAATTTAAAAAAAAAAAAATCAGAACTTTTTAGGAATTCAGGGAAAAAATCTTGAATAAAACCCCCCTTTTTTTTTAACCAAAATCTCCTTTTTTCACCCCAAAAATCTTCATGAATTCCCCAAAATTGGATTTTTTTTTTGATTCCTCCCTAAATTGATCCCAAATTTCTCTGGAATGGGAATTTCCTGGAGGGATTTTGGGGGGGTGGGGAGGGGGAAATGCGATGGGGACCCCCCCTTGGTGACGTCACAGCCCCAAAACCCCCCAAAATGTCTTTTAAGACCCCCCTGGTGTCCCCAAATCCCCCCCAAAAAAAATCTCAGGACCCCCAAAAATGTCCCCAGGGACCCCCCGCTGTCCCCCCCCGTCCATTGCTCCCCCAGGACCCCCCTAAATGTCCCCACGACCCCCCAAACCGTCCCTCCCCCCTCCCGGTGCCCCCCGGTGCCCCCCCGGTGCCCTATCCGCTCCCCTCCCGTGACGTCACGCGGCGGCGGCGGGCGTGTCCCAGTGCGCCGTGACGTCACGCGCAGCGCGGTGAGGTCAGTGCGGCGCCGCTGCCGGACCCGCTGCCCCTCGGTGCCCGCGGCCCCCCGCCCCCTCCCCCTCCCTCCTCCTCCTCCTCCTCCTCCTCCTCCGCCCCCGCCGCCGCCCCCCGGCCCGCGGGAGGGCAGCTCAACCAACCCGGCCCGGCCCGGCCCCCTCAGGTAAGAGCGGGGAGCGCCGGGAGGGCCGGGCCGGGCCGGGGGCGCCGCCACCGCTGAGGGGAAGCGGGAGGATGGACCGAGAGACACCGGGTGGGCTTCATGGGGGTGCCGCGATTCACCAACGCCGCTTACGTCGCCCCGCCGGCGTAACCCGCGATGCGTAATGCGGCCGCTGCGTCAGGGCGGCTACGCCAGCGGCGTAAACTGCGGCGCAGGCCCCGCCGCTGCGCCAACGCCGTAGAGGCGGGGGCGCCGCTAGCGCAAGTACCGCTCACGCGCCGCCCGCCGCCGCGCCTCACGCTGCGCGCCGCTCTCTCCGCCGTTTCCCGGTGCGGCCGGCGGGGGATGCGCAGCCCGGCCGCCGTTACCGCGCGGGGCGGGGGCTCCGGGGGGCGCAGGGGTCGCGGCGGAGCGCCCTCCGCCCTGCGCCGCCGGGGGTTACGCCGTTTGCGTAGCGCGCGGGGCAGGGCGGGCAGGAGCCACTGCTGCGCCGTTTGCGTAAGCGCCGTTCAGCGCCGCCTTACGCCGTTAGCGTACGGGAATCCCGGCGCGGCGTTACGCCGTTTGCGCAGCGGCGGGGCGTGCGCGGCGCGGGCGGGGCCGCCTTACGCCGTTGGCGTAGCGCGGGGCGGGGCCGGCGCGCGGGGGGCACTTCCTGCCGCCGCCATTTTGTCGCGGAGCGGGAGGAAGCGGCGGCGGCTCCTGCGCGGCGGCAGCGCCGGCTCGGCCCGGCCCGGCCCGCGGTGAGTGAGCCCGGGACGGCGGCGGGAGCGCCCGAGGGGCCGCGCGGAGCCGGGCGGAGCCGCGCCGCTGTGGCGGAGCGAGCCCGCCCCCGTTAGGCCCAGCCCGCCCCCGTTAGGCCCGGGCCGCTCCCGCCCCTCACGGCCGCCGCTCTCCGTGAGGGGAGGACGCGCTGAGGGCGGCGGCACCTCCCGGCTCGGGCCGCGCTCTGCCCCTCAGCCCCGCACCGGGGCGCCTTTGACCTTCCCCAGCGCGATTTTCCAAAATCCCCACTTTTTATTTGCTGTTGTTTGGCATTGGGGGCGTTGGAGCTCTCGGCCCTGGGAACGGGGCAACCCCTGAGGGGTTTGGGGGGACGGCGAGGGGGCGACACCGAGAGTTCGGGGGTGACACGGGACCCTGAGGGCACTCCGGGGTTTAATAACGTGGGAAGGAGACCCTGAGGGAATTCCTGGATTTTATCAGGTGGAAAGCGGTTCCTGAGGGAACTCCAGGGTTTTATAAGGTGGGAAGGGGACACTGAGGGAATTCCTAGACGTGTTATAGGATGGGAATAGAACACTGAGGGAATTCTCGGTTTTTTTGGGATGGGAAGGGAACACCGAAGGAAATCCTGGATGTTTTATAGGAGGAATGCAGAACACTGAGGGAATTGCCGGTTTTTTGGGATGAAGAGGGAACACTGATGGAATTCCTGGGTTTTTGGGGATGGGAAGGGAACACTGAGGGAATTCTGGGTTTTTTTTGGGATAGGAATGGAACACTGAGGGAATTCTTGGACTTTTTGGGATGTGAGGGGATCACTGAGGAAATTCCCGGGTGTTTTTGGGATAGGAGTGGAACACTGAAGGAAATCCTGGATGTTTTATAGGATGGGAGTGGAACACTGAGGGATTTCCCGGTTTTTTTTTGGGATGGGAAGGGAACACTGAGGGAATTCTTGGATTTTTTTGAATGTGAGGGGAACACTGAGGGAATTCCCAGATTTTATAGGATGGGAATGGAACACTGAGGGAGTTCTTGGATTTTTTGGGATGGGAATGGAACACTGCAGGAAATCCTGGATGTTTTATAGGATGGGAGTGGAACACTGAGGGAATTCCCGTTTTTTTTTTTGGGATGGGAAGGGAACACTGAGGGAATTCCCATTTTCTTTGGGATAGGAGTGGAACAGTGAAGGAAATCCTACATGTTTATAGGAGGAGTGCAGAACTCTGAGGTAATTCCTGGGTTTTTTTGGGATGGGAATAGAACTCTGAGGGAATTGCCATTTTCTTGGGATGGGAGTGGAACACTGAGGGAATTCCTGGATTTTTTAGGGATGGGAAGGGGTCCCTGAGGGAATTCCTGGATTTTTTAGGGATGGGAAGGGGTCCCTGAGGGAATTCCTGGGTTATTTTGGACTGGGAGGGGAACACTGAAGGAAATCCTGGATGTTTTATAGGATGGGAGTGAAACTCTGAGGGAATTCCTGGATGTTTTGTGTTCTCAGGGAGTCCCTGAAATTATTCCTGAGTGTCTTGGGATGGGAATTGTGAGCATGAGGGAATTCCTGTTTGTTTTGGGATGAAGAGGGAACACTGAGGGAATTCCCAATTTTTTTTGAGATGAAGAGGGAACACTGAAGGAATTCCCTTTTTTTTTTGGGATGGGAATGGAATACTGAGGGAATTCCCAGGTTTTATTTTGGTTCTTTTTTTGTCTGTTTGTTTGTTTTGGATGGAAGTGGAACACTGAGGGAATTCCCAGTTTGTTTTGAGTAGGAATTGGGAGCCTGGAGATGTCTCAGGGATTTTGCAGTTGGAATTGGGAGCCTGGGGATGTTCCCAAGATTTTGGGGTGCCAGGGGGTCCCTGAGGGGTGTTGCCAGTTTTTTTGGAAATGCACTGAGGGAATTCCCAAAGTTTTGAAGTGGGAAAGGGAATACTGAGGGAATTCCCATGTATTTTGGGATGGGAATTGGCAGCCTGAGGGAATTCTTGAGGTTTTGGGTTGGGAATTTGGAGTCTGGGAGTGTCTGTGGGATTTTGGGGTTGGAATTTGGAGCCTGAGGGAATTCCCAAAGTTTTAGGGTCAGAATTTCCAGCCTGAGGGAATTCCTGAGGTTTTGGGGTGGAAAGGGGAACACTGAGGGAATTCCTGGATATTTTGGGATGAGAATTTGGAGCCTGAGGGAATTCCCAAAGTTTTGGGATAAGAATTGGGAGCCTGAGGGAATTCCCAAAGTTTTAGGGTCAGCATTTCCAGCCTGAGGGAAGTTCCAAAGTTTTGGGGCAGGAATTGGGAGCCTGAGGGAATTTCCAAATTTGTGGGATGAGAATTTGGAACCTGAGGGAATTCCTGAGGTTTTGGGCTGGGAACTGGGAGCCTGAGGTAATTGCCAAATTTTTGGGGTGGAAATTTGGAAGCTGAGGGAATTATTAGAGTTTTGGGATCAGAATTTGGAACCTGAGGGAACTCCTGAGGTTTTTGGGGTGGGAATTTGGAACCTGAGGGAATTATTAGAGTTTTGGGATCAGAATTTGGAACCTGAGGGAATTTCTGAGATTTTGGGATCAGAATCCCTCCCCCAGTGCCATTCCTTTGGATTTCACTCCCCAAATCCCCCTAAAATCCCCCAAGCCCCCCCAGTTTCCCCTGGGCAGGTTTTTCCCAGGAACATCCCGTTATCCCCAAGCACTTCCCTGGGGCTGGGCCGGGTGAACCCGGGGCTAATTAACGGCTAATTAAACCCTTAATGAGCTGGGGCTGGGTGGGGCTGCACAGCTCCGGGATTTTGGGAGCTTTGGGATTTGGGGCAGCGTTCCCCAAAGTTTGGGGGGATTTGGGGGATCACACCCCAAAATTTTGGGGATTGTTTCCAAAAGTTTGGGGGGGATTTGGGGAATCACATCCCAAAATTTTGGGGATTGTTTCCAAAAGTTTGGGGGGATTTGGGGTAATCACTTGCCAAAATTCTGGAGATTTGGGGATTGATTCCCAAAATTTGGGGAGATTTGGGGATCATTTCCCAAAATTTGGGGAGATTTGGGGATCATTTCCCAAAGTTTGGGGGGGATTTTGGGGATCATTTCCCAAAGTTTGGGGGGGATTTTGGGGATCATTTCCCAAAATTTTGGAGATTTGGGGATCCTTTCCCAAACTTTGGGGTGACTTGAGCTTCATCTCTAATTTTGGGGTGCTTGGGGCCTCACCTGCTGAATTTTGGGCTGCTTTGGGCATCATTTATCAGCCCTGGGCTGTTTTGTGGTCAAATTTTGGGGGTCTCACCATCATCTGCTGAAATTTTGGGGTTATTTGGGAAAAATCTCCCAAAGTTTTGGGGGTTTGAGCATCTCCTGTTAAATTTTGGGGTGGTTTTGAGCATCTCTTGTGAATTTTGGGGGCACTTTGAGAATTTTGCAGGTTTGGGGTGGTTTGAGCATCACCTGTGGAATTTTGGGGCGGTTTGAGCGTCGCTTGTTCCAAAATTTTGGGGGGTTTGGGCATCATTTGTCAAAATTTTGGGGTTGTTTGAGATTAATTTCTCAAAGTTTTGGAGTTGAGATTTAATTTCCCAAAGTTTTGGGATTGTTTGAGATTAATTTCCCAAAGTTTTGGGGCTATTTGAGATTAATTTCTGGAAGTTTCAGGGTTGAGATTAATGGTTTGGGGTTATTTGAGATTAATTTCCCAAAATTCTGGAATTATTTGAGATTAATTTCCCAAATTTTGAGGTTGAGATCAATTTCTAGAAGTTTTGGAGTTACTTGAAATTAATTTCTGAAAGTTTTTGAGGTTATTTGAGATTAATTTCTGAAAGTTTTGGGTGGTTTGAGCTTTGTTTATCAAAGTTTAGAGATTGAGATGAATTTCCCAAAGTTTTCTGGGGGCGTTTGGGCTTCATCTGTCAAATTTTGGGGCAGCTGGAGAATAATTTATAAAAGTTCTGGGACTTTTGGGCATCATTTGTCAAAGTTTTTGGGGTTTTGAGCCTCTTTTGTCAAATTATGGGATGGTTTGAACTTCATTTCCCAAAATTTTTGAGGATTTTTTGTGAAATTTTTGGGGTGGTTTGAGCATCACATGTGGGATTTTGGGTTTTATTTGTCAGAGTTTCAGAATTTCTGCAAAATCTGCCAAAATTTTGGGGCTTTGGAGGATTTTTGGTTGAATTTTTGGGATTTTTTAAGCGTCAGGTGTCAAATTTTGGGGATTTTGAGCTTTATTTCCCAAAATTTTGGGGCTGTTTGAGTATCTATAGTGGAAATTTGGGATTTTTGAGCTTCCTTTCCAAAGTTTTTGGTGTTTTGAGTGTCTTTTCTGAAATTTTTGGGGTGATTTTGAGCATCACTTGTTGAATTTTGGGGCTGTTTGAGTATTTTCTGTGAAAATTCTGGGATTTTTGAGTCTCATTTCCCAAAATTTTGGGTTATTTATAGATTTTCCAGAGCTTGTGGTTATTTAAAGATCATTTCCCAAAATTTTGGATTTTTTGAAGGATCAATCTCAAAGTCTGAGAATCATTCCTGAAGTTTTGGGGTTATTTAAGGATAATTTTCAAAATTTGGGGTAATTTAAGGATCAATCCTCAAAATTTTGGTTTATTCAAGGATAATATCAGAACTTTTGGGGTCATTTAAAGATTATTCCTAAAAATTTGGGAACATTTAAGAATAATTCTCAAGATTTGGGGTCATTTAAGGATCATTCTGAGAATTTTGGGGTTATTTAAGGATCATTCCCAAAATTCCCCAATTTTTGGGGTGATTTTTGGGAATAATTCCCCCAAAATCCTCTTCCCATTCCCAGGGAAAATTTGGGGATTTTGGGGTTGGAATTCCCTGGATTTGAGCAGGACTTGGAGCATTTTCCATGGAATTTTATCCCAAAGTCGATTTTCCCAAAATTTTCATTCCCAAAACCAGCCAGGGAATGGGAATTTTATCCCAAAATTCCTCTGGAATGTGGCAGATCTGGGATGGGAAATTTGGGAAAAATCCATTCCTCATTCCTGGAAAAGGGTGGGAAATTTGGGATGAATCCCATAAAAAGTGGGGGGAAAAAATGAGAATTTTTGGGATGGAATTCTGCCTGGATTTCCCCATTCATTGCAGAATTCATCCCAAATCTCTTTTTTTTTTTTTTTTCCCATGGAAAATTCCCAAAATAATTTCATTTTCCTGGATTTCCCCATTCCCTGTGGGATTCATCCCAAATTCCACTTTTTTTTTTTTTCCCCCCAAAATAATTTAATTTCCCTGGAATTCCAGCCTGCATTTCCCATTTCTTTCAGGTTTTATCCCAAATCCCTTTTTTTTTTTTTTTTCCCCCCAAGGGAAAATTCCCAAAATTCCTTGGAAAACTCCAAACTCTGAGAAAATCCCCCAGGATTCCTTGGGAATTTTGGGATTTTCCTTCAGGAATTCACTACTTGAAATTTTTATCCCAAATTTCTGGGCTTGAAGTGTTTGGGATTTTCTGGGAATTCTGTGATCCTAAAACTGGAGGAAATCTGGAAATCTTTATCCCAAATTTCCTGGAACTAGAATCTTTGAGATTTTCTGGGAATTCTATAATCCTAAAACTGAGGAAAAACTGGAATTTTAATCCCAAATTTCTGGGAACAGAATATTTGGGATTCTCCTTTAGGGATTGACCTGGAACTGGAGGAAAATTGGGAATTTTTATCCCAAATTTCCAGGGATTGAAGGGTTTGGGATTTTCTGGGAATTCTGTAATCCTAACACTGAGGAAAAACTGGGAATTTTTATCCCAAATTTCTGGGATTGAAGTGTTTGGGATTTTTTGGGGATGGGAATTTGGGGAATTCCAGAGGAAAATTCCCAGATTTAGGGGATGGAAATTTGGGAATTGCAGGAATTTGGGGAATTTTGGAATCTGGAGGATGGATTTTGGAAACTTTTCCCATTTTTTGGGTGTTCTGGAAAATTTAGGAACTTTTCCCATTTTTTTTTTCCATCCCTGAGTTGGTTCTGGTTGGGCTTGGATTTGGGACTCCACCACTTAAACCCGGCCTTAAAATATTAATTAATATTAATTAGCAATAATTAACAATAATTAATATTAACATTCTTGATTGTTTACTAACCTAAAATGTTATTTAAGCCCAGGTTTAATTACTCAGGGGTGGCAGAGCCTGAGTAAGGAGGGAGTTCAGGGCCCTGAACCACTTAAACCCAGCACTAATTGTTAATTAAACCCAGTTTTAATTACTCAGAGGTGACAGAGCCTTTAGTAAGACACTGGATCACTTAAACCCAGCACTAATTGTTAATTAAGGCCAGTTTTAATTGTGTAGAGGTGACAAAGCTGAGTAAAGCCCGGGATCACTTAAACCCAGCTCTGAATGTTAATTAAATCCAGGTTTAATTACAAAGCTCTGAGTAAGGAGTTAGTTCAGTGCCCTGAACCACTTAAACCCTGCTCTAATTGTTAATTAAACCTGAGTTTAATTATCAGGGAGTTGAACCTCAAGTAACGGCTCCAACCCCTGAGTAGAGCCCTGGATCACTTAAACCCAGCACTAAATGTTAATTAAACCTGGGTTTAATTACTCAGGGGTGACAGAGCCTGAGTAAGGAGTGAGTTCAGGGCCCTGGATCACTTAAACTCAGCACTAAAACCCAATTAAAGTTGGGTTTAATTACAAAGCTCTGAGTAAGGTGTGAGTTTAGTGCCCTGAACCACTTAAACCCAGCACTAAATGTTAATTAGACCTGGTTTTAATTACTCAGGGGTGGCAGAGCCCTTAGTAAGACACTGGATCACTTAAACCCAGCACTAAATGTTAGTTAAAACCAGGTTTAATTACAAAGCTCTGAGTAAGGAGTGAGTTCAGGCCCCTGAACCACTTAAACCCAGCTCTAAATGTTAATTAAACCTGGGTTTAATTAGTCAGAGGTGACAGAACCTGAGTAAGGAGTGAGTTCAGGGCCCTGGATCACTTAAACTCAGCACTAAAACCCAATTAAAGTTGGGTTTAATTACAAAGCTCTGAGTAAGGAGTGAGTTCAGGCCCCTGAACCATTTAAACCCAGCACTAATTGTTAATTAGACCTGGGTTTAATTACTCAGGGGTGACAGAGCCTGAGTAAGGAGTGAGTAAGGCTCAGGATCACTAAAACCCAATTAAAGTTTAATTACAAAGCTCTGAGTAAGGAGTGAGTTCAGGCCCCTGAACCACTTAAACCCAGCACTAAATGTTCATTAAACCTGGTTTTAATTACTCAGGGTTGGATTTGGGCTGATCCTGGGGGGATTTGTGGTTCCTTCATTTTCTGGGGGTTTAAATTTAATTTTTGGAGCATTTTTAGGACTTATGGGGCATTTTAGGGGAGATTTTTGGGTTGGAATTGGGAATTTTGAGGTTGGAATTGGGAGTTTTTAGGCTGAATTTGGAGTTTTTGAGGCTGGAATTGGGAATTTTGGGTCAGAATTGAAAATTTTGGGATTGGAATTGGGAATTTATGGAAATTTTCCTTTTTTTTTCCCCAGAGCTTTTTCCAAGGGGAGCGTGGAAAATGAAGGTCAGAGGCTGAGGGAGCCCCAGCTGCAAAGGGCACCTGAAATTCAGGTAAATTCTGGGAAATTTGGGCAAATTCAGGAAAATTCAGTTTTTCCTGCATCCTGGGGATGGAATTTCAGGATTTTTCCTGGATTTGGAGCTGAAAAACAGAAAAAAAAAATGGGAAAAACCCCCTAAATTTTACTGCCAAAATCTAATTTTTCTGTAGCAATCTCCCAATTTTTTGGGGATCCCCATAACCCCAGGGTAATTTTCTGGGATTTCTGGGAGAATTCCTGATATTCCAAATTTTTTTCCCCCTCAGAGTCGGGATCTGGAGCAGAAATTCCTCCTTGAAATGCGGATTTGAAGCAAAAAAAAAACTGGGAAAAATCCAAAATTTTTTGCCAAAACCTCATTTTTCCATAGGAATTTCTTGGTTTTTGGGGATCCCCATAACCCCAGGGTGATTTTTGGGAGAATTCCTGATATTCCCGATGGTTTTTCCCCCTCAGAGTTGGGATCTGGCCGTGCCCGGAGCCGGGGGAGGATCGATGGACAAGCCAAGCGACTTCTGACTCCGCGGCGTTTTCCGGGAAAAATTCCATGGCCATGTATCCTACCAGGTACCTCAGGCACAAATCCTTTTATTCCCAAATTCCTGCCCCTTTTCCCAAAATTCCTGCTCCTTTTTCCCAATTTTCTGCCCCTTTTTCCTCAAATTTTTGCCTTTTTTCGTTAAATTTTTCTCCCTTCTCCCCAAATTTCTGCCCTTTTTTCCCAAATGTCTTCCCCTTCCTCACAATTACTCCTGTCACTCAAAATTTCTTTCCATTTTCCAAAATTTCTGGCCCTTTTTGCCCAAGTTTCTGCCCTTTTCCCCCTCAGATTTCTGCCTCTTTTCCCCCAGTTTTTTGCCCCTTTTGTCCCAAATTTCTGCCCTTTCTTTAGGATTTCTGCCCTTTTTTTCCTCAGATTTCTACCCTTTTTTCCCCAAATTCCTGCTCCCTTTTCCCAATTTTCTGCCCTTTTTTCCCCAAATTCCTGCCCTTTTTTCCCCAAATTTTTCTCCCTTTTCCCCAAATTTTTTTGCCGTTCCCCGAAATTCCTGCCCTTTTTTTCCCACATTTCTGTCCCTTTTTTCCCACATTTCTGTCCCTTTTTCCCCCCAAGTTCCTGTCCTTTTGTCCCCAAATTTCCATCCCTTTCCCCAGATTTCCCCCAAACTCTCCCCTCTCCATTCTGTCTCCCTCCCCAGCTCATCTCCATCCCACCCCCACCCCCTTGGTGACAACAACCCCCTCTCTCGGTGTCAATCCCCCAAAACACCGAGCTGCCGTCGCTCCCGCAGGGTCTCCGGCGAGGAATGCAACGGCATCAACGCCATGGCGGCCGAGAGCGGCCCCGGCACGCGCCTGCGCAACCTGCCGGTGCTGCCGGACGCGCTGGACTCCACGCAGCCCTCGGCGGCGCCGGCGCCGGGCCAGGCCCAGCCCGGGGGCGGCGTGGGCGTCAATCCGCCGCCGCCGGAGACGTCCAACCCCAACAAGCCCAAGCGCCAAACCAACCAGCTGCAGTACCTGCTCAAGGTGGTGCTCAAAACCCTCTGGAAGCACCAGTTCGCCTGGCCCTTCCAGCAGCCCGTGGACGCCGTCAAGCTCAACCTCCCGGTGAGGGCCGCGCGTCGGGGAGGGGCGTTGGGATTGACCGGGAATCACCGGCATGCAGTTGAGCCGGTGGTTGGGTGAGGTGGTCCAAGGGTTGGGCTTGATCCAGAGTTGGAGTTGATGGTCCAAGAGTTGGGCTTGGTCCAAAGTTGGATTTCTTGATCCAAAGTCGGATTTGATGATCCAAGAGTTGGGCTTGATCCAGAGTTGGACTCAGTGATCCAAAGTTGAGTTTGACAATGCAAAGTTGGTCTTGATGACCAAAAGTTGATCTTGATATTCCAAAGTTGGATTTGATGTTCCAAAGTTGTCTTGATGATCCAAAGTTGGTCTTGATGGTCCAAAGTTGGATTTGATGATACAAAGTTGGACTTGATGATCCAAAGCTGGACTTGTTCCAAAGTTGGTCTTGATGACCCAAAATTGGATTTGATGATCTGAAGTTAGTCTTGATCCAAAGTTGGATTTGATGGTCCAAAGTTGTTGATTTGATGATCCAGAGATGATCTTGATGATCCAAAGTTGGACTTGACCCGAAGTTGTCTTGATGACCCAAAGTCGGACTTGATCCAGAGTTGGATTTGATGATCTGAAGTTGGTCTTAATGGTGCAAAGTCAGACTTGATGATCCAAAGTTGGACTTGATGATCTGAAGTTGGATTTCTTGACTTGAAGTTGGTCTTGACCTAAAGTTGGATTTGATGACGCAGAGTTGGACTTGATGTGGCAGAGTTGGAGTTGATCCAAAGCTGGATTTGATGATCCAAAATTGGACTTGACAACGCAAAGTTGGTCTTGATGATCCGAAGTTGGGACTTGATCTAAAGTTGGTCTTGACCCAAAGTTGGATTTTTTGACCTGAAGTTGGTCTTGATGACCCAAAGTTGGATTTGATAACCCAAGTTTTCTTGATGGTCCAAAGTTGGATTTGACAATGCAGAGTTTGAATTTACCCAAAGTTGGACTTGATGATTCAAGGGTTAAACTTGGGTCAAGAGTTGGGTTCAGTGATCCAAAGTTAGACTTGATCCAGTGGTTGGATGAGATGATCCCATGGTTGGGTTTCATCCCATGGTTGGGCTGGAATTTTTAGGAATTTCTCAGCCAGAATCTGGAAATTTTGGTGTCTTTGGGATGAAATTTTTCCCTTCCCAAAAACCCAGAATTGGGAAATTTTGGTGCTGTTGGGATGAATAAATTTTTCCTTCCCACAGATCCAAAATCAGAGAATTTTGGTGCCCTTGGGATGAATAATTTCCTCCTTTGCCAAAACCTCAAAATTGGGAAGTTTTGATGCCCTTGGGATGAAAAAATTTCTCCTTTCCCAAAAACCCAGAACAGGGAAATAAACCCAGAATTGGGAAATCCTGGTGCTTTTGGCATGAAATTATTCCTTTCCCAAAAAAACTCCCTTAAATTGGGAAATAAACCCAGAATTGGATAATTTTGGTGCCTTTGAGATTTAAATTCATCCTGTCCCAAAAACCTACAATTTAGCTTTTCCCACAATTCCCTCCTTTTTAACTAAAAACCCCCACTTTGGGATGAAACCCAGATACTGATAAATCCAGGAATGAGCCAGAAAAACCCAAAACCTTAAAATCCTAAAATTCCCAATTTATCTTTCTTCCAGGATTATTATAAAATAATTAAAACTCCGATGGATATGGGAACAATAAAGAAACGTTTGGAAAATAATTATTACTGGAATGCTCAAGAATGTATCCAGGATTTCAACACCATGTTTACAAACTGCTACATCTACAACAAGGTAGGGAAAAAATTCCCAAAAGTTTTTGGGGAAAAAGAAACAGCATTTGATCAATGAGAACAATTCCTGCTTCAGCCTTCATCCCCATTGGGATTGGTGGAGTCTAAATACAGATTTTTCATTTTTTTAAAATTTTATTTAAGTTTTTTTTTTAATCAGATCCTTGGGAATTGGGGTCTGGATTTCCTGGATTTTAGGAATGGTGAAAGTTTGGGGTCTAAATGTGGATTTTCTCTTTTTTTGTTTGTTTTATTGCTTTTTAGAGGAATATTTGAAGGGATTTTTCCTTTTTTTCTTTTTTTCCTGTTCCCCCCTTCTCCCTTTTCTTCTCCTCCCTTTTCTTCCTCCTTTTCCCCTGATTTTCCCTCCCTTTTCCCTCTTTTTCTCTCCCCTTTCCCCCTCTTCCCCTCCATTTTTTCCTTATTTTTCCCATTTTCCCCTATTTTCCCCCTTTTCCCCCTTTATTTTCCCTATTTTCCCCTTTTTCTTCATTTCCCTCCATTTTCACTTTTTCCCCCCTCCTTTTCCCCCTTCCCCCCTCTTCCCCTTCTCACTCCCCCTATAAAAACCCCCAAAAATTCACCCCAAAACCTCCCCCACCCCTTCAGACCCAATTCCCTTTTGCCCAACCCCTAACTCCTGTTTTTGTCTCCCATTTTTGCAGCCAGGGGATGACATTGTGCTGATGGCAGAAGCTCTGGAGAAGCTTTTCCTGCAGAAGATCTCGGAGATGGCCTTGCGGGAGGAGACGAAATCGTCATCGCCCCAGACCAAGGGCCGGGCCACATGCAAGGGAGGCAGGTGGGGAGCCCAGAGCGCCCAAAAACATCCCAAAACTCCACCCAAAACATCCCAAAACTCCACCCAAAACATCCCAAAACTCCACCCAAAACATCCCAAAACTCCACCCAAAACATCCCAAAGTTCCACCCAAAAACATTCCAAAATGCCACCCAAAAACATCCCAAAACTCCACCCAAAACATCCCAAAGTTCCACCCAAAAACATCCCAAAGCTCCACCCAAAAACATCCCAAAGCTCCACCCAAAAACATCCCAAAGTTCCACCCAAAAACATTCCAAAATGACACCCAAAAACATTCCAAAATGACACCCAAAACATCCCAAAGTTCCACCCAAAAACATCCCAAAGCTCCACCCAAAAACATCCCAAAGCTCCACCCAAAAACATCCCAAAGTTCCACCCAAAAACATTCCAAAATGACACCCAAAAACATTCCAAAATGACACCCAAAAACATCCCAAAGTTCCACCCAAAACATCCCGAAATTCCGCACAGAACATCCCAAAATTCCACCCAAAAAAATCCCTAAAATCCCCCCTCCCAGAGAATTCCTGAAATTTCTGGAAAAACGTGCTGGAATTCCTGAGGGGAAAAAAAATCCTGGGGAAAAATCTTCTCGTTCCCCCCTGTTTTCCTGGCTAGTTTCCCCCATTTTTTCCTTTTTTTTTTCTGTATTTTCCTGGCTATTTTCTTCCATTTTCCCCATTTTTTCCTCTCTTTTCCTGGCTATTTTTCCTTGTTTCCTCTCCTTTTTCCCTTATTTTCTCTTTTATTTCTGCCCATTCCCCCTCATTTTCCTGGTTATTATCCCTTATTTTCACCCCTTATTTCCCCATATTTTTCCCAGCTATTTTCCCTATTTCTTCTCTATTTCCCCCTATATTCCTGGCTTTTTTCCCCCCATTTCCCCCCATTTTTTCCGCTTATTTCCCCTTTATTTCCTCCCCTATTTTCCCAGCTATTTTCCCTTATTTCCTCTCTACCTCCCTCCATTTCCCCCATTTCCTCCTATTTTCTGCCCTATTTTCCCCATTTTTTTCCCTACTTCCCTCCATTTCCCCCATTGTCCCCATTTTTTTCCCCCCTATTTCCCTGTCTATTTTCCCTTATTTTCCCTATTTTTCCCCTCTTATTTCCCTCATTATTTCCCCCTTATTTACCTGGCTATTTCCTCTTAATTCCTCCCTATTTCCCCCCTTTATCTCCTCCATTATTTCCTCCCATTCCCCCCTATTTCTTTCCTATTTCTCCTGTTATTTCCCCTCTGTTTCCCTATTTTCCCTTATTTCCCCTGTTATTCCCCCCTATTTCCCTATTTCCCCTTTATTTCCCCCTTTATTTCCCCTGTTATTTCCTCCATATTTCCCTATTTCCTCCCTATTTCCCCCTTATTTCCCCTTATTTCCCCTGCTATTCCCCCACTATTTCCCCTATTTCCCCTTATTTCCTCTGTTATTTCCCCACTATTTCCTCCATTATTTCCCCCATTATTTTCCCCCTCCCCTCACCGTGTCTCCCCTCTCCCAGTGCCATCCAAGCCCGGCTCTCGGCTGCCCCAGCTCAGGCTCCGTCCCCGACGTGCGGTGCCTCGGTGCCGGCACGCTGGCCTAGCGCCCTGCCCTTGGCTCTCCGCGTGGTGGCGGCCGAGCTGCTGGTGCCGCCTTCGCCATGACCGCCCGTGCTCCCCAGCCCCCAGCCCGCCCTCGCGCACGCCCAGTAGCGCCACGCCTGGCGCATGCAGCCACGCCTGCCGATCATCCCCACGCCCGCCCAGCCCGTCAAGGTGAGAGCTGCTCGTCAGCCGGGGCTCCGCAGGGGAGTTGGGGTTGGGTTGGGAATGGTGGCAGTCGTTGGTCATTGTTATTATTTTTCATTGTTATTGTTATTATTGTAGTTGTTATTATTATTGTTATTGGTTGTGAATGGTGGCAGTCACTGCTCACCATTGTTATTATTATTATTATTATTATTATTACTACTATTATTAACGAGTGGTAGCAATCGTTGGTCATAATTATTATTATTTATTATTATTGTGGTTATGATCACGATGTTTATTATTCTTACTGTTTTTATTAGTGTTCCATCAGCTGGGATTAATTAGCCTACTTGACAGTTAGGATGCATTATTTATTGGATTTGTTGTTATTGGTCATTGGTTATTGTTAGATTGTTGTTATTATTATCGTTATTGTTATTGTCATCAGTAATATTATTAGTATGGCTACATTAGGTTTAGTTTAATCTACTATTAGGATTTATTTATTATATTAATAATTGTTGTTATTAATAGTCCTTTAGTATTATTTTTTCTTAGAATTTATTAGCTTTATTGGATATTAGGAATAAATTTTTAGTATTTTGTTTATTTTTCTTTTTATTATTGTTGCTTGGTATCCTTAATTATTTTTGTTTATTACTATTTTTCTTATTCCTAAATCTTCATTAACCTTAACTAATTCGTGCAATTTGATGTTATGATTTATTATTTTATTTAATGCTATTTACTTATTGTTTTTATTGCTTTCTTAATCTTAAGTAGGCTTTTGGATATTAGGATTCGTTACTTCTTGTTTCATTTATGATTCTCATTATTTCTGTTATTTATTACTCTTTCTTATTCTGTGTTATTGTTACAAAGATTTCGTTAGCCTTAATTATTTTGATGGAGTATTAGGATTTATTTTTATGATTATTATTGTTTAGCATCATGTTCTTGTTATTTATTATTATTCTATGGTGTTGGAATGGTCAAGTGATCACTCTTGGCTTGTGCTGATTGAGTTAAGTTGGGTTGGATTGAGTTGGGTTGTGTTGAATTGATTGTGTTGACTTGAGTTGAATTGGATTGAATTGGTTTGGGTTGAATTGGGTTGGGTTTGGTTGGGTTAAAGTGAGTTGAGTTGGGATGAGTTGGGTCTGGTTGGGTTGAAGTGAGTTGAATTGCGTTGAGTTGGATTGGGTTGGATTGAGTTGGGAAGGACCTTGAAGCTCTCCCAATCCGTGGCAGGGCCACCTTCCCCCAATCCAGGTTATTTCCACCCAATTTCCATGGAAACTCCTTCCCATTGAGCCTCTTCCAACCATCCCTGAGCTTTTACACCTCAGGAAGAAAATCCCATTTTTGGGGCAGCTCAGACCCTCAACCTTGGCCAATCCAAGGAATTACTTGGGTTTTCCCAGTGAATATTTTGGGAAGGGCTTCCAGCATCTTCTCGTAGCTTTGGCCACAGGTTGGGTTGAATCTGAGCCAGCGCTCCCAGAAACAAAATCGGGTGGGAACCAAAATTGACGGTGCCAAAGTAGAAACTCCAAAACCAGAAATTCCAGAGGTGACCTTGGCGTTTTGGGTGAAGTAGAAACTCCAAAACCCAAAATTCCGGTGGTAGCCTCAGAATTTGGGTGAAGTAGAACCTCTAATGCATGATCCTGGATTAGAAATTCCAATGAATGAACGATCCCAAAGTAGGAACCCCAAATCCCCATGGTAACCCTGGATTTTGGGGTGCCCCAGTCCCTCCAACCCCCAAATCCCCACCCTAACCCCAGATTTTGGAGTGCACTAGAATCTCCAATGAACAATCCCAAAACAGAAACTCCAAAACCCCAAATCCTTGTTCTAACCCTGGATTTTGGGGTGCAGTAGAGCCTCCAGTGAACAATCCCAAAGTAGAACCTCCAAAACCCTAAATCCCAGTGCTAACCCCAGATTTTGGGGTGCAGTAGAACCTCTAACGAACGATCCCAAAGTAGAAATTCAGTGAAGGATCCTAGAGTAGAAATTCCAAAACCCCCATGGTTACCCCAGATTTTGAGGTGCCCCAGATCTCCAAACCCCACTCTAACCCTAGATTTTGGGGTGCACCAGTCCCTCCAAATCCCAAATCCTTGCAGCAAACCCAGATTTTGGGGCACAGTAGACTTTTCCAGTGAATGATTCCAAAGTAGCAACTCCAATGAACGATCCAAAAGTAGAAACTCAGTGAGCAATCCCGAAGTAGAAATACCAAACTCCCGACTCTTAACTCCAGATTTGGCGTGCCCTAGGCCTTCCCACCCCCAAACCCCCACCCTAACCCCAGATTTTGGGGTGCAGTAGAACCTCCAGTGAACGATCCCAAAGTAGAAATTCCAAAATCCCACCCTAACCCCAGATTTTGGGGTGCAGTAGAACCTCCAGTGAACGATCCCAAAGTAGAAATTCCAAAATCCCACCCTAACCCCAGATTTTGTGGTGCCCCAGACCTCCAGCCCCCTAACCCCAGATTTTGGGGTGCCTCCCCCCCAAACCCCCACCCTAACCCCCTCCTCCCCCCCTCCCCAGACAAAGAAGGGGGTGAAGAGGAAAACAGACACCACCGCCCACCGCCATGGACCCCATCCACGACTCCTCCTACGCTGCCCGCCGAGCCCAAGGCCACCAAGCTGGGCTCAGCGGCGCTGAGAGCAGCAGCCGGCGTCAAGCCCCCCCAAGAAGGAGATCCCGGACTCGCAGCAGCACTCGGGCGAGAGCCGCGCCTCCAAGGCCTCGGAGCAGCTCAAGTACTGCGGCGGCATCATCAAGGAGATGTTCGCCAAGAAGCACGCGGCCTACGCCTGGCCCTTCTACAAGCCCGTGGACGTGGAGGCGCTGGGGCTGCACGACTACTGCGACATCATCAAGCACCCCATGGACCTCAGCACCATCAAGGTGGGGCGGGCTGAGGGGGCAGAAGTGGGGTTTTGTGGGGGGAAATGGGGTTTGGTGGGGATAATGGGGGTTTGGGGGGAGGAATAATGGGATTTTATGGGGGAAAAAATGGGGATTTTGGGTGGAAAAAATGGGCTTTTGGGGGAGGATGATGGGGGTTTGGGGGGAATAAAATGGGGATTTGGAGGAATAAAATGGGATATTAGGGGGGATAATATGAGGATTTGGGGGAATAATGGGGGGTTTTTGGGGGATAAAATGGGGGCTTGGGGGGATAAAATGGGGTTTTTGGGGGAAAAATGGGGGTTTAGGGGGGAAAATGTGAGTTTGGAGAGATAAAATGGGATTTTAAGCGGGGATAAAATGGGGATTTGGGGGAATAATGGGGGATTTTGGGGAATAAAATGGGGGTTTGGGGGAATAAAAGGGGTTTTGGGGAATAAAATGGGGGTTTGGTGAGGAATAATGGTTTGGGGGGTTTATGATGTTTTAGGGGAAATAGGGTTTGAGGGAATGAAATGGTATTTGGCTTAATAAAATTGGGGGTTTACAGGGGAGAAATGGGATTTTGGGGGAAAAATCGGTTCAGAGGGGAAAATGGGATTTTAGGGTGATAAAAATGGGGGTTTGGGGGAAAAAAAATGGGGGGTTGAGGAGATCTAGGGAAATAATGGTGGTTTGGGGGATTATTGGATTTTGGGGGAATGAAATGGATTTTGGGGGTATAAAATGGGGCGTTAGGGCAATAAAATGAGGATTTTGGGGGGAATAATGGGAGTTTGGGGGGATTTGGGGATTTAGGGGGACATAATGAGGTTTTGCGGGGGAGAAATGGGTTATGGGGAGCAAATTGGGATTTGGGGGGGAATAATGGGATTTCAGAGGAAAAAAATTGGCTTTTAGGTGGAAAAAAATGGGAATTTAAGGGGAAAAAAATTGGAGTTTGAAGGGAATAATGGAGGTTTAGGGATAGTAATTTTTGTGCATTTTTGCCCCGTTTCAGTCCAAGCTGCAGAGCCGCCAGTCCCGGGACACTCAGGGGTGAATTCCCATGGAATTCCCACTGGAATTTCCCATTTTTGTGCGTTTTCCCCCCGTTTCAGTCCAAGCTGGAGAGCCGGGAGTACCGGGACGCTCAGGAATTGGGCGCTGACGACGTGCGGTTGATGTTCTCCAACTGCTACAAGTACAACCCCGCCGACCAATGCAGTGCGTGGCCATGGCCCTGCGAAGCTGCAGGTGAGAATTCCAAAAAATTCCCTTAGTTACCCAACAGATTTTTCCCAAAAATCTCAGAACAACTCCCAAAAAAAGCTTATACAGCAAAAAAAAAAAAAACTTTAAAAGGTTAAAAATTGACGTGTTTTGTCGTGGAAGTGAGCCGACCCCGGCGTCACCTCCCGGCCGCTCCCCAAATTGCAGGACGTGTTCGAGATGCGCTTTGCCAAGATGCCGGACGAGCCGGAGGAGCCGGTGATTCCCGCCTCGTCCCCCGTGGTGGTCCCGCCCCCCACCAAGGTGGCCCCGCCCTCGTCCAGCGACAGCAGCAGCGACAGCTCCTCCGACAGCGACAGCTCCTCCGACGACTCCGAGGAGGAGCGGGCGCAGCGCCTGGCCGAGCTCCAGGAGCAGGTGCAGGCTGGCCCCAGGGCCCTTCCGGTGGGGTTGGGTGGTCTCGGGGTCACGGCTGGGAGTCGTGGCTGTGCCATGACCGTCAGCTCCTGAGACAGCAAAATCCTCGTGTTTGCCGATGCAGAATCCTTGGGTTTGTCGACCCAAAATCATTGGGTTTGTTGACCAGAATCGTTGGGTTTGTTGACCCAAATCGCTGAGTTTGTCGGCATTGAGTCATTTGTCAACCCTGAATTGTTGGGTTTGTGGACCAAAATCTTTACGTTTGTTGACTCAAATTGTTGGGTTTGCTGAGCTGAAATCGTTGGTTTTGTTGACCCTGAATTGTTGGGTTTGTGGACCAAAGTCTTCGGATTTGTTAACCCAAATCCTTGGGTTTGCCGAACAAAATTGTTGGGTTTGTCAGCCCATAATCATTGGGTTTGTCAACCCCAAATTGTTGGGTTTGTTTACCCAAAATCATTTGGTTTGTTGATCCCAAATCACTTGAGTTTTTCAACCTGAAACTGTTTAGTTTATCGACCCCAAATTGTTGGGTTTGTTGACCCAAAATTGTTGTGTTGACTCAAAATCGTTGGATTTGTTGACTTAGGATCATTGAGTTTGTCGCTCTAAAACTGATGAGTTTGTTTACCTGAAATTTTTGAGTTGATCCAAAATTGTAGGGTTTATTGACCTAAAGTTGGTGGGTTTACTCAAAATCCTTGGGTTTGTTGACCTAAAATCGTTTGGTTTTAACTGAAAATTGTTGTGTTTGTTGACCTAAAATCACTGGGTTTGTTGAGCCAAAATCAATGGCTTGACCTAAAATCCTTGGGTTCATTGACCTAAGATCCATGAGTTTGTTGACCTGGAAGTGTTGGGTTGACCCAAAATCGTTGGGTTTGTTGACCCAAAACTCAGTGACCGGGCAGGGTCAGTCGTAGGTCGGGTTTGATGACCCTGGAAGTGACCAAGGACTGGACACTGGGCTGGGTGGGAAGGTTGTGTTCAGTCCCAGGTGGGATCTGCCCAGCTCAGACTTGGGTGGCCCAAACCAACTTGAGCTCAGCTTTGGGTGGCCAGGAGCAAATTAAACTGAGCTTTGGACACCTGGAGGTGTCCATGGAATGATTGGGAGGTGACACTGACCAGGTGTGGTCACTCGTGGGTTGGGTTTGATGACCCTGGAGGTGTCCATGAAAGGACTGGACTCTGGTCTGGGTGACCACGTGTGGGTTGGTCAATCACAGGTTGCAGTTGACCTTGAAGGTGACCAAGGAGTGGCTGAGAAGGTTGGGATCAGTCTGAGGTGGGATCTCCCACCCTGGAGGTGACCATGGAAGGACTGGGAGGTGACAGTGATCAGGTGTGGTCAGTCATGGGATGGGTTTGATGATGTTGGAGGTGACCGAGGAGTGGCTGGATACTGGGCTGGATGGGAAGGTTGTGGTCAGTCCCAGGTGGGCTGTCCCACCCTGGAGGTGACAATGGAAGGGTTGGAGGTGACAGTGACCAGCTGTGGTCAGTCCAAGGTTGATCTCCCACCCTGGAGGTGACCAAGGAATTGCTGAGCAGGTTTTGGTCAGTCCCAGGTGGGATCTCCCACCCCGGAGGTGACAGTGACCAGCTGTGGTCAGTCCCAGGTGGGATCTCCCACCCTGGAGGTGACCAGCTGTGGTCAGTCCAAGGTTGATCTCCCACCCTGGTGGCCACCAAGGGGGGTCAGTCCCAGGTGGGATCTCCCACCCCCTGACCCCGTTCCCGCCGTTCCCTGTCCCCCGCAGCTCAAGGCCGTGCACGAGCAGCTGGCGGCGCTGTCCCAGCCCCAGCAGAACAAACCAAAGAAGAAGGAGAAGGACAAGAAGGAGAAGAAGAAGGAGAAGCACAAAAAGAAGGAGGAGCTGGAAGAGGCCAAGAAGAGCAAAGCCAAGGAGCCGCCGCCCAAGAAGGCCAAGAAGAGCAACAGCAACAGCAGCGTCTCCAGGTGCGCCCTTCCCACAATTAACCTAATTAACCTAGGTGCTAATTAACCTAATTGCAGCAGGGTCGTTAACGAGGAACCTCCTGGCCCGAGGTGATGGTTGGGCTTGAGTCCAGCCATGAGCTCAGCTCAGGGTTTGGGGCAGGTGGAGCTCGGCTTTGGGTAGCCAGGAACAAATAAAACTCAACTTTGGGTGGCCAGGAGCAAATTAAGCTCAGTTTTGGCTTTCTGAATAGCTTGAGCTCAGTTTTGGGAGGTGAAGAGAAGCTTGAGCTCAGTTTTAGGTTCCCAAGAAAATCCTGAGCTCAGAGTTGGGTGTCCAAAACCATCTTGAGCCCTGTTTTGGGTTTCTGAATAGCTTGAGCTCAGTTTTGGGTGTCCAGGAGCAGGTGGAGCTCATTCAAGACCATCTTTAGCTCACCCTGGGATCACTGCACATTTTAAGCTCAGCTTTCTACCCCAGCTCCCACCTGAGCTTCACCCCAAAGCCACAAGCAACAAAGCCACTTGTTTTTAGGATAAAAACTAAACTTACTATGTTTTCTGTGGGTTAGAGCTAGGTTTGGGTTCGATTCAGGCCAGATTTAGGTTTATAGTGCCATTTTTTAGTTCTGTGAGGGTCAAGAAGGAGCCAGTGGTGAAGCTCTGTAGCTCCTGTGGGTCAGCCTGGGTTTAAAAATAGGCGTTAGGACAGGTTTAAGTCTAAAACTTTGTTTCTTGGTCGGATGTGCAGCAAGAAGGAGCTGGTGACGTAAAATCGTCCAGATTCTGCAAGTTAGGGCTGGTTTAGGTTTGGTTTAGGCCTAAACCACCATTTTTTTGGTCGTGTGAGCAGCAAGAAGGGCCCATTGGCGGTGAACTGCTGGGGGTTAGGGATGGTTTAGGTTGGATTTAGGCTGGGTTTAGACCTAAACCACCATTTTTTGGCCGTGTGAGCAGCAAGAAGGAGCCGGCGCCGGTGAAGCCCAGCAAAGCCGCGCCCACCTACGAGTCAGAGGAGGAGGAGAAGTGTAAGCCCATGTCGTACGAGGAGAAGCGGCAGCTGAGCCTGGACATCAACAAACTGCCCGGGGAGAAGCTGGGCAGGGTCGTGCACATCATCCAGTCCCGCGAGCCGTCGCTCAAGAACTCCAACCCCGACGAGATCGAGATCGACTTCGAGACGCTGAAGCCGTCGACGCTGCGCGAGCTCGAGCGTTACGTCACCTCCTGCCTGCGCAAGAAGAGGAAACCCCCAGGTAATTCCAATTCCCAAAATTTGGGGTCTTTCAGCCAGATTTTTCAGTGGTTTTATTGCCCAGGGTTTTGAGGTTTTTTTGCCTCGCCAAGATGGCGGTGGGTGGGATTTGAAATGGCAGCCGCTGCTGGTCCCGTTTTATTTGGAATAATTAATGATTTTAATTGAAAGTTTCAGCATTTTGAATCATTAAACGTGAGTTTGTGATGAACCAGTTGAGTTTAGGATCAACTGGTTAAGTTCAGGACCAACTGGTTGAGTTCAGGACCAACCAGTTGAGACAAAACAATGGGTTTAGAAGTTGAGTTTAGGACTAACCAGTTGGGTTTAGGATGAACCAATTGAGTTTAGAACCAACCAGTTGACACAAACTAGTAGTTTTAGAATCTACCAGTTGAGTTTAAAACCACCCAGTTGGGTTTAGGATGAACCAGTTGAGTTTAGGACCAACCAGTTGGATTTAGGATGAACCAGTTGAGTTTAGAACCAACCAGTTGAGACAAAGCAATGGGTTTAGAACTAGCCAGTTGAGTTTGAGGCTAGCTAGTTGAGTTTAGGATGAACTAGTTGAGACAAACCAGTGGGTTTAGAACCTACTGATTGAGTTTAGAACCAACCAGTTGAGACAAACCAATAGATTTAGAACCAACCAGTTGAGTTTAGCGCCAGCCAGTTGGGTTTAAGGTGAGCCAGTTGAGTTTAGGATGAACCAGTTGAGTTTAGGATGAACCAACTGAGTTTAGAACTAACCACTTGAGACAAACTAATGGATTTAGACCCAACCAGTTGAGTTGAGAACCAACCAACTGAGTTTAGGATGAACCAGTTTAGTTTAGAACCAACCAGTTGAGACGAACCAATGGGTTTAGAACCATCTAGTTGAGTTTAGAACCAACCAGATGGGTTTAGGCTGTCCCAGGTGGACTCCCCGTGGTCAATCCCCCGCTAACGCCCCCGCGGTGACACGTTCCCGTTTTTCCCGGCAGAGAAGCTCGACGTCCTGGCCGGCTCCTCCAAGCTCAAGGGTTTCTCCTCGTCGGAGTCGGAATCCAGCAGCGAGTCGAGCTCTTCCGACAGCGACGAGTCGGACTCAGGTTAGCGCTTCCCGCCTTTCCCGACCTTTTCCAGATAAATAAACTCAGTTTCATTCCTGTCTCCGCCGTCCATTCTTCTTTGGGGAAGCCTTTGGAATTTCCTGATCCCATTCCGTGATTTATTTTCCTATTTTTTATATTTTTTTAATCCCAGTGCGAGCGCCGTGAGAGGTTTTGGTTGGATGGGGTGGGTGGGTTTTTTTTGGGAAAATGGGATTTGCGCCTCGATGGAGCCGTCAGGGATGTTGTGTGGAGATGGAGGGAATGGGATTTTGTGGAGAAAAAGATGGAGGAAATCAAGTTTTATGGGAAAAATAGGATTTTATGGATAAAAAGATGGGAGGAAATGGGATTTTATGAACAAAGAGATGGAAGGAAAGGTATTTTATTGAAAAAATGGGATTGTATGGAGAAAAAGGTTGAGGGAATGGGATTTTATGGGAAAAATGGGATTTTATGGATAAAAACATGGAAGAAAAGAGATTTTATTGAAAAACTGGGATTTTATGGAGAAAAAAGGTAAAGGAGCAGATCTTTATGGGAAAAATGAAATTTTGCAAAGTAAAAATTGAGGGAAGGGGTTTTATAGATCAAAAAATTGGGAAAATGGGTTTTTAAGGTTAAAAAAACCAGAGGAAATGGGATTTTACGGATAGATCCCTTTTTATTTTATGGCACCAGGTGGATTTGGGATCTGGGATATGGAGGGAAAAAATGGGTTTGGAGGGAATTTGGAATTCCAAGTCCCCAGTGTCGCTCCCTGCGCCTTCCTTGGGATGAAATCCTCATTTTCCTGGTTTTTATCCCGAATTTTCCGCCTTTTCCTCGTGCCGTGGGTTTGGGATTTGTGGCCATCCCAAAAACTGACGTTGAGCCGGGCTTAACTCCAGGAAACGCGAAGGGTTTGTTGGAAAATCCCATGGAAATATTCGGGATTTAATTCCAGAGTGGGTTAGATGTGGACAGGGAGCAGACATAAAAAAAAATCCAAAAAATATCTCAAAAAAAAAGAGAAAAGAATCCCAAATAAAATTAAATAATTATGAAAAAATGCAGGATTGAGCTGGATCGGGTGGCGATTCCTGGTGATTTTCCAGAATAAATCCAGAATTAGGAATCTTTTAACGTTTTCATTATTTTTTATAAGAATTTTAAGGAGTTTTCCATAAATTTTAGGGTTGTTTGGAGGAGGTTGAAATGTTTTGTTGGAATTTTTAAGCTTGAGTTTAGGAATGGGAAAATCCAGGGATTTGGTGCTGATTTCTTCCCTGGGTTTTTTTTTAAATCCTATTTTTATTTGGTTTATCCTGATTTTTGCCTGATTTTCCATCAAATCCACCAAAATAAACAGAATTGAGCTTATCCCAAATGCAGAAATTCAATTTTTCTCAAAAAGTGTGCTGGTTGGAAGCAGAAAAACCTGGAAAAGGAATTTTTTGGGATGGATTTCACCCCAAATCACCAAATCCAGATTTTTTTTTTTCCTGGAAAAACTTAATCTGCCCCAAATATTTTCCCCAAATCTGTAGATTTTTATGTTCTTTTTTCTAACATTTCTGAGCCTTGGAAGCTCCAATTCCCTCCTCCCTCCAAAACTTGGAAAATTGAGTCCACTGGATATTTTGAAATAATAAAAGCAATAAAAAGACTCCAAAATTCCCTTTTTTCGTGGAATTTTACCCCAAAATGTGGGAAATCGGATCCGTCCGTCGGCGTTTTGCTGTTTGGGTGGGAATAAAATCAGGATTTTGGGGAAAATTTGGGTAAAATCCAAGAAATCCACATGGCCACGCTGGATTTGATGTTTCCACCCCACGATCACCTGGACGTGTTTTTTTGGTCAATCCTGGATTTTGTTCCTGTGGATTCAGGGCTGAAGGCTCATCCATGGGTTGGGTTGGGATCTCCAAAATCCAGGATGATCCTTCTGGAAACGCGATTCTGAATGGGATCCGGCAGCTGGGGAGGAAGTTTGGGATCAGCCTTGAGTTAGGATTTCTGGGATCCCCTTCTGAACCTCACAATTCTGACTGGGACCTAAAATCAGTGACGGATTTGGGATTGTCCTTGGGTTGGGATCTCCTTCTGGACCAGAAAATTCCGACTGGGGCCCAACATCGGTGATGGATTTGGGATCATCCTTGGGTTGGGATTCCTGGAGTCTCCTTCTGGACCTCACGATTCCAGCTGGGACTGAAATTCGCTGATGGATTTGGGTTCATCCTTGGGTTGAGATCTCTGGGATCTCCTTCTGGACTAGAACATTCAACTGGGACCCAAAATCAGTGATGGAATTTCGGATCATCCTCGAGTTGGGGTTTCCAGAATTTCCAGATGTTCTCCATGGAGCCTCACGATTCCAACTGGGACCCAGAATCGGCGACAGAGTTGGAATCTCCAAAACTCCTTGAGTTGAGATCTCCAAAATCCAGGATGTTCCTTCTGGACCAGAAAATTCTGACTGGGATACAACAGTTGGCGATGAAGGTTGGGATCATCTTTGGGATCTCCAGAATCCAGGATTATCCTTCTGGGAATTTGACTGGGATTCTGACTGGGACCCAAAATCAGTGATGGAATTTGGGATCATGCTTGGGTTGGGATCCCTGGAATCTCCTGGACCAGAAAATTCCAACTAGGACCCAGCAATCGGCAACAAAGTTTGGGATCATCCTTGGGTTGGGATCTCTAAAATCCTTGGAATCTCATTCTGGACGTTGTGATTGTGACTGAGATCCAGCAGGGTTGAAGGTCGGGATCATCCTTGGGTTGGGATCTCCAGAATCCAGGATTATTCTTCTGGGAATGTGATTCCAACTGGCACCCAACAACCAGTGATGGAATTTGGGATCGTCTTCGGGTTTAAATCCTTGGAATCTCCTTCTGGGAACACAATTCCAGCTGGGACCCAACAGCCGGCGGTGAAGGTTGGGATCATCCTTGGGTTTAAATCCTTGGAATCTCCTTTTGGACCTCGTGATTCACATTGGGACCCAGCACTGGTGATGGAATTTGGGATCATCCTTGGGTTTAAATCGTTGGAATCTCCTTTTGGACCTCGTGATTCTCATGGGGACCCGACACTGGTGATGGAATTTGGGATCATCCTTGGGTTTAAATCGTTGGAATCTCCTTTTGGACCTCGTGATTCTCATGGGGACCCGACACTGGTGATGGAATTTGGGATCATCCTTGGGTTGAAATCCTTGGAATGTCCTTCTGGGAACGTGATTCCAGCTGGGACCCAACGACCGGCGATTAATTTTTCCAAGTTCTGCCTCTGGAGCAGCAGCGTTCCCAGGATTCCTGGTCCTGTCAAATCCATGGATTTTCTTGGCTGTCGGATCTTGGTCCAATGATTTTTCCCCCTATTTTTGGCGACAAAATCCCTGATCCCCAATCCCAGAAATCCCTGGGGAATTCCAGCCCTGTTCCCGATTGGTGCTGTCGGGTTCATTAGGAGCAGTTCCCAAATTAATTTTTTTTTCTTTTCCCATTTTTTTGGCAGAAATGGCGCCAAAATTGAAGAAAAAAGGGCACTCGGGGCGGGAGCAGAAAAAGGTAGGAATGGGATTGGGATTGGATCCATGAGATTGGATGGGATCCATGGATTGGGGTTGGCTCGATTGATTGGGATTGGATCAATAGATTTGGATTGGGTTGGGATTGGATCCATGGATTGGGATGGGATCAATGGATTGGGATTGGGATGGGATCAATGGATTGGGATTGGATTCATTAATTGAGTTGGGGTTGGATCTATGGATTGGGATGGGATCCATGGATTTGGAATGGGATTGGATCAATGGATTGGGATGGGATTCATTAATTGGATTGTGATAGGGATTGAATTCATTAATTTGGATGGGATTGGATCCACTGATTGGATTAGGGTTAGATCAGTGAATTTTGATTGGATTTATTAGCTGGGATTGAATTAATTAATGGGGTTGGGGTTGGATCCATGGTTTGGAATGAGATCCATGGATTTGGATTGGGATTGGATTCATTAGTTGGGTTGGGGTTGGAGCCACGGATTGGGATTGGGATGGGATCGGTCATTTGGATGACCCAGGAAGTCTTTTTGGTGTTCAAGACCACATTTTGATGCCCCAAGAAATTGTTTTGGTGACCAAAAAGACATTTAGATGACCAGGATATTATTTTGTTGCCCAAAACCAGATTTTGATGACCCCAGAGGTCATTTTGGTGTCCAAACCAATATTTTAACTACCAAAACACCAATTTTGGCACCCCACAGAACATTTCAATGACACCACCACCTCATTTTACCGCCCCACCCTTCCTAACTCCTCTCTCTCAAACAGCACCACCACCACCACCACCAGCCGGGCGCCACTCGGCGCGCCCAGCCCCAGCCGTCAGCGCTGCAGCAGCCCGCCGCAGCCGCCCGATCCCGCCCGCCCGCCCGGCGCCCCTCAAGGCGTCGCCCGCCCGCCGCCCGCCGCCCGCCGTCCCGCCCAGGTGCCCGTCCTGGAGCACCCCTTGCCGAGGGACCATGTTCGACACCATGGCCCATTTCGGCCAGCCCATGCCTGCACCTGCCCCAGCCCGAGCTGCCCCGCCCCACCTGCCCCGGCACAGCCCGAGCACAGCACCCCCCACCTCAACCAGCACGTGGTGTCTCCTCCCAGGTGAGGCGGGGCGGCGGTGGGTGTGGTGGGAGGAGTGAAGTCCCTGGAGGAAGAGGATGGTGGTGGGTGGGGTTAATGGAGGGTCTTGGGTTCTTGGTGTTCATCATGGGTTTGTTGGGATGTCCCAAAATCCCACAGGATGAGGATGGTGATGGGTCAGGAGAAAGGAAGTTCTTGGATTCTTGGTGTCCACCATGGTCTTGTGGGGATGGAGCAAAACCCCAGAAGATGAGGGTGGTTCCAGGGAAACCATCCGGGTTTCACCATGGTGTCCTTCCTGGGACATCCCAGAGGAAGATGATGGTATCAGGTGGGGTTGGAGTGTGTTGAACCATCCCATGGAAGTTCTCAGGTCCTTTCTGGGACATTCCAGAGGAAGATGATGATATTGGGTGGTGGTGGAAGGTGATGAGTGATCCAGGGAACTTCTCCTGGTCTTACCACCGTGTCGTGCTTTGGACATCCCAGAGGAAGATGATGGTGTTGGGTGGGGTTGGAGGGTGTTGAACCATCTCATGGAAGTTCTCCTGGTCCTTCCTGGGGCGTGCCAGAGGAAGATGATGGTGTTGGGTGGGGTTGGAGGGTGGAGGCTGATGCAGGGACCTTCTCCTGACCTCGGCCCCATGTCCTTCCTCCGCAGCTTTGCAGCAGCTCTGCCTCAGCAGCCCTCGAGGCCCAACAACCGGGCGTGGCGCTGCCCCCGAAAGCCGCCCGGCCGCCCGGCCCGTGTCCCAGCGCTGCCGCTAGCCGCCCGCCCGGCGCCCGCTTCTCCCGCAGCCGCGCTGCCGCAGCCGCCGCAAGTGCTGCTGGAGGGGCGAGGCCGCCCGGCGCCCGCCCGGTGCCGCCACGGTGCCGCCGCACCACAGCCTCCCGCTGAGCACCAGCCAGATGCAGCTGTACCTGCAGCAGCTGCAGAAAGTGCAACCGCAGACTCCGCTTCTCCCTTCAGTGAAGGTCCAGTCGCAGCGGCGCCCGCAGCGCCGCCTCCCCGGCGCTGCCGCGCGCCCGGCGCATCAGCGGTGCAGCCGCTGCAGCCGCCGCCCACGCCGCTGCACCTGCAACCCCTACCCTTCTCCCTCGCACCTGGCGCCCCGCCCGGGCGCCGCCGCCCGCAGCAGCAGCGCCGCGCAGCAGCGCAGCCCCAGCAGCCGCCGCAGCCGCCGCAGCCCCAGCCGGCGCCCGGCCAAACCGCAGCAGGTCATCCAGCACCACCCGTCGCGCTAGCGGCACCACAAGCCGGATCCCTACGGCACCGGTGAGCGGCGGCTGCCGGAGCCTGGACGGACAGACAGACAGATGGAAGAGGGAGGGGTGGAGATTTGAGGGGTTTGGGGTCTCCGGGTGTTGGGGGGATGGAGTTGTGGAGGATCTTGAGGATCTTAGAATGTTCAGAGATCTCGAGGATCTCCAGATTTGAGGAGGCCTTGAGTTACTGAGATCTCGAGGATCTCCAGTTTTTGAGGATCTCGAGTTTTTGAGGATCTCAAAATGTTCAGAGATCTCGAGGATCTCCAGTTTTGGGGGGCCTTGAGTTACTGAGGATTTCAAGGATACCAAGTTTTTCAGGATCTCAAGCATCTCCAGGATCTCTACTTTTTATAGGTCTGGAGTTATTCCAGATCTCCAGTTTTTGGGGTTCTTGAGTTATTGAGGATTTCAAGAATCTCCAGTATTTGAGGTTCTCAAAATGTTCAGAGATCTCAAGGATCTCCAGTTTTTGGTGTTCTTGAGTTATCTCAAGGATCTCCAGTTTTGGGGATCTCCAGTTTTTGGTGTTCTTGAGTTATCTCAAGGATCTCCAGGTTTTGGGGATCTCCAGTTTGTGGGGGCCTTGAGTTATTGAGGATCCCAAGGATCTGGAGCTTTTCAAGATCTCAAGGATCTCCAGGATCTCCACTTTTTGCAGGCCTTCAGTTATTCCAGATCTCCAGTTTTTGGTGTTATTGAGTTATTCAGGATCTCCAGGTTTTGGCGTTCTTGAGTTACTGAGAATCTCAAGGATATCCATTTTTCAGGGTCTTGTTTTTGAGGATCTCAAGATGTTCAAGATCTTGAGGATCTCCAGATTTTCAGGATCTCAAGGGTTGACAGGATCTCCAGTTTTTGGAGGCCTTGAGTTATTGAGGATCTTGAGGATCTTCAGTTTTTGAGGACCTGAAGGATCTCTAGGTCTTTAGCATCTCCAAGTGTTGAGGATCTTGAGTTCTTGAGGATCTCCAGATTTTGAGAGTTGGGTGTTCTTGAGGATTTTCAGTATTTCCAGTTTTTTAGGATCTTCAGTTTTTGAGGATCTCCAGTTCTTGCGGATCTTGAGTTCTTGAGGCTCTCACGTTGTTTAAGGCCTTGAGGATCTCAAGGATCTCCAGTTCCGTGGATGAGGATGAACTTGTGTTATTGAGGATGTCAAAGATCTCCAGGTCTTGAGGATCTTAAAATGTTCAAGATCTCAGGAGCGTCCCAGGGCTGGACAGGGGGCCTGGAGTCCTTTGGGGACATCCTGGGGTCCTTTGAGGCCATCCCAGAGAACTCTGGGGACATCTCAGGATCAACTGGGGACATCCAGGAGTCCCTTAAGGACATCTTGGGGTTCTTTGGGGCCACCTCAGGATCTCTTGAGGCCACTTAAGGATCTCTTGGGGCCACCTTAGGATCCCTTGGGGACATCCTGGTGTTCTTTGCAAAAACCTCGATGTCCCTCAGGGCCATCCTGGGATTCTCTGGGGCCATCCTGGGATCCCTTGGGGACATCTCAGGATCCTTTGGAGCCACCTCAGGATCCCTTGGGGACATCTTGAGGTTCCTCAAGGACATCTTGGGGTTCTTTGGGGCCATCTTAGATCCCTTGGGGACATTCTGGCATCCCTCAGGGCTGTCCCAGGGTTCTTCGGGGACATCCTGGGGTCCCTCAGGATCATCTTGGGGACATCATGGAGTCCCCTGGGGCCACCTCAGGATCCCTTGGGGCCATCCCAGTGTTCTTGGAGGAAAACTCGATGTCCCTCAAGGACATCTTGGGATTCTCTGTGACCATCCAGGTGTTGTTCTGGTCCTGTGCTGGGGTGGGTGACGCGGTGACGGTGACAATGCCGGTGACGCCGCGGACTGACCGGTGCCCACCTGTTGCAGGTCACCTGCGGGAAGCCCCCTCCCCTCTCATGATGCCTTCCCCACAGATGGCGCCGTTCCAGGGCCTCGTGCCTCAGTCGCCCCCTCAGCAAAACATCCAGCCAAAAAAACAGGTGACAAACACGGAGTTTGGGGAAGGTGAAAAAAATCACAGATAAAGAATGGGAGTTTGGGAATGGTGAAAAAAACAAAAATGGGAGTTTGGAGAAGGTGAAAAAATCAAAAATAGGATTTTGTGGTGAGGTGAAAAAATGGCAGTTTGAAGCAGGTGTAAGATCAGAAATGGCAATTTGGGATCAGGTGAAAAAACGGGAGTTTGGGAAAGGTGAAAGATCAGAAATGGGGTTTTGGGATTAGGTGAAAGATCAAAAATGGGATTATGGGGTCAGGTGAAAAAAATAAAAAAATGGGATTTTGGGAAAGGTGAAAGAACAGGAGTTTGGGGCAGGTGAAAGATCAGAAATGGGATTTGGGGATCAGGTGAGAAAGGAGTTGTGAGCCAGGTGAGGATCAGGGTTGGGGTTTTGGGATTTTGGGGATTGTGGGATGGATCCTGACCCCAGATTTCCGCAGGAATTGTGAGCAGGGTCAGGATCAGTATCAGGACCGGAATTGGGATCAGGATTGGTGTCAGGATCAGGATTTGGTATTATGGGATGGATCCTGATCCCAAATTCCCACAGGAATTGGGAGCGGTGTCGGTGTCAGGATCAGGATCAGGGTTGGTATTATGGGATGGATCCTGACCCCAGGTTTCTGTAGCAGGAATTGCATCAGGATCCGGATTTTGTTGGGATTTTGGGGATTTTGGGATGGATCCTGACCCCGAATTCCTGCAGAAGTTGCGAGCGGTGTCGGGGTCAGGTTCAGGATTAGGACTGGTATTATGGGATGGATCCTGACCCCAGGTTTCTGTAGCAGGAATTGAATCAGGATCAGAATTAGGACTGGTATTATGGGATGGATCCTGACCCCAGGTTTCTGTAGCAGGAATTGCATCAGGATCCGGATTTTGTTGGGATTTTGGGGATTTTGGGATGGATCCTGACCCCGAATTCCTGCAGAAGTTGCGAGCGGTGTCGGGGTCAGGTTCAGGATCAGGGTTGGTATTATGGGATGGATCCTGACCCCCAATTCCCGCAGGAGCTGCGAGCAGCCTCGGTGGTGCAGTCGCAGCCGCTGGGCGCGGCCAAGGAGGAGAAGCTGCACTCGCCCGTGATCCGGAACGAGACCTTCAGCCCCCCCCTGCGCCAGGAGCCCCCCAAGGGCCACCCCGAGGGCATCAAGGCGGCCCCACACCTCCCCCAGCGTGAGTGGGGCCAGCCCCAACGGGGCCAGCCCAAAAAACAGCAAGAAACAAAAAAAATCCCACAAAGTTTCATTAGGAGAGAGGAAAACGCCGTCAAATTCCATGGAGAAAAACAAAAAACAATCCCATAAAGTTTCGTGGGGAGAGAGAAAAATCTCGTAACATTTCATGGGGAGAGAGAAAACCCAACAAACAAAAAAACATCCCATAAAGTTTCATTAGGAGAGAGGAAAACGCTGTAAAATTCCATGGAGAAAAACAAAAAACAATCCCATAAAGTTTCGTGGGGAGAGAGAAAAATCTCGTAAGATTTCATGGGGAGAGAGAAAACCCAAAAAACAAAAAATCCCATAAAGTTTCATTAGGAGAGAGGAAAACGCTGTAAAATTCCATGGAGAAAAACAAAAAAAAAATCACATAAAGTTTTATGGGGAGAGAGAAAAATCTCGTAACATTTCATGGGGAGAGAGAAAACCCAACAAACAAAAAAACATCCCATAAAGTTTCATTAGGAGAGAGGAAAATGCCGTAAAACTCCATGGAGAAAAAAAAACTCCCATAAAGTTTTATGGGGAGAGAGAAAAATCCTGTAAAATTTATGGGGGGAAAAACCCCCCAAAAAATCCCATAAAGTTTTATGGGGAGATAGAAAAATGCCAAGAAATCTCCATAACTCCCAATTTTGGGTCCACAAATCCCCATAATTTCAATTCTTGGAACTGGAAATCCCCATAATTCCAATTTTGGCATCTAAAATCTCTATAATTCCAATTTTTGGGCTCGGCATCCCCCTGATTCTGGATTTTTGGGTTTTTTTGGGGTTGCAGGGCCGGAGCTGAAGCCCCTGGAGGGGGCAGGACCCCGGCCCGTGATCCGACCCCCGGAGCAAACCCCGCCCGCCCCCGACAAGGAGCGGCAGAAACCGGAGCCCAAAACCCCCGTGGCCCCCAAAAAGGTAAAAAAAAACAAAAAAAAAATCAAGTTTTGAGGGGAAAAAAAATCCTCAAATTAAAAAAAAAAATCCTAAGGAAGTGTCAGGTTTGGCACTCTTGGGGTGGGGTTGGGATTCAGGGGGTTCCTGCCCCAAAAAATGGGGAGGGTGGGATGGAAAAGGGTCTGGCGAGCTCCAGGGTTGGATTTGGGATCCCCTGGGATCCAGTCAGACCCAGGGGGCTCCAGATTGGATTTGGAGGTCCCCAAATCCATGGGATCCACCCGACCCTCCATGGGATCCAGTCAGACCCAAGGAGCTCCAGATTGGTCCTTGGGACAAAGTCCTTGGATCCTGGTGGATCCATCCCAGGGATTCCACCAGAGCCATGGAGGTTCTGGATGATCCTATGGATCCCACCCCATTTCTGGTAGACCCCAGCAGATCCCATGGAAGTTCCCAGGGCTCTGGGTGGATCCTGGCAGATCCCAGCCCTGGGTGGGTCCTGGTAGATCCTAGTGGATCCCAGCCCTGGGTGGATCTCAGCCCTGGGTGGGTCCTGGCAGATCCCAGGCCTGGGTGGATCCTGGCAGACCCCAGTAGATCCCATCCCTGGCAGTTCCCAGCAGATCCCAGCTCTGAGTGGATCTCATCCCTGGGTGGGTCCCAGCCCTGGGTGGGTCCTGGCAGATCCCAGCAGATCCCAGCTCTGAGTGGATCTCATCCCTGGGTGGATTCCCAGCCCTGGGTAGATCCCAGCCCTGGGTAGATTCCAGCAGATCCCATCCCTGGGTGGATTCCCATCCCTGGGTGGGTTCCAGCCCTAGTAAATCCCAGCAGATCCCATCCCGGGTGGATCCTAGCAGATCCCAGCCCTGGCAGATCCCATCCCCGGGTGGGTCCCAGCCCTGGCAGACCCCCAGTAGGTCCCAGCAGATCCCATCGCTGGGTGGGATCCCCAGCAGATCCCAGCCCTGGCAGATCCCAGCAGATCCCAGCCCTGGGTGGGTCCCAGCCCTGGCAGACCCCAGTAGATCCCAGCAGATCCCAGCAGATCCCATCCCTGGGTGGATCCCAGTTGATCCCATCCTTAGCAGATCCCAGCCCCGGGTGGGTCCCAGTCCTGGCAGACCCCAGTAGATCCCAGCAGATCCCAGCCCGGGTGGGTCCCAGTCCTGGCAGACCCCAGTAGATCCCAGCAGATCCCAGCAGATCCCAGCCTGGCAGATCCCAGCAGATCCCAGCCCTGGGTGGATCCCAGCCCTGGCAGATCCCATCCCGGGTGGATCCCAGCAGATCCCAGCAGATCCCAGCCCTGTGCCCGCCTCCATGGGACTCTGAAGATCAAGAACATGGGCTCGTGGGCTCGCTGGTGCAGAAGCACCCTGGCGCCCGGCCCGGGCTTGTGACCAAGTCCTCGGCGACTCCCTTTGAAGCAGTTCAAGGCCTGACGTGAGAAGGAGGGCCTTGAGAAGCTGAAGCGCTTAGGGCGAGCAGGTGGAGAGGGAGAAGGAGCGGCTGAGGAGGGAGCAGGAGAGGATGAGGTGAGAGCGCAGCGGGGACGGGGACAAGGGGGCAGGGACACGGAGAGAGCAGCAGGGACACGGAGAGAGCAGCAGGGACACAGAGAGAGCAGCAGGGACACAGAGAGAGCAGCAGGGACACGGAGAGAGCAGCAGGGACACGGAGAGAGCAGCAGGGACACGGAGAGAGCAGCAGGGACACAGAGAGAGCAGCAGGGACACAGAGAGCACCAGGGACACAGAGAGAGCAGCAGGGACACAGAGCAGCAGGGACACAGAGCACCAGGGACATCACCAGGGACACAGAGCACCAGAGACACAGAGAGCAGCAGGGACACAGAGAGCAGCAGGGACACAGAGAGCACCAGGGACACAGAGAGCACCAGGGACACAGAGAGAGCAGCAGGGACACAGAGAGCACCAGGGACACAGAGAGCACCAGGGACACAGAGAGAGCAGCAGGGACACAGAGAGAGCAGCAGGGACACAGAGAGCACCAGGGACACAGAGCAGCAGGGACACAAAGAGAGCACCAGGGACACAGAGAGAGCAGGGACACAGAGCAGCAGGGACACAGAGAGAGCAGCAGGGACATCAGCAGGGACACCCAGAACACCAGGAACATCAGCAGGGACACCCAGAACACCAGGGACACCAGACAGAACACCAGGGACAGCAGCAGGGACACCAGAAACACCAGCAGGGACACCAGACAGAACACCAGAAACATCACTAGGAACACAGCACCAACGCCACCAGGAACACCGGCAGGAATTCTACAATCATCCCCAAATTTCCAGGAACACCAGAAACGCAGCCAGTAACTGTACAAACACCACAGGAACCCCACAAGCATCACCAGAAACATCACAGCCATCACCAAAGCACCACCACAGCACCACAAACACAACCAGGCACTGCACAGTCACCACCAAAACCAGCAGGAACGGCACAAACATCACCAGAGGCGCCAGAGCCGCCGGCACGCGCAGCACGGTCACCCTGCCTGGTCACTCTGGTCACTCCCCAGGAGCCAGGAGGACGAGGAGGCCCTGGAGCAGCCCAGGGGTGGTTCATGGTCACTGTGGCCACTCTGGTCACTCTGGTCACTTATGGTCACTCCTGGTCACTCCTGGTCACTGTGGTCACTCCCCAGGACCTGGGAGGACGACGAAGCCCTGGAGCAGGCTGGGAGGGATGTTCATGGTCACTCTGGTCACTGTGGTCAGTGTGGTCACTCTGGTCACTCCCCAGGACCCGGGAGGACAAGGAGGCGCTGGAGCACACTGGGGGAGGGCGAGGAGGGGTTCTGGGTGGGGGTTCATGGTCACTCCTGGTCACTGTGGTCACTCCCCAGGACCTGGGAGGACGACAAAGCCCTGGAGCAGGCTGAGGGGTTGTTCACGGTCACTCTGGTCACTGTGGTCAGTGTGGTCACTCTGGTCACTCCCCAGGACCCGGGAGGACGAGGAGGTGCTTGAGCAGGCTGGGGGTGCACAGGAGGTTCTGGGTGGGGGTTCATGGTCACTCTGGTCACTGTGATGACTCCCTAGGAGCCGGGGAGGACGAGGATGCTCTTGAGCAGGCTGGGAGGGATGTTCATGGTCACTGTGGTCACTCCTGGTCACTCTGGTCACTCCCCAGGACCTGGGAGGACGAGGAGGCGCTGGAGCAGGCTGGGGGTGCACAGGAGGTTCTGGGTGGGGGTTCATGGTCACTCTGGTCACTCCTGGTCACTCTGTAGGACCCGGGAGGACGAGGAGGCCCTGGAGCAGGCTGGGAGGGATGTTCATGGTCACTCATGGTCAGTGTGGTCACTCCTGGTCACTCCCCAGGACCCGGGAGGACAGCCGAAGCCCTGGAGCAGGCTGGGAGGGATGTTCATGGTCACTCTGGTCACTGTGGTCACTCTGTAGGACCCGGGAGGACGAGGAGGCCCTGGAGCAGGCCGGCGGGTGCTGCGAGGAGGTTCTGGGTGGGGGTTCATGGTCACTGTGGTCACCGTGGTCACTCCTGGTCAGTGTGGTCACTCTGGTCACTCCCCAGGACCCGGGAGGACGAGGGCAGCCCTGGAGCAGGCTGGGAGGGATGTTCATGGTCACTCTGGTCACTGTGGTCACTCTGTAGGACCCGGGAGGACAAGGAGGCCCTGGAGCAGGCTGGGAGGGATGTTCATGGTCACTCTGGTCACTGTGGTCACTCTGTAGGACCCGGGAGGACGAGGGAGGCCCTGGAGCAGACCGGCGGGTGCACGAGGAGGTTCTGGGTGGGGGTTCATGGTCACTCATGGTCACTCTGGTCACTCTGGTCACTCCCCAGGACCCGGGGAGGAGACGAGAGGCGCTGGAGCAGGCCGGCGGGTGCCGCGAGGAGGTCTTGTGGCGCCAGGAGCAACAGCAGCCGCCGGAGGCCAGCCTTGGTAGCCTGGGTGCAGTGCGGTGCAGTGCGGTGTCCCGGCCACTGCGGCGCGCCCGCCCAGCACCCAGAGAACTCCCAGAGCTCCCAGTCCATGCCTGGACCAGCAGCGGGAGATGGCCGCTTAAAAGAGGAGCAGGAGAGGAGGCGCCCGGGGAAGCGGTGAGCAAAGGGTTAACGTCACAGCGGGGGGGGGGCGAAAGTGGGGAGAAATATGGGGGATGTTCCCCAAAAAAATGGGGGAGTAAGGGTCACAAAAATGGGGGAAAATAACGGGGATGTTCCCAAAAAATGGGGGAGTAAGGGGTCCCGAAAATGGGGGGAAAAATAATGGGAATGTTCCTGAAAAAGAGTTTCCAAAAATGGGGTGAAATAATGGGAATGTTCCCAAAAATGGGGGGAAAAGGTCCCAAAATGGGGGAGAAATAATGGGAATGTTCCTGAAAAAATGGGGGGAAAGGGTCCGAAAATGGGGGGAAAAATAATGGGAATGTTTGTGAAAAAGGGTTTCCAAAAGGGGGTGAAATAATGGGAATGTTCCCCAAAAAATGGGGGAAAAAGGTCCCAAAAATGGGGGGAAAAATAATGGGAGTGTTCCCCAAAAAATGGGGGGAAAAGGTCCGAAAAATGGGGAAAATAATGGGGATGTTCCCCCAAAAAAATAGGGGAGTAAGGGTCACAAAAATGGGGGGAAAATAATGGGGATGTTCCTGAAAAAGGATTTCCTAAAAGGGGTAAAATAGTGGGAATGTTCCCCAAAAAATGGGGAAAAGAGTCGTAAAAATGGGGAAAAATAATGGGGATGTTCCCAAAAAATGGGGGGAAAAAGGTCCCAAAAATGGGGAAAAATAATGGGAATGTTCCCCAGAAAATGGGGGGAAAAGGTTCCAAAAATGGGGAAAAATAATGGGAATATTCCTGAAAAAGAGTTTCCAAAAATGGGGTGAAATTATGGGAATGTTCCTGAAAAAGGGTTTCCAAAAATGGGGTGAAATAATGGGAATGTTCCTGAAAAAGGGTTTCCAAAAATGGGGTAAAATAATGGGTATGTTCCCAAAAAATGGGGGGAAAAAGGTCCCAAAAATGGGGAAAAATAATGGGAATGTTCCCCAAAAAGTGGGGGGTAAGGGTCACAAAAATGGGGAGAAATAATGGGAATGTTCCTGAAAAAGGATTTCCTAAAAGGGGTAAAATAGTGGGAATGTTCCCCAAAAAATGGGGAAAAGAGTCCTAAAAATGGGGGAAAATAATGGGGATGTTCGTGAAAAAGGGTTTCCAAAAAGGGGTGAAATAATGGGAATGTTCCCAAAAAAATGGGGGGAAAGGGTCCCAAAAATGGGGAAAAATAACAGAAATGTTCCTGAAGAAGGATCTCCAAAAATGGGGAAAAATAACAGGAATATTCCTGAAAAAGGATCCCTAAAAAATGGGGAAAAATAACAGGAATGTTCCCAAAAAGTGGGGGGAAAAAGGTCCCAAAAATGGGGTGAAATACCAGGAATATTCTTGAAAAAGGGTCTCCAAAAATGGGGTAAAATAATCTGAATATTCCTGGAAAAGGGTCCTGAAAATGTGGGAAAATAATCAGAATATTCCTGAAAAGGGATCCCAAAATGGGGTGAAATAAACGGAATATTCCTGGAAAAAGTGGGAAAAAGAGTCCTGAAAATGGGATAAAATAATTAGAATGTTTCCAAAAATGGTCCCCAAAAATGGGTTAAAATAATCGGAATATTCCTGAAAAAAAGTCCCAAAACTGGGTTAAATAATCAGGGTAGTCCCAAGAATGGGGTAAAATAATCAAACCCAAAAAACACCAACAAAAACCTGGAAATGACTGAAAAACCACCAAAAAAACCCCAAAATTACAAAAGCCAGAAACGACCCAAAGAACACCAGAAAACCCAGAAATGGCCCAAAAAAACCACAAAAAACTTTGGAAATTACCCAAAAACCACCAGAAAAAAAAACCCACAGAAATTATTTTAAAAGCCAGAAATAACCCAAAAAAAACCCAGAAACGGCCCCAAAAAACCACAAAAAACTTTGGAGTACCCAAAAAGCCACCAGAAAAAAACCACAGAAATTATTTTAAAAGCCAGAAATAACCCAAAAAACCCCAGAACGGCCTTTAAAAAACCACCAAAAAAAAACCCATAAATAACCCAAACAAAACTGGAAATAGCCCAAAAAAACCCCAGAAATGACCGAAAAAAATCAAAAAAATTACACAAAAACACTCTGAAATTACCCAAAAAAAGCCAAAAATGACTCAAAAAAGTGGGGAAAAAAAATTTTAGAATTCCAGGATTATTTTTCCCGATTTTTCCTGTTTTTGTTTTTTTGGCAGATAGCGGCGACGATCGACATGAACTTCCAGAGCGACCTCCTGGCGATTTTCGAGGAGAATCTTTTTCTAGGAGAGGCGATTCCGGCCGGGAATTTTGACTCTTTCCCAAAAAAAAAGAAAAAAAAACAAAAACCCAACACAAAAAAAATTCCACCCGGAAAAAAAAAAAAAACAGCCCATGGAAAAATATCAGAAAAACAAAAATTCCTTTTTTTTTCCTCTGTTTTCCCTTTTTTTTCCTGGCCAAAAAAAAAGAAAAACCAACAAAAAAAAAAACAAAAAAACAAAGTTCAGACTCTCCGTTAAATATTGGAAAAAATTCGGGAATGGGAGCGGGGGCGGGGCTGCCTTACCCCGGAATTCCAATTTTTATTTTTCCCTCTTTTTCCCTGTTTTTCACACTAAAAAAAAAAACCATAAAAATTCCTGGGAATTCCTGGGATTTTTCTTTTTCTTTTTTTTTACTATATTTTTTTCACGGATTTTTGGAATTTTTTTTGCCGGTTTTAAGTTTCGGTTTTTTTCCGGTGCGGTCGGCAGGGAGAAAATTCCCGATTTTTTGGGCTGGATTTGGGCGGATTTGGGGCTTTTTTGGGGAGGAATTTGGGGGGGAGGGGTGATGGGGGAGGGCTCGGCCCCTCCCCACCCGCTGCCTCAGGGACTTTCCCCCCTTCGCCTTTTCCTGGAATTTTTCCTCCTTTCCCACTTTTTTTCCTCCTTGTTTTAAAATTTTCTTCCTTTTCCAAAACTTCCTCTTTTTCCCCTGATTTTTCTCAATTTTTTCCTGATTTTTTTTCCTCTTTTTGCTGATTCCTTTTCAGTTTTTCCTGATTTTTTTTTTAATTTTTTCATGATCTTTTTTCCCTTTTTTTTTCCCAATTTTTAAAAACTTCTCCCCACTTTTTTTCATGATCTTTTCCCCTTTTTTCTAATTGTATTTTTTCCCTTTTTCTCCCATTTTAATTCTTTTTTCCCTGATTTTTCCCTGATTCTTTTTTCCTTCTTCTGCCCCTTCCCTTTTTTAATTTTCCCAAATTTTTCCCATTTTCTCCCACTTTTTTTCTTTTTTTATTTCCCTTCCCTCAGAATTTCATTTTTATTTTCCCCTTGATTTCCTTTTTCATTCTCTCTCTTCATTCTTCCGTTTCTCTTTTTTTGATTTGAATTTCTCCCTTCAAAATCCCCTTTTTTCCCCAATTTTTCCTCATTTTCCCCCCAATTTTTTATAAACCCCTAAATTTTTTACATTTCCCTTTTCCCTCCTCCTTCCCCTCCCTCCCCTCCCCCTTTTCCCCAATTTCCCCTTTTTTCCCCCAAAATCGCCGCCGAGCCCGGAAATTTTTTTATTATTCCCATTTTTTCCACCCGTTTTAAATTCATTTTTTAAATTTTATTTTATATAAATCCCCTTTTTTGCCCAAAATCCCGGGAATTCTCCCCGTTTCTTCCCCCCCCTCCCCACCCGGGGTTTTATTAATTATTAATAATTAATTAATTTTATTTGGGTTGGGGGTCCCCGTCGAGTGCCAATCCCGAGGTTTTTTTTTTTCCCCCGAATTCCCGCGCTTCGGGGGTTTTGCCGATCGTGGAATAAAAAACGCTGCGAGTTTGGTTTTGTATAAAAAAACACCAAAAAAAAAAAAAAAAAAAAAAACAAACCACAACGGAATTTTTCGGGTTTTTCGGCCCCGTTTTTATCCCAAAATCCCAGAAAATTTGAGGGTGGGGAAAGGGGGGAAAAAAATTTGGGGGGTGGAAGGAAAAAAAAAAACTGAATATTTAAAATATTTCCGTTCGAATGGGAATTTTCAATTGAAATTTCCAGGATTTGAGGTTTTAACTTAAAATGACAGAAACTGGAATTTTCTCGTTTTGAAGTTTTTAGTGGAAATCGACAAAAATTGGGAATTTTAAAATTTGGCATTTTGATGTTTTAAAATTTTTTTTCAATTCTAAAAAATCAAAATTTGTTCTAAAATCGACAAAAAATTGAAATTTTCGAAGTAAGAAGTTGGGGAATTTTAAAGTCAAAGTGCACAGGAATTCAGATTTCCATTGAAATTGAATTTTTCAATTTTAAACATTCGGTTTCAGGCCTTAAATGCATAGAATTTGAGATTTCCATTGAAATCTCCATTGAGTTTTAAAATTGGGAAGATTTAAATTTGTAGAAATGGGAAAAAGGAGGAAAAAGAGGAAGATTGGGGGGATGGAAAAATAAGTAAGAAAAGGCCGAAAAAAGGGTTAAAAGTGGTCAAAAATACAAAAAGGAGGGGAAAGGGAAAAGGGGGAGAAATTGAAGGAAAAAGGGGGAAAAAAGGTTAAAAATAAGGAAAAAAGGGTCAAAAATTTAAAAATAAATAAATTTGGGAGGATAAAAAGTCACCAAAAGACACGAAAGCGACAAAACAAGATAGAACTAAAAAAAACAAACGGGGGGGGAAACAAAAAAACCACAAAAAGTAAAAAAAAGGGAAGAGAAAAACAAAAACCTAAAAATGCGCCAAATCCGCCCGTGGAGGCTCCGCCCCTTCGGCCGTTCCTGGCCCCGCCCCCCGCGCGCTCATTGGCTGTTCAGGGATCGCCCCGCCCCCTTTTCCTCACCGTCCAGTCAGCGCTCGGGGGCGGGGCCGCCGCGATTTGAGGCGGAAGCGGCGCCGCGGGGTGGGGGGAGGGGCGGCGACAGCGCCGCGATCGCGACAGAAGCGACAGAAGCGACAGAAGCGCCGCGGTGCCACCCCCGGGCCGGCAGAGCCCCCCCGCAGCCGCGACAGGTCGGTGGTGGCGGCGGGAGCCCCGCGCTGTCGCGACAGAGGTGGCGGGGACACTCCCCCCCCTCCCCTCCCCGGGGTGTGACAGCGACAGCAATGTCGCGATAGAGGCGGGGCGGGGACAGGGCGCGGGACACAGCGGGGGACAGCGACAGAGGCGGGATTGGAGCGCGGCCGCAGCGGTGACAAGGACGGCTCAATGTCGCGACAGCTGCGGACGGGGACAGCGACAGGGACACGCCAATGTCGTGACACCCTTTGGGGACAGGGACAGGGACACGCCAATGTCGTGACACCCTGGGGACAGGGACAGGGACACCCCGATGTCGTGACACCCTGGGGACAGGGACAGGGGCACGCCAATGTCGTGACACCCTTTGGGGACAGGGACACTGGGACAGGGACACCCCGATGTCGTGACACCCTGGGGACAGCGACAGGGACACGCCAATGTCGTGACACCCTTTGGGGACAGGGACACTGGGACAGGGACACCCCGATGTCGTGACACCCTGGGGACAGCGACAGGGACACCCTGATGTCGTGACACCCTTTGGGGACAGGGACACTGGGACAGGGACACCCCGATGTCGTGACACCCTGGGGACAGCGACAGGGACACGCCAATGTCGTGACACTCTGGGGACAGCGACAGGGACACGCCAATGTCGTGACACCCTTTGGGGACAGGGACACTGGGACAGGGACACCCCCGATGTCGTGACACCCTGGGGACAGCGACAGGGACACCCTGATGTCGTGACACTCTGGGGGACAGCGACAGGGACACGCCAATGTCGTGACACCCTTTGGGGACAGGGACACTGGGACAGGGACACCCCGATGTCGTGACACCCTGGGGACAGCGACAGGGACACCCTGATGTCGTGACACCCTGGGGACAGCGACAGGGACACGCCTAATGTCGTGACACCCTTTGGGGACAGGGACACTGGGACAGGGACACCCCGATGTCGTGACACCCTTTGGGGACAGGGACACTGGGACAGGGACACCCCAATGTCGTGACACTCCGGGGACAGGGACACTGGGACAGGCGGTCACCCCTGATGTGGCACCTCGGGGCTGTGGCGGTGCCACCCGGGGGCGGTGACATCCAAGGAACGGTGACACCGGGGACGGTGACACCCTGACAGTGCCACCCTGGACACGGTGACACCCAGGGGACGGTGACACTCTGGGGACGGTGACACCTCTGGTGGGGCCACTCAGGGGACGGTGACATCCGGGGGTGGTGACACTGAAGGATTGGTGACACCCCGGGGGTGGTGACAGTCTGGGGATGGTGACATCCTTGGCAGTGCCACCCTGGGGGTTGTGACATTCAGGGGATGGTGACACCCAGGGGATGGTGACACCCCTGGCAGTGCCACCCAGGGCATGGTGACATCCAAGGAATGGTGACACTCTGGGGGTTGTGACACTGGGGGTGGTGACACTGGGGGTGGTGACATCCAAGGAACGGTGACACTCTGGGGATGGTGACACCCTGGGGGTTGTGACACTGGGGGTGGTGACATCCAAGGAACGGTGACACCCTGGGGGTGGTGACGTCCCTGACGGTGCCACCCGGGCGGTGCCACCCGGGGAGTGGGACAGGCGGTGACACATCCCGGCAGCGGCAGCGCCGAGACTCTGGGGACAAGGTGGGGACAATGGGGGACACTGGGGGGGACAGGGGGACACTGGGGGGCTTTGGGGACACTGGGGGGACAGGGGGACACTCTGAGGGCTTTGGGGACACTGTGGAGGCCGAGGGGACAATGGGGACAAGGTGGGGACACCCTGCAGACGGAGTTGGGACACTGGTGATGAGGTCACCCTGTGACAGGGGCACCTCGGGGGTGGCACTCCAGGTGTCCCCATGTCCGGGTCCCCGTGTCCCCTGGTGTCTCAGCGTTGTCACCTGGTGTCCCCAGGTGTCCCCCAAGGTGGGGGGCCACCCCCGTGTCCCTGTGTTGTCCCCAGGTGTCCCCACCTGGCCTGGCACTCCACCCCCATGTCCCTGCCTGTCCCCATGCCCCGTCCCTGTGTCCCCAGATGTCCCCGGCTGTCCCCGTGCTGTCCCCATGCTGTCCCCATGCCCTGTCCCTGTGTCCTCATGCCCCCGTCCCTGTGTCCCCAGGTGTCCCCACGCCCCTGTCCCTGTGTCCCCAGGTGTCCCCAGGTGTCCCCAGGCCCCTGTCCCTGTGTCCCCATGCCCTGTCCCTGTATCCCCAGCTGTCCCCGGCTGTCCCCATGCCCTGTCCCTGTGTCCCCACGCCCCCGTCCCTCTGTCCCCAGCTGTCCCCAGCTGTCCCCAAGTGTCCCCAAGCCCTGTGTCTGTGTCCCCGGCTGTCCCCAGGTGTCCCCACGCCCCTGTCCCTGTGTCCCCAGCTGTCCCCAGCTGTCCCCGGCTGTCCCCATGCCCTGTCCCTGTGTCCCCACGCCCCCGTCCCTGTGTCCCCAGGTGTCCCCAGGTGTCCCCAAGTGTCCCCATGCCCTGTCCCTGTGTCCCCAGCTGTCCCCATGCCCCTGTCCCTGTGTCCCCAGCTGTCCCCAAGCCCTGTCCTTGTGTCCCAGCTGTCCCGGTGTCCCCGGTGTCGCCGGTATCCCCGGTGTCCCCGGTGTCGCCGGTGTCGCCATGCCGCGCCGCCTGCTGTCCCTGCTGCTGGTCCCGCCGCGGGCGCTGCTGGCGCTGCGGGCGCTGCTGGCCCGGGGGGCGCTGGCGGTGGCCGCGGTGGCCGCGGCGGCGGCGTTCGGGCTCTGGGCGGCGGCGCTGCTGCTGCGCCTCGGGCCCCGCGCCGCGTTCCGGTGGCACCGCAGGGACGCGGCCCCGCCCGGGCTGGCCGACGGCAGATTCGGGGAGCACCGGCACCTGCGGCTGCAGGTCCGGGGGGCTAGGGGGTCCTGGGGGATTCTGGGGGGTCCTGGGGGATTTTGGGGGGTCCTGGGGGGGGATTTGGGGGGAATTTAGGGGTGTTGGGAGGGATTTGGGGGGAATTTTCGGGGAGATTTGGGGGGCTTTGGGGGGGGCTCCTGGAAGGTTCTAGAGGGGTCTGAGGGGGTTATGGGGGGGTCCTGGGGGGATTTTGGAGGGTCGTGGGGGGATTTTGGGGGTGTTTGGGGAGATTTGGGGGTGTTGGGGGGATTTGGGGGAGTTTTCGGGGAGATTTGGGGGCGTTGGGGGGACTCCTGGAAGGTTTCAGAGGGGTCTGAGGGGGTTGTGGGGGGGTCCTGGGGGGGGGGATTTTGGGGGGGTCCTGGGGGGATTTGGGGGGAATTTGGGGGTGTTGGGGGGATTTTGGGGGGGTTGGGGGGATTGGGTGGGGATTTTCGGCGATTTGGGGAGGATTTGGGGGGTTCCTGGAAGGTTGTCGGCGGGTCTGAGGTGGATTTTGGGGTGTCCTGGATGGATTTGGGGGGATTTTGGGGGTCTTTGGTGTGAATTTGGGGTCTTTGGGAGGATTTTAGGGTGTCCTGGATGGATTTGGGCCAGATTTTGGGGGCCTTTAGGGGGATTTTGGGGCATCTTGAATGAATTTTTGGGGTGTCCTGGATGGATTTGGGAGGATTTTGGGGCCTTTGAGGGGGCTGATTTGGGGGTGTCCCCACCCCTCTGTCCCCATTGTCACCTCGTTGTCACCCGGTGTCCCCAGGGCTCGGGGCTCCGCCTCCATTACGTCACTCGGGGTCCCCCCGACGCCCCCTGATGCTGCTGCTGCACGGCTTCCCCCAGAACTGGTGCGTGTCCCCAGTGTCCCCAGGTGTCCCCAAGTGCCCCCCAGGTGTCCCCAAGTGTCCCCAAGTGCCCCTCAGGTGTCCTCATGTCCCCCAGGTGTCCCTCAGGTGTCTCTTGGGTTCCCCAAGTGTCCCCCGGATGTCCCCAAATGTCACCCAGGTGTCCCCATGTTTTCCGTGGTGTCCCCAGGTGTCCCCAGGTGTCCCCAGGTGTCCCTGAGTGTCGCCAAGGGCCCTCAAGTGTCCCCCAACTGCCCCACCAGGTGTCCCCGAGTGTCACCAGGTGTCCCCCAGATGTTCTCAGGTGTCCCCAAGTGTCCCCCAGGTGTCCCCCAGTGTCCCTGAGATGTCCCCATGCTCCTGTCCCTGTGTCCCCCAGGTGTCCCCAGGTGTCCCCCAGGTGTCCCGTGGGTCCCTTAAATGTCCCCAGATGCCCCCCCCAGGTGTCCCCATGCCCCCCACGCTCCTGTCCCCGTGTCCCCCTGCCCCCCACTCTCCCGTCCATCCCCGTGTCCCCGTGTCCCCACATGTCCCCATACTCCTGTCCCCGTGTCCCCACGTGTCCCCCAGGTGTCCCCCACGCCCCTGTCCCCGTGTCCCCAGGTGTCCCCATGTCCCCACGCCCCTGTCCCCGTGTCCCCAGGTGTCCCCCAGGTGTCCCCATGCCCCCCACGCTCCCGTCCATCCCCGTCCATCCCCGTGTCCCCACGTGTCCCCACGTGTCCCCAGATGTCCCCAGGTGTCCCCACTCCCCTGTCCCCGTGTCCCCAGGTGTCCCCAGGTGTCCCCACACCCCTGTCCCCGTGTCCCCAGGTGTCCCCAGGTGTCCCCACTCCCCTGTCCCCGTGTCCCCAGGTGTCCCCAGGTGTCCCCACACCCCTGTCCCCGTGTCCCAGGTTCTGCTGGCGCCACCTGCTGCACGAGTTCGGCGCGGTTCCGGGTGGTGGCGCTGGACCTGCGCGGCTGCGGGGCCTCGGAGAAGCCGCGGGGCCGGGACAGCTACCGGCTGGAGCTGCTGCTCGGGGACATCCGCGACGTCATCGAGGCGCTGGGGACGCCGGCGGGGACCCCGCGCTGCGTCCTGGTGGGGCACGACTGGGGAGGGGTCCTGGCCTGGGAGGTGGCATCGAGTCACCCGCAGCTGGTGGAGAAACTGGTGGTGATGGACGCGCCACAGCGGGGGGTGATGGCAGGTGACACTGGGGACACGGGGGATTGGGGACACTGGGGACAGTGGGGACAGTGAGGATATTTGGGACAGTGGGGGATTGGGAGGATTGGAGACACTGGGGACAGTGGGGACAGTGAGGATATTTGGGACACTGGGGACACTGGGGACAATGGGGACACTGGGGACATTGAGGACACTGGGGGACACTGGGGACAGTGAGGGTGGGGGGTGGCACAGAGGTCGTGGGGGGAGGTGGCACTGTGGGGACATCGAGTGGCCGAGGCCACTGGCTGTCACCTCCCGTGTCATGGTGACATTGGCTGGTGACATCTCTGGTGGCCGCTGTCATCGGGTGCCACCTCTCTTGGTGTCCCCACCACGTTTGTGTCCCCATGGTGGCCCTGTGGTGGCTCTGTCCGTGTCCCTGACCCTGTGGTGGCCCCGTCCCCTGTCCCCGTCCCTGTCCCTGCAGTAACCCCCACGGTGACCTTGTCCTTGACCCCTTGGTGGCCCTGTGGTGGCTCTGAGCCTGTTCCTGTGGTGGCCCTTTCCCTGTCCCCACGGTGACCCCTCCCTGTCCCCTGTCCTTGTCCCTGTATCCTCTGTCCCTGTCCCCATGGTGACCCCATGGTGGCCCTGTCCCTGTTCCCAATGTCCCCGTCCCTGTCCCCCTGTCCCCATGGTGGCCCTGTCCCCAATGTCCCTGTCCCCAATGTCCCTGGCCCTGTCCCTGTCTCCACAGTGACCCCCATGGTGGCCCTGTCCCCATCCCTGTCCCCAATGTCCCTGTCCCTGTCCTTGTGTCCCTGTCCCCACGGTGGCCCGATGCTCTCCCTGTCCCTGTCCCCATCCCTGTCCCCAACGTCCCTGTCGCTGTCCCCAGCGTTCACAGCCCGTCACCCGTCGCAGCTGCTCCGTTCCTGTTACATTTTCCTGTTCCAGCTGCCCTGGCTGCCCGAGCTGCTGCTGTCCCTGGGTGACTTCCAGGTCAGCCCTGTCCCCTCTGTCCCCTCCTGTCCCCTCCTGTCCCCTCCTGTCCCCTCTGTCCCCTCTGTCCCCTGCTGTCCCCTCAGTGCCATCTCCCACCCCAAAGGGGCAACGCCCGACCCCAAAATGTCGTGTCCCCCTCTTTGTCCCCAATTTCAGGAGGTGGTGGCACCACCCAGACCTCGTGTCCCCCTCTTTGTCCCCAAGTTCAGGGGTTTGGTGGCACCCAGAGCTCTTTGTCCTAAATTTTGGGGGGTTTGGCACCCACCCAGCCCCCATTTCCCTCACCTTGCCCCCCAGTTTCAGGCTCCTGGTGCCACTCAGTCCCAGTTTCCCCCAGTTTGTCCCCAGTTTCTTGGGGGCTGATGTCCTCGAGTGTCCCCAGTTTCCCCAAAGTCACTCAGACTTCGTGTCCTCCATTTTGTCATTTTTCCCCCCGTTTTATCCCAAATTTTCAGGGTTTTGGTGCCACCCAGTCCCCACTTCCCCCATTTTGTCCCTAATTTTGGGCGGTTTGGTACCACCCAGCCCGAATTTTGTCCCAAATTTCAGGGTCCTGGCACCTTCCAGCCCCCATTTCATCCCCGATTTTGGGGTCCTGGCACCCCCAGACCGCATTTGGTCCCGAATTTTGGGGTCCTGTCCCCCTCCCAGCCCCGTGTCCCCCCCGGGTGTCCCCACAGCTGGTGAGGACGTTCCTGACCAGTGCCCAGACTGGGATCCAGGACCCGGCGCGGCGGCTCTCGCAGCAGGAACTGGACTCGTACCTGTTCAGCCTCTCCCAGCCCGGGGGGCTCAGCCCCCCCCTGCACTTCTACCGAAACCTCTTCCGGTGGGTGGGGCCGGGGGCGGGGCTGGGACCACCCCAGTTGGGACTGGGACGGTCCCAGTTGGGTTTGGGATGATCCCAGTTGGGATTGGGTTGATCCCAGTTTGGTTTGGGTTGATCCAGTTGGGTTTGGGTTGATCCCAGTTGGGTTTGGGACGTTCCTAGTTGGGTTTGGGACGTTCCCAGTTGGGTTTGGGATGGTCCCAGTTGGGTTTGGGATGGTCCCAGTTGGGATTGGGATGATCCCAGTTGGGATTGGGTTGATCCCAGTTTGGTTTGGGTTGATCCAGTTGGGTTTGGGACGTTCCCAGTTGGGTTTGGGACGTTCCCAGTTGGGTTTGGGATGGTCCCAGTTGGGTTTGGGATGGTCCCAGTTGGGTTTGGGTTGATCCCAGTTGGGATTGGGACGGTCCCAGTTGGGATTGGGGCGGTCCCAGTTGGGTTTGGGTTGATCCCAGTTGGGATTGGGTTGATCCCAGTTGGGTTTGGGTTGATCCCAGTTGGGTTTGGGATGTTCCCAGTGGGGTTTGGGACAGTCCCAGTTTGGTTTGGGATGTCCCCAAGGTGTCCCCAGGTGTCCCTGACCGTGTCCCCCCTGTCCCCCCCCAGGGACGCCCCTGTTCCCATGTGTCCCCACGTGTCCCCAGGTGTCCCCAGGATGTCCCTCCGGTGTCCCTGACCGTGTCCCCCCTCCAGGGACACCCCTGTCCCCCCTGTCCCAAATGTGTCCCCCATGTCCCCCACCGTGTCCCCCAGGGTGTCCCTGACCGTGTCCCCCCTGCCCCCCCCAGGGACGCCCCTGTCCCCATGTCCCCCTGTCCCCAGGTGTCCTCAGGATGTCCCCAGGTGTCCCTCAGGTGTCCCTGACCGTGTCCCCCCTGTCCCCCCCCAGGGACGCCCCTGTCCCCCGCGAGCCGCCCCCTCCCCCCACGCTGCTGCTCTGGGGCTCCCGTGACGCGTTCCTGGACCCGCGCCTCGGCCCCGCCCACCTGCGCTGGCTCCGCCCCTCGGCGCGGCTCCGCCTCCTGCCCGGCGCCTCCCATTGGCTGCCCGAGGAGCGGCCCCGCCCCCTGGCCAAGCTGATTGGCGAGTTCCTGGGGGGCGGGGCCGAGGCGGGGTCCTAGCCACGCCCGGATTTGGGGGGGCGAGGGCGGGGTTTGGGGCGGCCTCAACATCTGGGGGGATGATGGGACACCCCCGACATCTGGCATGGACCCAAACATCTGGGAGAGGACCCTGGGGGTGATGGGACGCTCCAACATCTGGATGAGGATGTTAAAATTTGGGTGCGGACCTCAACATCCGGGTGGGGACCCCGAAATTCGGATCCGCCGCGCTCGTCTGGATCGGGCGGCGCTTTGTTCTGATAGGTCTATTCTTGTGTCAATCAAATTGATAAACCAATCGAGGTGCGGCTGAGTGCGGTCCTGGATTCG